>CM019064.1:457090195-457390581 GCA_009667805.1 Leptobrachium leishanense | reverse complement strand
CACACCTTTGGCCCGGAGGCCCCATGCAGCCAACGTTTTTTCCAACGGCTGACCAGGGCACTCGGGGCGCGTGCATTTAGCACCCGTTTTTCCCGGGTGCGCGATACCTCTGGAGGTGGTACAGGCGGTACCCCTCCCCGACCACAGGACCCTTATTCCGGAGGGGGTACCCCCAAAGATTTGTACCCCAACACGCCAGGCACTGCCGCAAGGACAAATGGAGAAGCCTGGTGGCTCGCCTCCTCCCAACAGACTATGGACCCAGGTATGGACTATTGCTCCAACGACCCCGAGTCGAACCGTTGGGGTCCAACTGTGGCCGTCGGACTCCTTTGGGGAGGGGAGATATGTCATGGAACTGACGTAGCGCTCCCCACGTCAAACCCCAAGACTTTTATTTCCATGGCGAAACCCCAAAAGACATAGACCGTTGCTTTGGGGAAGACCTTATGTTCATTTATATTGCGTGGTTTTAAATATGTTTTACATCGTTTGGTTTTAGTTTAATTTAGTTTAGTGGAAAATGACATAGCTTTGGTTTTAAAATACTATATTCCTGTAGGTAAATGTGTCTTTGTATAAAACAGTAAACAAGCTTTGCTGTTGTGTAAATTATGCGTCAGGGATTTTCCCCATTATCTAAGTACATGTTTAATTTAAGGGATCTCTGATAGAGTGTGTGTTTAATCTGATGTGCTGGAACAATAGATGTACAAACGTTATGTGGACTGAAGGCTAAGAGAATGTGAAGAATGTTGATTGTAAATAACTGCCATACCTCATTGTATGGATAGGCTCCTAATTAGTATGGGTATGCAAATTATGACTGTTGTACTTGAGCATAAATAGTGGCGTTGTTCATTAAAGGATTCAGATCATCTGAGTGTTTGAAACATACAGCTCTGCCTGGTGTTGTCATTTTACGTCGGCTATATCTCACCACTACCCAGGAACGGGTCATTCTAACTCCGCAGCAGAACCTCGATTCGCCGCGCCGTTGCGCCACCTTGAATTGGTACCTCGGGATACCGCAACCACCCCGAATCGGGATCTCGACGCAGCGCCGTGCCTGCATCTTCAAGGAGACTCTACCGAACCGCGGTTCGCCACGCAGACCGTCTCCAGCCTTTCAATGGTCAGTAGATCCGCTGGCCGAGACGCCGAGTGCCGTGCCACTCGGTAGTCGGGCGGATTTCCACCGTGGGTGCCCCATCTACTCTCCAGATCTCCACCGCCACGTGGTCTTCTACCCAAGCCGCTCGAGACGCCGGGTGCCGTGTCACTCGGTAGTCGGGCTTGGCAACATCAAAGAGGGGGTCAGATAGAGCAGGACCGCAGGCGGATACCCCATTCCGTCACAGTCTGCATTAATTATACTGCAGAGAGGCGCTTCCCAGCGTTGTGTGGATTCATATGGTGCATTAATTATACTGCAGAGAGGCGCTTCCCAGCAGTGTGTGGATTCATATGCTGCATTGATTATACTGCAGAGAGGCGCTTCCCAGCAGTGTGTGGATTCATATGCTACATTAATTATACTGCAGAGAGGCTTTTCCCAGCAGTGTGTGGATTCATATGCTGCATTAATTATACTGCAGAGAGGCTTTTCCCAGCAGTGTGTGGATTCATATGCTGCATTAATTATACTGCAGAGAGGCTTTTCCCAGCAGTGTGTGGATTCATATGCTGCATTAATTATACTGCAGAGAGGCGCTTCCCAGCAGTGTGTGGATTCATATGCTGCATTAATTATACTGCAGAGAGGCGCTTCCCAGCAGTGTGTGGATTCATATGCTGCACTAATTATACTGCAGAGAGGTGCTTCCCAGCAGTGTGTGGATTCATATGCTGCATTAATTATACCGCAGAGAGGCGCTTCCCAGCAGTGTGTGGATTCATATGCTGCATTAATTATACTGCAGTGAGGCGCTTCCCAGCAGTGTGTAGATTCATATGCTGCATTAATTATACTGCAGAGAGGCGCTTCCCAGCAGTGTGAGGATTCATATGCTACATTAACCACTTCGCTGCTACGGACGCGCTGAGCGCGTCCAGGAAGTTCCCGCCGCTGTGCGGAGGATGCGCTCAGCGCGTCCGATCCTCCCGGCAGCGAAGCGGTGGTGTGGCGGAGATCCCCGGCGGCAAACAGTGAGGCACCGACATCTGGGATGTCGGCCCTCACTGTGGGATCATGGGAGTCGCAGTGACGTCATCACGCCTGGCGTGATGACGTCACTTTCAGCAGCCGCATAGACAGCCCTTAGGAGGAGGGGGAGAGGTCCTTAGGACCTCTCTATCTCCTCATCGGTAAGGGCTGCAGTGATAAATGAGGCACCGATGGAAAGCCCAGAGCCTGAGCTTTCCAACGATGTGACTCATTATAATATAAAATGTAAAAAAATATAAAAAAAGAAAACAGAAAGTAAAAAACACCACACACAGAGTCTCTAAGGGTAGTAAAAAAAATCAAAACTGCCCAGATGCCCCCAAACCCCACATTTAATAAAATTACAATCCCCTTTTTATTATTTTATTTCACATTTTATTGTTACAGTTATGTGATCACTGTAGTAACAATGATCACTTAGCTGTCACAATTATCACTGCCACCTCCAACATGGCCGCTGAGGATACAAATATAACCCTAAAATGACCCCGTAACCTAGCGATTGACCCTCCAGCCAATCACGGTGGATGAATTTTTCAAATCTTGATAATTTTACATTTCTATCCTCAGTCTGCATGTGGATTGCGAGGTGTTAGTGTCGCAGAGGCTGTCTCCATAAAATAGGTGATAAATTGCTAATACACACACATATATATATATATATATATATACCACACACACACATATATACGCACACACACATATATATACATATTTACGCACGCACACGCGCGCACGCACACGCACACACGCGCACACGCGCACGCACGCACACACGCACACACACGCGCACGCTTTATATTATTATATGACGGAATGGGATGTTGTCCGCCTGCGGGTGTGCTCTATCTGCGTGGCCCCGTCGCTTACCGCTGGCCCGACTACCGAGTGACGCGGCACTCGGCGTCTCGTGCGGCCTGGCGTGACCCTGGGGAAGGGTTAGCGGGCGGTGGGGGGACCCCTGCTAGAACCAGCCCGACCACTGAGCCATACGGTACTCAGCGTCCCGAGCAGCTGGTTCACTGACCTTGTGGGTGGTGGGGTACGTCTGCGGGCGGCCGGCCGATTACGGGGATCGGATCTTCTCCGGCAACTATTCGGATCTGATCGCGGAGGACTTTCGGATCGGGGATGGATGTAGCTTCAGATCTTGCGGGATCGGCAGAGTCTTCGGATCTTACCGCAGTCCCTCGCAATACCGGAGCGCGGTACACGGCCGCGCCCTTCGGATCGGATCTCGGGCTAAAAGTCTGAGAACCGAACACCATACGCTGCGCCTCTGTCCTGATGCGAGATGCAGGCACAGAGCGCTCGGTTCGGTTCGGATCGACTGGGACACCGTACCCTGAGACCGCGGGGGATACTCAGATGACGAAATACGGCGGAGAAATAAAGTCATCAGACGGGGCTGGATGCACTGGTAAATCTGGGTTTTTTATTCACAGCTCAGGCATTTATCAACTTCACACAAATTACAATACAATGGGAATCCCTGCCCGCCCTCCCAGGACCCATTGGCCATTACAGTTCGGGGAGTCGCCGATTCGGACCGGATGGTCCGAATCGGCCATTTTACGATTAGAACCGGATGGTTCGAATCGGCCATTTTCCGATTCGAAGAATCTGATAACGGCCACGAGGCAATCGGAGAATGGCGGCGGGCAAGGCAGACAAAGGGAATACATTTCACAACACAAACGGGGACACTTTATTAATCCACACATAACCACATCTAAATAAACGTACTTTAAAACTCCGTACGTGCCACCGCACCCAATTGTCCATGGCCATATCACTGTCACCGCACCGCCCCTGGCTGAGGGTGCTGAGCCATTCCGTGACACTCCTCCCCCTCCCCAAGGTCCGACGCACTCGGTTGGACCCCAACGGGTCGTACCGAGGTAGTCGGGGCTCCCCAATCCCTGGTTCCGGGCCGACTGCCGCGATAACCCATCTGCGTTACCGTTTTGCGACCCGGGCCGATATTGGATTGTAAAATTGAAGGGTTGGAGAGCCAGGCTCCACCGCAACAGGCGGCCGTTCTCCCCCGCCACCCGGTTGAGCCATACCAAGGGGTTATGGTCGGTCATCACGGTGAAGGACCGACCGTAGACATAGGGTTGGAGCTTCCGTAGGGCCAGACCAAGGCCAGGCACTCCTTCTCACCGCAGCATACCCCCTCTCGTGGCAACAGCTTCCGGCTGATGAACGCCACCGGATGATCCCCCCCGTCGTCCCCCACTTGACTTAGGACAGCTCCCAGTCCGAACATGGACGCGTCTGTGTGAACAACAAAACGTTTATTATAGTTGGGAGCTGCTAGCAGGGGAGCTTGGGTCAGGGCGGCCTTCAATTGCCGAAAGGCCTGTTCGCACTCCGGGGACCACAGGACTTGGCGGGCAGGAATTTCTTGGTCAGATCAGTCAGGGGTTTGGCCAGGTCACTGTAATGGGGTACAAATTTTCTGTAGTACCCCGCGGTGCCCAGGAAGGCGAGGACCTGGGTCTTGGTCACAGGGGTGGGCCAATCTAGGATAGCCTCTATCTTAGCGGGCTCTGGCCGTTGTATCCCGCACCCCACCGGTGGCCCAGATACTGCACTTCGGCCATCCCCACTTTGCATTTCTCCGGCTTCAGGGTCAGGTTGGCGTCCCTAATCCGGCCCAGGACAGTCCCTACATGGTCCAGATGTTCCTCCCAGGTCTGGCTATAGATGGCTATGTCATCCAGGTATGCGCAAGCGAATCCCTGGAGGCCATCGAGGAGGCGATCGATTAACCGCTGGAAGGTAGCAGGGGCGTTCTTCATCCTGAACGGCATGACTCGAAACTGGTACAAGCCGAACGGGGTGATGAAGGCCGACTTCGGGGTCGCCTCCTCGGCAAGGGGAATCTGCCAATACCCCTTGCACAGATCCACCGTGGTCAGAAAATGACCCCCGGAGATCTGGTCTAGCAACTCGTCGACTCGGGGCATCGGATAAGCGTCCGTAATGGTACAATCGTTTATCCACCGATAGACGACGCAGAACCTGGTGGTACCGTCTTTCTTGGGCACCAGGACCACGGGCGACGCCCATGGACTGGCCGACGGTTCAATGACCCCCAGCTCCAGCATCTCCCGGATCTCGGCCGCAAGGACTCGCGGACCGCTTCGGGGCGCGGTATGCAGGTTGCCGAAGGGGTCTCTGACGGGCGTGTCCACCTGATGGATGGCCTGGTCTGTGTATCCCGGGAGAGCCGAGAAAACCCCCGGGTAGGCGAGAAGCAGCTGCCGCGCCTGCGCGCTGTTTCTCGGGTCCTAACTCCTCCCCCAGCTGCACCTGATCCACCCCGGAAGACTGCATGGCTACCCCCGGAAGTTCTTCCAACGGAAACGGTTCCGTCTCTTCGGCAGCCGGCGCGCATATGGCGTCCACCGTCTCCGGCCCGCTCATGGAAGGCCTTCAGCATATTGACGTGGAACGTCCGCTGGATTCTGGTGTCTGCGCAGCTGACAACCACATAGGTGGTATCCCCCAGCTGGGTTACCACCTTGTAGGGACCTTGCCAGGCCGCCTGCAGCTTGTTCTGCCGCTGTGGTTTCAACACCAGAACCTTCTGCCCCACGCAGAACGAGCGACTGCACGCAGCGCGATCGTACCACGCCTTCTGCTGAGCTTGGGCCGTCTCCATGTTCTCCTGCACGAACCCGCGAGTTCCGCCAAGCGCTCCCGGAGCTTCAAGACGTAATCCAACACAGGAACCCCATCCTCCTCCTGTGCCCCCTCCCACTGAGCCCTAACCAGATCCAGGGTCCTCGCACCTGGCGCCCATACAGCAGCTCAAAGGGGGAGTAACCGGTGGATTCCTGAGGAAACCTCCCGGTAGGCGAACAGCAGGTGGGGAAGATACTTCTCCCAATCCCTGCTCTCGTGCACAAAGGCCCGAATGAGCTGCTTCAGGGTCCATTAAACCGCTCGCACAGCCCATTGGTCTGAGGGTGATACGGGGCGCTGTGCAGCGCCCTAACACCACAGAGACGCCAGAGCTGTTGGGTGAGCTCCGCGGTGAACTGGGTACCCTGATCGGATAGGATTTCTCGGGGAAACCCCACCCTCGTGAACACCCGGAGGAGCGCGTCCGCTACGGTGTCCGCCTGGATGTTGGCCAAGGCCACAGCCTCGGGGTACCGGGTGGCATAATCCACTACGGTAAGGATGTACCTTTTACCGGTGGCACTGGGCCGCGGCAATGGCCCAATGATGTCGACCGCCACCCGGCTAAAGGGCTCCTGAATGATGGGCATGGGCCGCAAGGGTGCTTTCGGGTGATCCCCGGCCTTCCCAGTTTTTTGGCAAACTGGGCAGGTGCGGCAATAGTCGCGGGTGTCTTCGCTAAGGCGGGGCCAGAAAAACGCGCGCGCCAACCTGTGCCGGGTTTTCATCTGCCCTAAGTGACCTGCAAGGGGGATGTCATGGGCCAAGTGCAGAAGCTCCTGCCTAGGGCCCTGAGGCACCACCAACTGCTTCTGCGGGACCTGCTTCTTCTTGGCCCCCTCCCTCACGGTGTACCGGTACAGCAGCCCATCCTCCCACTCTACCTTGTCCTTTCTCTGGTCGTCCAGGCCCTGACCGGCTCGGTCCCGGTAGCCCTGTAGTGTGGGGTCGGTCTGGGTCTGGTGGCGAAGCGTCTCCGGGGTACTCCACGGGGACGGGAGGTCAGGTGGGAAGGGAAGGGTCGGGTCCCGTCGGGATATGGGAGGTGATGGCGGTCTGGACGGTCCGGGCGGTCGGGGCGGTTTAGGAGGTCGGGGAAGTTTGGGAGGTCGGGGAGGTTTGGGCGGTTTGGGAGGTCGGGATGGTTTTGGTTGAGATCTCACCTGGGTCCCGTTCGGAGTGCCCCTGTCGTGGCGTTGGCTCTGTTGCCTAGTGGTTACCGGGGTAGCTGCATCTGTGGAGTAAGCGGAAACGAGCCGCCCCAGGTCGTTACCCAGGAGTACCTCGGCCGGCAGTTGCCTCAACAACCCCACCCTCACCTCCTTCTCCCCGTTCCCCCAGTCCAGGTGAACCCGGGCCGTCTCGAGCCGGAGCACCTTTCCCCCCGCCACCCGTACTGCAACGGTGCTTCGCAGACGGTCGCTCGGCGGAATCAAGTGAGGCCGGACCAGGGTGATGGTAGCCCCGGAGTCCCGCAGCCCCTCAGCGGGCCGCCCGTTTATCCACACCGCCTGACGGTGATGTCGACGGTTGTCATCCGCGGCGGCTTGCACGGGGTCGGCCTCATATAGCTGCTCCCATTCCTCCGGGGCCTCCGGCCACGGAGCTTCGGCGTCGCAGCAATGGACCGTCGGCGATGCCTGGCGGCCGGCCGGGTCAACTCCGGTCGGTTGGGGCAATACTGCTTGTAGTGCCCCTCCTGGTTGCACCCGTAGCACCGGACATTAGCCATGTTGGTGGGCCGGCTGGTGGGCCGTGCTACCGGCGTCCGGACCGCCGGTGGTGGGGGTGGTGGTGGTGAGGTGGTGGAGTGGGTAGAGCTGGCGGACGGGCAGGGACAGCTCCCCCCCGACAACTTCCGAGTGTCCGTGTACTCGTCGGCCCAGGTGGCCGCTTGTTGCACTGTCTGGGGCTTCTTGTGTCGCGCACCCACTCCCGGATAGCGGAGGTGTGTGCTCGAAAAACTGCTCGAGCAGCAGCAGTTGGGTAATCTCCGTTACCGTCTCCGCTTGGCTTCCGAGAGCCAGGTGCGCAAGTCCCGCTGCAACCGATGGGCCCACTCCACGTGAGTGGCGCCATTGGGCCGGCGGGAATTCCGGAACTTCACCCAGCTGGCTTCAGGGGTCACAGCGAATCTGCTCAGCAGCGCCTGCTTGACGTGCGAGTAACTGGTGGCCTCTTCGTCGGCACCGTGCGATAAGCCTCGGCGGCCCGACCGGTCAGCTTACAGGCCAAGATCCTTACCCAGTCGGCACGGTGCACTTCATGCACTCGGCACAGGCGCTCGAAGTCCTGAAGGTAACTCTCTATCTCCTCCTCTGCTTCTCGGAACTCCTTGAACGCCTGAAACGGCACTTTGCGCCCGGTGTGTAACGGTCCGAAGGGAACGGCTACTCCGTCGGCTTCGCACTTCAGCCAGCCGTAGCTCGTGCGCTCGCTCCCTCTCACGCTCCTCTTCCTGGCCAAGTTCTCGGACCAGACTCCTCTTCTCAGCCTCCGATGGGGCGGACCCATCATGGAGATCCGCCTCGCATTCTTCCGGCAAAAGTCGTGTCCTTCGGTCGGCGGGTACGGTTGCCGGCGCTATATCCGCAGGCACGCTGCGAACGCCGCCTCTTGGCCACCTCCTCAACTCCTCCTCATGGTTCTCCCGGCTCTTGGAGCCCGGGGCGCCGCCCCGGTTTCCAGCATGCCACGCAGGAACGTCCCATTTAGGGCACTTACCCGATCATTGAATGTGAGGGTTCCCCCCTAGGGCCTGCAGGAGAGCTTGTGAGGGAATGGCTTATCACCCTCAGCCAGAGACTGTTTGCACAGACAATTATCCCCTTAAGGACAGTCAAAATACCAGCAGTTTTTTATAAACACAGTGTTCATGTGTGAAACGTATCTGTCTGTTGTGTTGCCGCCATTTCCCATCGCCTCGTGGCTGATCGGGTGAATCAGGAAGGTAAAATGGCCGATTCAGTTCTTCCTGTCCCACATCGGCAACTCCCCCAAGTGTTGTGGCCAATGAGACCTGTGGGGGCGGGCAGGGGTGGTTCCCAGATGTGGAGCTCATGGTAGAGGTTACAAAGGCATGTGTCTGTGTTAATAAAGAGGAGTTGTTCCTGAGTTCATGCAGCAGCGCCTCATGTCTCTGATTTCCTACTCATTTCTCACGCATCCGAGATCCCGCGCGATATTCGGGGCGCAGAGCTGGTTCAAGTCGGGGTGCAGAGTGCGTGCAACGCCCGCCGCGCGAATGAATATTCTTGGCCGCCTGTACAGTGTTTACTACTGAGCCGCGGTGAGGTTCGAGGACTCTGCTCGGCGCGGGCGCATCGACCGCCGCGCGGTTGAATATTCTGATCGGCTACACAACCCCTCATCCAGCTGCTGAGGAGTCGGTTCAGTAAGTGAGCGCATCGACCGCTTCGCGATCCGAATCAGTTGAACGCCCGTCCCTGTACTATTGCCGGAAGATCCGAATAATCCGTGCCGCGAAGTGTGTGCCCGCACCAACCGCCGGACGATCCGAATATTCCTGGCTGGTCGAATATTCACCCGTCTACCGCCGGAAGATCCGAACCGATCTATAAACGAAATAAACCCTCCAAACCAGGTCAGTGACCAGCTGCTCGGGACGCTGAGTGCCGTCACTCGGTGGTCGGGCTGGGCTCACACGGGGGTTCCCTTCACACCATCACAAGGTCCCATACGGCCGCTCGAGACGCCGAGTGTCGCAACTCGGTAGTCGGGCCGTCAGCATAAAAGGGGGTTACGCAGATTGGAGCACACCCGCAGGCGGACGGTGACACCCCGTTCCGTCACACTGGTGGCAGCGGTGGGATTGCTCTCTGCAACGTATAACATCACCCCGAAGAATTCATCATGGCCACGTATAGCTACTACACCCGAGACACCCTGCGGGACATGCTGGAGTGTCGTGGAGGTACCCCGGGCTCTAAGCGCCGGAAGACCTTAATTAAGGAGTTGCAGGCACTAGACCGGGTGCGCGCGGCGGTGGTGACGCCACCCGCCCCCACCCCTGTCCTGGTTGAGGAAGCGGAAAGTACCTTCGTCCGGAGAGCTCGGCAGCGGATCGCCCTGCTCGGAGCTGCCCCAACGGAGGCCGAGATAAGAAAGGCGATCCAGGAGACTCAGCAAGAGGAAGAGCAAGAAAAGGAGCGTCAGCACGAGCTGCGGTTGGCGGCGCTCTGGGAGACACAGATTGAATATGTTAACCCTGACTCTTATTCCGTAGATCCGTGGGATGAGGTTTACAGCTCGACTGGAGCTTCACCCTGGGATTCTGCACCCCCCAGCGATACCCCGTACGGGACTTACAGCTCGACTGGAGCCTATATTGGGGAACCCGCACAGCCCAGCGGACCTTGGACAGGGACTTACAGCCCGCCTGGAGTCACATTCGAGGACGCCACATTCCCCGTCGAGGACATGGACCGTGATTTTCTGAGAAGGCTGCAAGAGAGCCTGGATCAGTACCACGGGTCCATGATGGAGCCCACTGGACCTGAGTGGCAGGACGAGGTCCGCCAAGAAGTCAGGGAGGAGGCGCTGCCCCCTGAAAGAGACTGTGAGAGGGAAGAGCCCGAGATGTGCTCATGGGTCCTCATCGAGACCACAGTAGAAGAGCCGGCCCGGTTTGAAGAGGCACAGCAGGTGCCAAGTGACCAGGATGGGCCGTGTGATGGGCCCGAGTGGCCCAGAGAAGAAATTGTTCTCCTAAACCCGCCGGAAGACACGGTGGCCGTGTCCGCGGGTCCAGCGGAAGAGCTGGCAACGGGGCAGAGCGCCGCTGGCCTCTGCCCACGGTCCGAATGTTCTGAGGAGCCGCCGAGTTCCCACCAGCTGTTGAGCGTACAGCCCTTGATGGTTCTGGAGGTTGAAGAACCTGTCCTCCCAGCAGAAGAGCTGGCAACAGGGCAGAGCGCCGCTGGCCTCTGCCCACTCCCTGTGGTATGCCCTGAGGAGCAGCCGGGTTCACCCCAGCTGTTCGGCACGCAGCCGTTGTTTTTTCCCGACCCCTCCCAAGTTGTGCCTGCATCTAACCCCCAGTGGAAGAGCTGGCCGGGGCAGAGTGCCGCTAGCCTCTGCCCACTTGCCGAATGCCCTGAGGAGCCGCAGGATTTCTCCGTGCTGGCGACCCCGCAGCTGTCGTTCTCCGGTTCCCTGGATACCAGCGTTGTATCCCCACCACCCAGCGGAAGAGCTGGCCACGGGGCAGAGCGCCGCTGGCCTCTGCCCACAGTCTGAATGTTCTGAGGAACCGCCGGGTTCACACCAGCTGTTGAGCTCGCCGCCATCGTTCCCCTCCGACCCCCCGGTAGTTGTTACCGCACTCAACCCCCTAGCGGAGGAGCTAGCAACGGGGCAGAGCGCCGCTGGCCTCTGTCCATCCTTTTCCCTCTGTGCCAAAGAGCAGGAAGGGGATATTTTTGAGCTGTTGAGTCCACAGCCGCTTACTCCATCCAACCCCCTGGACTTTGTTCCGGTACTTCCCTCTCCAGCAGAAGAGCTGGCCACGGGGCAGAGTGCCGCTGGCATCTGCCCATTTCTCGACTATCCGGAGGAGCTGCAGGGGTTTTCCGAGTTGGTGACCCTGCAGCCACTGTCCTTCTCCGACCCCCCGAAAGTTGTCTCAGCACCTGATTCCCTAGCAGAAGAGTTGCTCACGGGGCAGAGTGCCGCTGGCCTCTGCCCACTTCCGGCTGTATACCCTGAGGAGCAGCCAGGGTCACCCCAGCTGCTTTGCTCGCAGCCACTGATCGCCTGGGAGATGGCAGGAGCCACCCTCCCACAAGGAGGTCCCTGCCCGGCCGACGCGCTGGCCCCAGGGCAGAGCCTGCGTCCGCTCTGCCCATTTCCCCAACCCTGTGGCCTGACGGCCCCACGCAGCCACTGTTCCCCTCAGCAATTGATCCAGGCGCTTAGGCCGCAGGCAGTTGGCCCTCGGTTTTCCCAGGTGCGAGAGGTGACCAGAGGTGGCCCGGGCCGTGCCCCGGTTCCGCCACCGACCCCTGTTGCCCGAGGTGGTGACCCCAGGCCTGTGTGGCCTCTCCCCGCTTGGCACAGCCGCCGGGCCAAATGGAGAAGCCTGGTGACTAGGCCTCTCCCAACGGACTATGGACCTGAGAACACCGACTTCCCCGGTGCGACCCGTTGGGGTCCAACCGGGTGCGTCGGACTTTGGGGAGGGGGAGGAGTGTGAGGGAATGGCTTATCACCCTCAGCCAGAGACTGTTTGCACAGACAATTATCCCTTAAGGACAGTCAAAATACCAGCAGTTTTTTATAAACACAGTGTTCATGTGTGAAACGTATCTGTCTGTTGTGTTGCCGCCATTTCCCATCGCCTCGTGGCTGATCGGGTGAATCAGGAAGGTAAAATGGCCGATTCAGTTCTTCCTGTCCCACATCGGCAACTCCCCCAAGTGTTGTGGCCAATGAGACCTGTGGGGGCGGGCAGGGGTGGTTCCCAGATGTGGAGCTCATGGTAGAGGTTACAAAGGCATGTGTCTGTGTTAATAAAGAGGAGTTGTTCCTGAGTTCATGCAGCAGCGCCTCATGTCTCTGATTTCCTACTCATTTCTCACGCATCCGAGATCCCGCGCGATATTCGGGGCGCAGAGCTGGTTCAAGTCGGGGTGCAGAGTGCGTGCAACGCCCGCCGCGCGAATGAATATTCTTGGCCGCCTGTACAGTGTTTACTACTGAGCCGCGGTGAGGTTCGAGGACTCTGCTCGGCGCGGGCGCATCGACCGCCGCGCGGTTGAATATTCTGATCGGCTACACAACCCCTCATCCAGCTGCTGAGGAGTCGGTTCAGTAAGTGAGCGCATCGACCGCTTCGCGATCCGAATCAGTTGAACGCCCGTCCCTGTACTATTGCCGGAAGATCCGAATAATCCGTGCCGCGAAGTGTGTGCCCGCACCAACCGCCGGACGATCCGAATATTCCTGGCTGGTCGAATATTCACCCGTCTACCGCCGGAAGATCCGAACCGATCTATAAACGAAATAAACCCTCCAAACCAGGTCAGTGACCAGCTGCTCGGGACGCTGAGTGCCGTCACTCGGTGGTCGGGCTGGGCTCACACGGGGGTTCCCTTCACACCATCACAAGGTCCCATACGGCCGCTCGAGACGCCGAGTGTCGCAACTCGGTAGTCGGGCCGTCAGCATAAAAGGGGGTTACGCAGATTGGAGCACACCCGCAGGCGGACGGTGACACCCCGTTCCGTCACAGAGCTTATCCCACCGCTGCCACCAGTATGACGGAATGGGATGTTGTTTCCGCCTGCGGGTGTTGCTCTATCTGCGTGGCCCCGTCGCTACCGCTGACCCGACTACGAGTGACGCGGCACTCGGCGTCTCGTGCGGCCTGGCGTGACCCTGGGAAGGGTTAGCGGGCGGTGGAGGACCCCTGCCTAGAACCAGCCCGACCACTGAGCCATACGGTACTCAGCGTCCCGAGCAGCTGGTTCACTGACCTTGTGGGTGGTGGGTACGTCTGCGGGCGCCGGCCGATTACGGGGATCGGATCTCTTCCGGCAACTATTCGGATCTGATCGCGGAGGACTTTCGGATCGGGGATGGATGTAGCTTCGGATCTTGCGGGATCGGCAGAGTCTTCGGATCTTACCGCAGTCCCTCACAATACCGAAGCGCGGTACACGGCCGCGCCCTTCGGATCGGATCTCGGGCTAAAAGTCTGAGAACCGAACACCATACGCTGCGCCTCTGTCCTGATGCGAGTTGCAGGCACAGAGCGATCGGTTCGGTTCGGATCGACTGGGACACCGTACCCTGAGACCGCGGGGGATACTCAGATGACGAAATACGGCGGAGAAATAAAGTCATCAGACGAGGCTGGATGCACTGGTAAATCTGGGTTTTTTATTCACAGCTCAGGCATTTATCAACTTCACACAAATTACAATACAATGGGAATCCCTGCCCGCCCTCCCAGGACCCATTGGCCATTACAGTTCGGGGAGTCGCCGATTTGGACCGGATGGTCCGAATCGGCCATTTTACGATTCGAACCGGACGGTTCGAATCGGCCATTTTACGATTCGAAGAATCTGATAACGGCCACGAGGCAATCGGAGAATGGCGGCGGGCAAGGCAGACAAAGGGAATACATTTCACAACACAAACGGGGACACTTTATTACACCACACATAACCACATCTAAATAAACGTACTTTAAAACTCCGTACGTGCCACCGCACCCAATTGTCCATGGCCATATCACTGTCACCGCACCGCCCCTGGCTGAGGGTGCTGAGCCATTCCGTGACAATATATATAGAATATATATTATATACGCACACACACGTGCATATATATATATACGCACATATATATATATATAGAAACTATCAAACGGCATAATTTTCTTTTGAAAATACATTTTCAGAAAGCAAATTATGGCTAAAAGGTTTCTAAGCGCTGAGGAAGCAGCTGACGTCCTTATGATGTCAGACTCTGATCCCAGCGCTGATGAATCTTTTGAAGATTCAGGCAGTGACTTTGTCCCTGGAGCATCATCAGATAGTGACGGTTCCAGTGACGAAGAACTACGTGATGAGCCACGGCGTGGCCGCACGGAGTTACCAGGGTGCTCCCGTGGTAGTGCAGGGACCGCACGGTCTGTAGTTGCACTACCTGATCCTGCACCGGCCCAAAGGCCTATTGCAGGGGTATCTGCAACACAGGCTGTGGCGATGCCTGAACCAGGATCTGACTGGACCTCCCCTAATATGGTCCAGCCAGAATTGCCACAATTTTCTGGCAATCCTGGTATACTAGTGGACACCACTAATTTTGGACCCATCAACTTTTTTCAACTATATATAGATGATGGGTTCTTGGAATTTATTGTTCACTAGAGCAATCTGTATGCCGAACAATATTTTCAAGGTCTAGGGGCAGAATTGTTGCCAAGTGCGAGGGCGCGTAAATGGACCCCAACCAGTTTGCCAGAGATGAGGAAGTTCTGGGGCCTCACTCTGCAGATGGGGATTGTGCAAAATCCCAGCATAGCCTCATACTGGTCAAAAAAGAGTACCCAAACCACCCCTATCTTCCCTGCTATTATGAGCAGGGACAGATATTTATTGCTCCTGCGGTATTTGCATTATAATGATAATGCAAAGGCTTTGCCCCGTGACCACCCAGATCACGACAGACTGTACAAGTTGCGGCCACTTCTTGACCATCTGATGGCAAGATTTGAAGAGTTATACACTCCAGGCCAAAACTTGTCAGTCGACGAGTCCTTGCTGCTTTACAAGGGACGTCTTGTTTTCAAGCAGTACCTCCCTTCGAAGCGAGCTCGGTATGGGATAAAACTTTATAAACTGTGCGAAAGCTCCAGTGGATACATGTATTGCTTTCGTGTATACACTGGCAAGGACTCGCAGCTGGCCCCCCCTGACTGCCCCCCGCCCTCTCCACCACTGAAAAAATAGAGTGGGACCTCGCTTATCCACTATTCGGTAAAGGTTACTGTATTTATACAGATAACTTTTACACGGGTGTGCCGCTGTACAAATTTTTGTACAGCAATGGTACTGGAGCCTGTGGCACGATCCGTTCGAATAGGAAAGGCTTTCCAACAAAACAGTTTGGGAAGCAAAAGAGAGGAGAAACATCTGCCTTGCGCTGCGGTGAACTGCTGGCTGTGAAATACACAGACAAAAAGGATGTGCATTTACTTACAACGATACATAATGAATGCACATCTGCAGTTCACGTCAGATGGAGAGATTCCCCTATCATGAAACCCCTATGTGTACAGGATTATAATCGATACATGGGGGGCGTAGACAAGTCTGACCAGATGCTTGTACCATATCTCGCTTCTCGCAAGGCATATGTATGGTACAAAAAGCTGGCAGTCCATCTGATACAGATGTCAATGCTTAACGCATTCATCTTGTATCAGGCCACTCATGCCCGACGGATAACATTCCTAAAATTTCAGGAATCTGTTATCGAGTCCCTTCTCTGTCCAGAAGAGAATGTTCCCATTGTTGAAGAGGTGGAAGATGTAATTAGGTTGCGTGACCGCCACTTTCCAGGCTACATTCCACCAACTGAGAAAAGAGTGACCCCATGTAAAAGGTGTCGGGTTTGCGCGCACCAAGGGCGGCATAAGGAAAGCCGCCTTCACTGCCCTGACTGCCCCTCCAAACCAGGTCTTTGTGTGCCTGATTGCTTCAAGATTTATCATACAGTGACACATTACTAGTGGCATACCGGGACCGAATTGTTTCTCGGCTGAGAACAAACAGATTTCAGGTTGATGTATGCCACTGATTTTGTGCTTCTTGATAAATCTGGCTATAGCACCGTTAAGATCTTTGCAGATCTTGATGACATTCTGATGGACACAGTGCAGTGTAATCTGGACAGAGCTTGCCCGGATCATGCTGGCATTTATTCCTGGATAGTGCTATTCTTCTAAATTTTCCCAAATAAAAAAACAAACCAAAACCAGCCCCATTATTTTATAGCAGTGTTAATTCAAGCGTTAATAAAAAAAACTACCCACCACGTTTCACTACCCACTCCGGTTCAATACCCACCACGTTTCACTACCCACTCCGGTTCAATACCCACCACGTTTCACTACCCACTCCGGTTCAATACCCACCACGTTTCACTACCCACTCCGGTTCAATACCCACCATGTTTCACTACCCACTCCGGTTCAATACCCACCACGTTTCACTACCCACTCCGGTTCAATACCCACCACGTTTCACTACCCACTCCGGTTTCCGGTTCAATGCCCACCACGTTTCACTACCCACTCCGGTTCAATACCCACCACGTTTCACTACCCACTCCGGTTCAATACCCACCACGTTTCACTACCCACTCCGGTTCAATACCCACCACGTTTCACTACCCACTCCGGTTCAATACCCACCATGTTTCACTACCCACTCCGGTTCAATACCCACCACGTTTCACTACCCACTCCGGTTCAATACCCACCACGTTTCACTACCCACTCCGGTTTCCGGTTCAATGCCCACCACGTTTCACTACCCACTCCGGTTCAATACCCACCACGTTTCACTACCCACTCCGGTTCAATACCCACCACATTTCACTACCCACTCCGGTTCAATACCCACCACGTTTCACTACCCACCTACAGTTTACTACCCACCCCCAGTTATAATGTAATTCACCCCACATACAATAAAATAGGTTGCCCCATCCCCAACAATCTGATGTCCTCCGTACGTCAGATGTAGAAAGAAGCCTCTGAAGACAGATTGAACTGCGGTGTTAATGGTGTGTCTTCAACTTCTTTGTCTCTGCCCTTTTCTTTGCCCCTTCCCTTCACCCACTTTCCTTACCTATCTTCTTTCATGAATGGTGTGTGATTCAGTGAGTGAAACAGATGTGAATGGGGGGGGGGGTGTTTCTATTCCACCCCCTCTAATCCTCATTATCTTTCTCTTCTCCCCTTCCGTGTTTCTGCACTTTTCCCTTCTTTGCCCCCTTAACGTCACTCACTCCACTTTTACGGGCTTCTTGCATGAAAGGTGTGTGATTCGGTGAGTGAAACAGATGTGAAAGATGTGTGAATGGTCAGTAACCTGGTTGGGGCCTTGACGTGGCGTTACTGCTCACATGGATGCCCCATGTGCCAATCCAACTGATTGAGTGAATGTAAAATGTGTGGCGGGCTTGTTGTGTGTTTGTGCAGCATTTTGAGTCACTATACAATTGTTGATAGACTACATAATTGTTGAGCAAAATTCATGGGGAAAATTTTGTGAATGTTTTTTTTTTTTTTAAGAAGGCATACCTGCATTTAAATGTCTCTAGCTCAACAGAAAATTAAAACAGACCACATAAAGTATATATTAGGAGAAACTAGACACCCAGACGAATCAAATGAGGGGTTAAATAAAATTCTATCATAAAAATAGAGGGCGCAACAGCATGTGGAATTTACATTTATTTATTTTTTTAGCACAAATCCAAATTCCACAAGTTGTTGCGGGCTCAATATTTATGATAGAATAATAAGTAACCCCACGTTTGATTCATCTGGAAGTCTACTTTGTCCGGATATATACTTTATTTGGCATATTTTAGATCCCTGTTGAGCTAGAGCTATTTAATTGCAGGTATGCCTCCTTTCAAAAACCGGTATAAAAAGCTTCTCTAAATTTATTTTGCGCATGGTGCAAATTAGCACCTCCAACGCTGCCTAAACTTGATCTGTGCAATCAAATTGGATCTATTATTTTATAGGAGGGATATATTTATATAGTTAAGCAAAACAAAAATATTTTACCCCAAAAATTTAAATGAAATGCAATATAAATCTTGACCTATTATGATTTTTTTCTTTACATTAAATATGATGTTTTTTGAATAAAGTTATGAATAACAAAATAAATTTAAAAATGTGTCATAAAGGTCACTTTTTTTGCGGAATTTTGTCTAGTTTCAGAAAATATATAGCTTTTCCATTTCAATTGGTTTAGATATACTAATTTTATGTATTACATGAAAACTGCATATTTTTGTACAAAAAAAAACATGAAATATTCTCCATTACACCATTTTTAAAAAGGCACCTAATGTATCAATATATAACCACAATAGTTCTGGTCATAAAGTGTAGATAGAAAAAAATATGCAATGTTGTTCTTCTGAATTTTAACAAAATTTTACTTTTTTTCCCCCTTTTTTTTTCTTTTTTTTTTAAAATCTTTACTTATACACATAATAATGATATATTTTGAATCTGTGGAGTCTGCTGAAAAAAAGGATATATAATTTGTCTGGGTCATATAATAAAACTTGACTTCAAATCGCATTTAAACATGATGAGCACAAAACGGTAAAAATGAGCTCAGCACACAGGCAGGAAATGCCTCAGCAGCGAAAGGGTTAATTATACTGCAGAGAGGTGCTTCCCAGCAGTGTGTGGATTCATATGCTGCATTAATTATACCGCAGAGAGGCGCTTCCCAGCAGTGTGTGGATTCATATGCTGCATTAATTATACTGCAGAGAGGCGCTTCTTCCCAGCAGTGTGTGGATTCATATACTGCATTAATTATACTGCAGAGAGGCGCTTCCCAGCAGTGTGTGGATTCATATGCTGCATTAATTATACTGCAGAGAGGCGCTTCCCAGCAGTGTGTGGATTCATATGCTGCATTAATTATACCGCAGAGAGGTGCTTCCCAGCAGTGTGTGGATTCATATGCTGCATTAATTATACCGCAGAGAGGTGCTTCCCAGCAGTGTGTGGATTCATATGCTGCATTAATTATACTGCAGAGAGACGCTTCCCAGCAGTGTGTGGATTCATATGCTGCATTAATTATACTGCAGAGAGGCGCTTCCCAGCAGTGTGTGGATTCATATGCTGCATTAATTATACTGCAGAGAGGCGCTTCCAGCAGTGTGTGGATTCATATGCTGCATTAATTATACTGCAGAGAGGCGCTTCCCAGCAGTGTGTGGATTCATATGCTGCATTAATTATACTGCAGAGAGGTGCTTCCCAGCAGTGTGTGGATTCATATGCTGCATTAATTATACTGCAGAGAGGTGCTTCCCAGCAGTGTGTGGATTCATACGCTGCATTAATTATACTGCAGAGAGGCGCTTCCCAGCAGTGTGTGGATTCATATGCTGCATTAATTATACCGCAGAGAGGCGCTTCCCAGCAGTGTGTGGATTCATATGCTGCATTAATTATACTGCAGAGAGGCGCTTCCCAGCAGTGTGCGGATTCATTTGCTACATTAATTATACTGCAGAGAGGCGCTTCCCAGCAGTGTGTGGATTCATATGCTGCATTAATTATACTGCAGAGAGGCGCTTCCCAGCAGTGTGTGGATTTATATGCTGCATTAATTATACTGCAGAGAGGTGCTACCCAGCAGTGTGTGGATTCATATGCAGCATCTATTATACTGCAGAGAGGCGCTGCCAGCAGTGTGTGGATTCATATGCTGCATTAATTATACTGCAGAGAGGCGCTTCCCAGCAGTGTGTGGATTCATATGCTGCATTAATTATACTGCAGAGAGGCGCTTCTTCCCAGCAGTGTGTGGATTCATGTGCTGCATTAATTATACTGCAGAGAGGCGCTTCCCAGCAGTGTGTGGATTCATATGCTGCATTAATTATACTGCAGAGAGGCGCTTCCCAGCAGTGTGTGGATTCATATGCTGCAATAATTATACCGCAGAGAGGCGCTTCTTCCCAGCAGTGTGTGGATTCATGTGCTGCATTAATTATACTGCAGAGAGGCGCTTCCCAGCAGTGTGTGGATTCATATGCTGCATTAATTATACTGCAGAGAGGCGCTTCCCAGCAGTGTGTGGATTCATATACTGCATTAATTATACTGCAGAGAGGCGCTTCCCAGCAGTGTGTGGATTCATATGTTGCATTAATTATACTGCAGAGAGGCGCTTCCCAGCAGTGTGTGGATTCATATGCTGCATTAATTATACTGCCGTTATTTGTGCCGTGCTTGATCACAATATGGTGGAGGATGCAGTCATAGCACATAAGTGATCTGTGGACATGGAAGTCTTTTTGAAAAGTGCCTGTGAAATTACTACTGTGATTTGCTGAAAGCCCAGCACATGTTATTGAAGAGGAAAGCAAGGCATGCCTGAGTGTTAACCAGAATCCCTGTGGAAGCTTATTTCTCCTCATTTGGATGTTATGATGGAGGGCCTGGTGAAAGTTTCGGTACAGACAACTGCTGCACAACAAGAAGGAAATTTGTTATTGGCTGCACGAGTTGAAGAAGTGAGGATGGCTCATCAGGAAGAGAGAGAGGTCCTTACTATTGTATTGCAGGAAGTCCTATTGCTTTCTGCATTGAGCTCTCCTGAGGATAGTGGGCAATGTATACAAGCAACTGATTACCTGCATAAGGTGACTGAAGCAGATAATGTGGAGGCCAACTCACGTCATTAGAGAGGGTCGCTGCTAGAGAAAATTGCCCCTTTGAACAGTGGGCTGGGCTATTGGCTCCATGTCTTGGTGGGGAATCCCAAAGAGTTTATGATTTTACGTCAGTAGTGGGGAAATTAATGGAAACCATGTTAAAGGAAAAGATTGTTGAACATCTAAAAACACATAGATTACAGGATCAGAAACAACATGGGTTTACCTCAGGGAGATCATGCCAAACTAATCTTATTGATTTTTTTGATTGGGTAACAAAAATAATAGACACAGGTGGTGCAGTAGACATTGCTTATTTAGATTTCAGTAAGGCTTTTGATACTGTTCCGCATAGAAGGCTTATCAATAAATTGCAATCTTTGAGCTTGGATTCCAATATTGTTGAATGGATTAGGCAGTGGCTGAGTGACAGACAACAGAGGGTTGTGGTAAATGGAGTTTATTCGGCGCAAGGTCTTGTTACCAGTGGGGTACCTCAGGGGTCAGTACTTGGACCCATTCTCTTTAATATCTTTATTAGTGATATTGCAGAAGGTATTAATGGTAAAGTATGTCTTTTTGCTGATGACACAAAGATTTGCAACAGGGTTGACGTTCCCGGAGGGATCAGCCAAATGACAAATGATTTAGGTAAACTAAAAAAATGGTCGGAGCTGTGGCAATTGAGTTTTAATGTGGATAAGTGCAAGATAATGCACCTGGGACGTAAAAACCCAAGGGCTGAATATAGAATATTTGATACAGTCCTAACCTCAACATCTGAGGAAAGGGATTTAGGGGTCATTATTTCAGAGGATCTAAGGGTAAGTAGTCAATGTAATAGAGCAGCAGGAAATGCTGGCAGAATGCTTGGTTGTGTAGGGAGAGGTATTAGCAGTTGGAAAAGGGAAGTGCTCATGCCACTGTACAGAGCACTGGTGAGACCTCACTTGGAGTACTGTGTGCAGTACTGGAGACCGTATCTCCAGAAGGATATAGACATCTTAGAGAGAGTTCAGAGAAGGGCTACTAAAATGGTGTACGGCTTGAAGGAGAAAAGTTACCAGGAAAGGCTTAATGATCTTAACATGTACAGCTTGGAAAAAAGACGAGACAGAGGAGATATGATAGAAACATTTAAATACGTAAAGGGAATCCGCAAGGTAGAGGAAGGGAGTATATTTAAAAGGAAACAAAGTAGCAAAACAAGAGGACATAGTCTTAGATTAGAGGGGCAAAGGTTTAAAAGTAACATCAGGAAGCATTATTTTACTGAGAGGGTGGTGGATACATGGAACAGCCTTCCAGTTGAAGTGGTAGAGGCCAAAACAATGATTGAATTTGGAGACCTGGGTTGCATTGGGGACTGTTGGGGTTCGCCGATGCCGGATGTGTCCCGCAGAGAAAGATTAGTTTCGCTTTCGAAATTGCTGCTAGGAATAAGGAATGGCGACACATCATTTCCTGTGACGTGAAAGAAGAAGAAAAAGATGTGATATGTCACTTCTGATGCGTTCCAAAGGTGGAGCGCACGCCAGGAGGAGTGACCGGAAGCTGAAAAACTGGAGTTTTTTTCGGGAGAATATAAAAGAGACAATCTGAAGAACAGTAATATATATTGTTTTATCCCTGAGGAAGTGCGTTTATCGCACGAAACGCGTTGGAACCTTGTTTTATGTAATTTTATGTTTTATTTCGTAAACCCCAAATAAATTTTCTGCGTATACTCTGGATGGTGGTTTGGTGGTTCCTGTGGCGGCAAGGATTTCCAGATCCAAAATCCCAAGAGTGACAGACGTGGTGTAGAATCTCCGTTGAGACGATAAGTTTTAAAGATTATTCATCTTGTGAGTGCTATCCTGTCAGGGGCATCTCTTGTTAAAATTCATATCTGTATGCGCTATGAATTGTCACTGTCGTTTTTTACCTCTATAGATTCCCATTTTTCCATTTTCATTCCATTACGCTGTTAAGACGTCCAAGGGAGAGTCGTCTGGGATATCTGGAGGTTGTATTTTTTCTTTAATATTGTCTGTTTGTCACACTCCAATTTTTTTTGTATATCTACAGAACATACAGGAACAGATGTCACCATCAGAACTCATGCCAGGTCAATGAGCCCCTGTGTTGCTGGCATTAAATATGGAACAGGTGTGCTTAATTGGGACATGTGACCCCAGACCTGACCAGCACAGCAGAACCCAGGAGCAGCATAAGGCAGAATACCCAAACCCAGATAGGGAGAGCCGGCCTGGATCCTTCTCACCACCAGGGCGGGTCACGGCAGAAACCCGTGGAAACATGACACATACCAGGGTGGGCAGACCCAGACACTGCTCCTTGCTCGATCCCTGTCTGCCTCGTGCCTCCCGGCGCTCCTCTGTGCATCTCCCCCATCCTGTGCACGCTCCTCCTATGCTCGTGTGCGGCCAACCTCAACGTCTTTAAGCCGATGGTGGCATGCCGCATGTGTGACGTCATCACGCCAGCCATGGCTCTCCCAGACACCATGTGATCCGGCCTACCACAATACAGTATTTAAACCTCCTTGGCCTATTTCTTGCTGCCCTTTCCTGGATTCAGTTCTGCTGACCCTAAAGTGCTCTGTTGTTATTACTCGCTCTATATATTGATTTACTGTGTTTGACCCGGATTTGGCTATTGACCTGTGTACCTCTTTAACCCTTTGACTCGGATTTCCCACTTGACTATTCCACCTGCTTTGCAGAATTTCTGACTTCCAGGTTTTACCTGGTTCTGTTCTCCCCTTATCCGTTTCCGTACCTCTCCTGTCTATACTGCCAGCCATACAAGGACTGGTGTTTCACTTCTATATTGCTGTCCATGCCTTATAGGTTCGTCTTTTACCATTCCTAAACCCAGCCACATTAAGAACTGGTACAGAACCTGGTAAAGGGTTACATTGTCCTGCGTCTAGGGTCAACCTGTAACACACCCCAGAGATATCCTGAGCCAGCCTCACAGATATAAGAGT
Source organism: Leptobrachium leishanense (assembly GCA_009667805.1). NCBI lineage: Eukaryota > Metazoa > Chordata > Amphibia > Anura > Megophryidae > Leptobrachium > Leptobrachium leishanense. Next base: position 457,366,756 of record CM019064.1, on the reverse strand, counting down.
TAGGGTTAGAAATTAAGTTTAGGATTTGAGATTAGGGTTAGAAATTAAGATTAAGGTAAGAGATTAGGGTTAGACATTAGGTTTCGGGTTTCGGGTTAGAAACTCAAATCCCTCCAGGTTTGAATCGCGATCCGGCAGCAAAATAGTTAATGACTCTCCCCTTTCCAGCGGTGCAACTTGCAGTGCTCTATCTTCAATGGTTGGGGAGATAGAGAGCTACAAAGGAGACCCCCCTCCCCTCCATTGATTTCAATGGGGGCGCCTGCCGGTGATGTCACCATGCAGCATAGTGACGTCATCGAGCTTGCCAGCCCCTCTAAGGCTAGGGTCAAACGAACGCATTATTCGCAGCGTCCGTCAAAAAGTGCATCCGAACGCATTGACGTATTTTTTAACGGAATGCGCGAAAACGGTCAGACGATGCGAATTTTCGGGCGTGATTTTTTTACGGATCGTCAATAAAACATGTTTTGCATCTGGACGTTATGTTGGCCGGACATTAGCAGCGTCTGACGTCTCCTAATCACGCAAACACACCGCTAGCGGACGCAGCGCACTCTGTACGTCAGTACTAGCGGTTCTGCGTTCTCGAAAAAATGCGTTCGTTTTCCACTTGCGTTGCGCGGCCGGACTTTCGTGCGACCGTACTTCGTATATTGGCCGTCATTGCCCGTCATTTGCTGCTAGTGTGGCCGTGATTAAGTGCGCCTAAATGCACGTTAAAAAGGCGCTAGTCTGACCCCAGCCTAAAACAAGGGGGCTGGCTTCCTCCCTGCCAGAACTGCAAGGGACTCAGCGAGGGAGGTAAGTATTTGGCAGGAGGGAGGTTAGGAGCCGCTGACATACTATGTACGTCCACAGGTCTAAGGGAGATCCGTGGGCAGCACGTACATAGTACTTCAGCGGTCCCTAAGGGGTTAAGGTTAGAGATTGGAGTTTCGGTTAGAAATATGGTTTAGGGTTAGAAGTTAGGGTTAGACATTAGGTTTATGGTTGGAGATTAGGGTTATAAATTAAGATTAAGGTTAGAGATTAGGGATAGACTATCGTTTAGGGTTAAAAATTAGGCTTGTGCACCGATTTTTTTTTTTTCGGTTCGTTCGATTCGTTCGGATGTTTAAATTTTTCGATTTGGCTCGTTTCGACCGATTTCTGTTTCGATTCGGTTCGGCTCGTTTTTCGTGTACATTTCGGGTCACTTTGCTCGTTTTTTGTATCGACTTCTCGTGATTTCGTAAATTTTTGTTTTTTTCGGAACGTCTGTTCTCCTTGTTTCAAAGTGTCTAACTCTATTCGTTTTGACGTAAACTACTATGGTTTACTTTTTTATACTTTATATATTTTTTTATAATAAATTTTTGGTTTGTTTTTCGGATCCGATAATTCATTCTGTCGATACGATAGTTCTGGCGATTCTATCGTGTTTTTTTTTTATTAAATAAAGATCCTTTTTTTCCTATGAATATACATTTCACAACTTTATTTAATCACATTAAAAAAATGGTATGAAAGCCAAGGAACAAAAAAAAAAGAACAAAACGATTTAAAAAACGCTAAACTGACCCGAATGGTCTGACTTTAAAAATAAAAACCAGAACAAAAGGTTTTAAAACGGAAAAATAGTTGATCAAAATTATCTGAAACGAAAAAAATAAAAAAAATAAAATGATTTAAAACAGACAAAAAAAAAATTAACCCTTTCGCTGCTGAGGCATTTCACGGCTTCCCTTCACGCCTGTGTGCGGCACTGCGGTCTGCTGCTGAGCTAATTTTTAACAGTTTCGCTCCTCTTGTTTAAACACATTTTTTTGAAGCCTTATTTTATTATATGACCCAGACATGTTATATATCGTTCTTTCCGGCAGACTCGGCAGATGATTGATAATATATCATTATCATATGTATGCGTCATGTCCTGTCTGTATATTATAACAAAAAATGCAATAAAATTTGAATTTTCAATGTTTGTTTTACAAGGTGTAAAGTGTTTTTTTCACATTTTAACATGCGTTTGTTTGCGGTTATATTTTATGAGTTGCGTTTGTTAAAAAAAATTGAAAAGGGGACTTGTTATATTTTTTGGGTGAAAATTACACTATTTTTAACAAACGCACCCCATACTAAAATCCTTAGTGCAGCATCATTGTTCACATTATAATTGAAATGGGAACAATATTGCTGCATTAACAAAACAAAAAAAAAACCTGTATATTTTTTTTTATATTTAAAATTTTATAAATTTTTAACATTGTCATGTTTGGTATTGTTGGAAAGGCCATGCTCTGGTCGATCCAAAGATACCAAACATTAACCGATAGCTGCCGCGGATCGGGAGATAGGGGGTTCCAATGAACCCCCTATCTCCACCATTGGTCGCAGTTAGGGGTTAACTCCAGAACTGACGTCATTGTGACGAGGTCTTGGGACTGTCGGCAGCTGCCGTTCCCCATGCTGTTGTCTTCCTGCAAAGACGTGACCATGTCGGCGGCAGCGTCTTAACGGGCAGGTGGGAGAGAGAGAGCTCATAGCTGGGAGGAGGTGTCGCGTGAAGCTGCAAACAGGGACAAATAAACTAGACCTGAGCCGCACTGAGGATCTTTGGGTTGTGTTGGAGAAGACTTCACGCAGTGCTGCCATCAATATTTTTTGATAAATTATTGGTTATACAATGAATGTGACTGTGGACAAAAATCCGTGTTGTTGTGACATCGCCTAAGCTTAACAAAACCAGGCCACGTCGGTAATCAAATCTCAAGGCAGTACAACAAGGTTGTGTTAGTGTGTGACATTTTTTGGCCAGGCAGGAAGTGTAGAATGTGCACAGTCACATTCATGGCAACAAATATGTTGACAAATTTATGACAAAGGGTCCATAGAAATGTCAATAAATTTATGTACATATAATTTTAACAGTGTGGAAACCAAGCAATACATAATTAACTTATTAAGTAAAGCAACGCACACAAACAGGAAAATATAGAAAAAATAGAAAATTTATTTACAACATGCCACGGATGGCAAACTGCCCAACAGGGGCACAAACATACTCATAGGGGAGGAGGAGGCTGGTCTCTACTGCCGCTCCAGGATGTCAATGGCGTTGTTAATATGCTGCCTGAACTCCTGCAGCAACTCCTGGATGGTTTCAAAGTTGGCGCCAGCCAGTTGTAGCTCGCCGATCGCCATCCTGACGCTGGACCTGTCAGTGTCCGGTCTGGCTTCTCCTTCTATATATCCAATAAATGAAAGAAGGAAAATACAGTAAGTAAAGCAGGTTTCTATTTTTGACTGAAAGTCTTGAAAAAATATAACAGTAGTATATACCAGAGCTGGCGGCCTCCTGAGGCTCCGACTCCTCCTCCTCCACCACCACCGTCAGCATCTCATCCGGTGCTATATCTAAGAAATTAAAGAAATAAAAAATACAGTAAACAACAAAACTGATTTATTTTTGAACAAAAGTCGATGCAAAATACAACAGTAAAAAAAAAACCTGGACTCGCGGCCTCCTGCTGCGGCTCCGGCTCCCTCTCTCAATCGCCCTCCTCCTGCTCCTCCTCTTCCTCCTCCTGCTGCTCCTCCTCTTCCTCCTCCTGCTCCTCTTGTGCTATACATAAAAAAAAAAAATTAAAATACAGTAAACAAAAAATGTTTCTGTTTTTGACCAAAAGTCGTTGCAAAATAAAACAGTATATACCAGCGCTGGTGGACGCCCGTGGCTCCTCCTCCTCCTCCACTGGAGCACTGGTGCCCGCCGGGGCAGATGCTGCCTTCTTCCTGTCTTCTGCCAAATCCAAAAAATAACACGTAAATAATGCAGACTGGAAAAAATTGTATATCTATACAATATATTGCCGAAAGTATTGCGACACCCCTCCACTACCCCACTACCAGCTTGACCCACCACTACTCCCATCTCATTGTTCTAAAGTCACAAAATATTTATTTATTTCCTCTGCACATAGACATATATTACCGTTCAATTATATATTTTTTTCAGAAGTAAACATTACGTTTATTCAATAAAACTATTATTTGTGTCGTGTGCATACAAAACACATTGTGCGACTGCTTTTAGTTATTTTATAGATGCCTCAGCCTCAGTTTCACTTTCAGTTTCTGCGAATAAAACTGGATATTGCAGAAACAACAGAAATCCGCCATTTTGTTTTGAAATTTGCATCTAAAGCGTTCAATGACACTGCTGCAGCAAACTGAATTGCTGCGCTGCAACAATTCAGCAGCTGCTGAGGATGTATTTAACGCGGCTCTGTTTGGATGCACTTTCAGAAGAACTACATGTCCCATCCTACCACTTAGCAGAGACGCAGAGATTTTTGTTGATGCGCAGGTGGGAGCCAATATTGGCCAAGCTGTGGGTCTTCTCGTATGCATCACTCAATCACAACAACCTCCGACCCCCCCAAGCACACTACAGACTATACACACAGTGCCAAAAGAAATCCAGCATTGTAACTTCATCTACAGTTGTGTTCAAAATTATTCAACCCCCCCTGAAATTGAGTGTTTTGGCCAGTTTGACATTCATTTTGATCATTCAGTCATCTTGCTTACAATTAAATCAAAGAGGCACGTGTATCTACGGGTATCTTCGCCCATTCGTCATGGGCAAAAGCCTCCAGTTCAGTCACATTCTTAGGCTTGCACACTGCAACTGCTTTCTTTAAGTCCCACCAGAGGTTCTCAATCGGATTTAAGTCAGGTGACTGCGATGGCCACTCCAAAATGTTCCAGCCTTTAATCTGCAACCATGCTCTAGTGGACTTGGAGGTATGCTTGGGATCATTGTCCTGTTGAAAGGTCCAACGTCTCCCAAGCCTCAGGTTTGTGACGGACTGCATCACATTGTCATCCAATATCTCCTGGTACTGAAGAGAATTCATGGCTTGCACACGCTGAAGCTTCCCTGTACCTGCAGAAGCAAAACAGCCCCAAAGCATGATTGACCCCCGCCATGCTTCACAGTAGGCAAGGTGTTCTTTTCTTCATAGGCCTTGTTCTTCCTCCTCCAAACATAGCGTTGATCCATGGGCCCAAACAGTTCTAATTTTGTTTCATCAGTCCACAGAACACTATCCCAAAACTTCTGTGTTTGTCCACATGACTTTTGGCATACTGCAGTCGACTCTTCTTATTCTTTGGAGACAGCAAGGGGGCGCGCCTGGGAGTTCTGGCATGGAGGCCTTCATTACGCAGTGTGCGCCGTATTGTCTGAGCTGAAACTTCAGTACCCACATCTGACAAATCTTTTCTCAGTTCCTCAGCAGTCAAACGGGGACTTTTCTCCACTCTACGCTTCAGGTAGCGCACAGCAGTCGAAGTCAGCATCTTCTTTCTGCCACGGCCAGGTAGCGTTTCAACAGTGCCCTTTGCCTTGAATTTGCAAATGATGCTTCCTATGGTCTCTCTTGGTATGTTTAACATCTTTGCAATCTTCATATAGCCATTGCCCTTCCTGTGAAGAGTAATCACCTCTTCTCTTGTCTTCCTGGACCATTCTCTTGACTTCACCATGTTTGTAACCACACCATTAAATATCTAGAAGGAGCTGAGTATCAGTCATTTTAAAGCTGCCTAATTGGTGCTTATTATGCTTTATTGCTGCTCCGTGACATCCACAGGTGTTTTCAATACCTGATTGAAAACACTTGAATGAATCTCTGTTCTTCAGAGTGGTAGTCTTTAAGGGGTTGAATAATTGTGTCAATGAAGAATTCACAAAAGAAACATTTACTACTGTATTATTATTATTATTATTATTCTTTATGACGGAATGGGATGTTGTCCGCCTGCGGGTGTGCTCCTATCTGCTTCCCCCTAGTGCGCTTACCGCCGGCCCGACTACCGAGTGACACGGCACCCGGCGTCTCGAGCGGCCTGGAGTGACCCTGGGAAAGGGTTGGCGGGCGTTGGAAGGGACCCCTGGGTGAGACCAGCCCGACCACTGAGCGACACGGCACTCAGCGTCCCGAGCAGCTGGTCTACTGACCTTGGTTGGCGGATGTGTCGTCTGCGGAACGGCCGGTCGGAATTCCCCTCGGGAGCTGGTCGGATCTTATAGTTGGGACGTCCGCTCGTCTTTTCGGATCTACCGGCGATCGGATGGCGCCCGCTATACCGATGCGCGGGAAATGCGCGGCAGATGCGCCGCGGCCGTCGAATCGGATCTCACAGCGGTCGATGCCCGCACGCTGCACCTCTGTCCTGATGCGAGATGCAGGCACAGGGTGGACGATTCGGATCTGGCTACCGTGCTCTGTAAACCGCGCTGGATCACAGGAATACGTTCACCAAATAAAGAACACCAGGCGTGGCTGAATGAACTAGATCAACTGACTTTATGGGTTTACAACAGAGTCAGGTATACAACTTCACATACAGATTGCCCACTCCCCCACCCACACAACCAGCACTGATTGGCTCCTCTCCCAGCCCCCCCTGTTCCCTCCCAGGTCCCTTCCAGCCTTCCCATTGTCCAGGGATTAGGCAAATGAGGTCTGGGAACAGCCTCCAAGCAGCTGGCTTGCTGTATCCTCCATCTTGGGGCCAGGAGATCCCTTTGTCTGGTGTAACCATGCTGGAATGGGCAAAATGGCGACGGGGAAAAACACATACAAACGTTTTCTTACACCTAATACAGTTACAATCACACAAGGTACATCTTAATACAGCACATCAGTAAGACCACATCTAATAACGAATACTGGTAAAACGGGGTGCGTGCCACCACACCAAGTGTCCATGTCACCACTGTCACTGCGCGCCGCCCCTGGCTGAGGGTGCTGGGCCATCCCGTGACACTCCTCCCCCTCCCCCAGTTCGACGCACCTGGTCTGACCCCACCGGGTCATACCGGGGAAGTCGGTGCTCCCAGGCCCATAGTCAGTCTGGGGAGGCCGGGTCACCAGGCCTCTCCATTTGGCCTTGCGGCCGTGCCAGCTTGGTCGGGACCCCATGTCCTGAGGGTGTCCCCGGCTGGGCGAGAGGACATGCCTCTGGGCCGGAGGGCCTCCGGTGCCCCCCCAGGATTGTCACTCACCTGGGGAACCCGGGTGCTAACTGCACACGCCCCAGGTGCCCGGGTCAGCCGTGGGACAGGACCGTGGCGGGGTAAGGCTCCCGAGCCCAAAGGTTGCAAAAATGGGCAGAGGCCAGCGGCGCTCTGCCCCGTTGCCAGCTCTTCCACTGGAGGGCCAGGTACGGACACGGCAACTGAAGGAACCACAAGAGCCAAACCGGGCTGCTCCTCCAGCCAGCTGGAAGGGAGAACCACGGGATGCAACGGCAGTCGCCCAGGGTCATCCACGCTCTGCCCCTCGGGGCGAATCGGGCGGAACGGGCAGAGGCCAGCGGCTCTCTGCCCTGGCGTCAGCTCTTCTGGTTGGTTGCCGGGTACGGAAACGGCAACCGGGAGGACAAACGGGGTCACACCCGGCTGCTCTCCCTGGCCGCCGACGAGGGGACTGGACCGCTGCCGCGGCAGTCGTACAGGGTCATCCTTGCGCTGCCCCTCGAGGCAACCTGAGAGGGATGGGCAGAGGCCAGCGGCGCTCTGCCCCGTGGCCAGCTCGTCAGCTGGGCGAGGATCTCCCTGCGGGAGGATGGTTTCTTCACCCCCCGGGGCAATCAATGGTTGCGCACAACCCGTCCCGGGGGAACCATCCGTCTGCTCCTCCGGCAGACTTTGAGTAGTGGGCAGAGGCCAGCGGCGCTCTGCCCCGTAGCCAGCTGGCGAGAGATCTCCTTGGAGAAGGATGGCTGCTTCACCCCCCGGACAACCAAGGGTTGCGCACAACCCATCCCGGGGAACCATCTGCCTGCCCCTCCTGGCAGACTTTGGGCAGTGGGCAGAGGCCAGCAGCACTCTGCCCCGTAGCCAGCTCTTCTGCTGGTTGGAGATCTCCTTGGGGAAGGATGGTCACTTCACCCCCCGGGGCCATCGACGGTTGCGCACAACCCATCCCGGGGAGACCATCCGTCTCCTCCCCCGCTGGACCCGTGGCCTCGGCCACCCTGTCCTCTCGCGGGGTGAGGGGGGTAACTTCCTCAGACGACCCCCCACGGGCACCCATGAGTCCGCCTCGGCTTCCCATAGGTCCCAAACCTGGGGACTGTCGACTTCCTCCGTCGACCCGTCCCACCACGGGGAGCTCAGGCTCGACTGCGGAACGCCGTCCAACAGTCTCCGATAAGCCACCTCGAGCTCCCACTCTCGCTAGGCTAGGGACTCCAGCTCCTCAAACACTGAGTCCCTGCTGTCTGACGGGATCTCCAGTTCCCGTCGCTCCAGGATGTCCTCCATCCGTTCCTCGGTCTCCTCTCCAAAATCGGGGTCGGCGGCCATGCTCGCGTAGAGCAGTCCTGTGCCTCCGTAGCGAGGCCCTGCAACGGAACTGCCTCCCAACGGCCTACTGCCGGGAGCGCGGTTAGCCACCGGAGCGTGCGGTACGCGGCGTCCAGTGCGACCTCCTCCTGCACCAGACTCCAGAGCTCGGCCTCCCACTCTTCTGGGGCCCGACCTTGCAGGAACGCTGCCCGCACAGCGTACTGCTCCCGATAGACGTCAGCGTCGGAAGGAATGTCCACATCATGGCAGTCCCGCTCATGGTCCAGGGCCTCGTACCACAGTTCCTCTGTGGACCCCTGGTCCCGCTCTGGACCCTCCTGCAGCCTTCTTGCCAGCACGACCTTCATGTCTGCGAAGGTGCCGGCACAGGAGCACCGCTCCTCAATGGGGAATATGGCGTCCTCAGATGCAGCTCCAGGCGAGCTGTGAGTCTCCATCCGAGGGTCGCTGGATGAGTGATGTCCTCAGTACAGGCTCCAGACGAGCTGAGAGTCCCGCAAGCGTCGTCACTGGGGGTTGTGGATTCCCAGGGTGAAGCTCCAGACGAGCTGTGAGTCTCGACCCAGGGTTCCACGGGGTAGGGTTCGGGGTCATTGTACTCAGTTTCTGCTCCGCGGAGCTCTGCCAACCGCAGCTGGTGCTGGCGTTCCTTCTCCAGCTCAACTTCCCGGTAGAACTCCCGGATCACCTTACATCGGTCCTCTGTCGTCGGGGCATCTCCAAGCAGTGCGATCCGACGCCGCACCTCTCTGAGGTCAGCGCCTTCCTCCACCTCTGCGTGGACAGGGCTGGGGACGGGCGTCGTCGCCTCGTCCTGATCCATCCTGGTCAGCTCCTTGATCAGGGTCTTCCTTTTCTTGCTACCCGGCGTTCCTCCCCGGTTCTCCAACATCCCACGCAGGGTGTCCCGGTTGTAGGGGGTGTACACCGCCATGGCGTAGGTCTCCTAGGGGTCTGCAGAGAGCGATCCCACCGCTGCCACCAGTATGACGGAATGGGATGTTGTCCGCCTGCGGGTGTGCTCCTATCTGCTCCCCCTAGTGCGCTTACCGCCGGCCCGACTACCGAGTGACACGGCACCCGGCGTCTCGAGCGGCCTGGAGTGACCCTGGGAAGGGTGGCGGGCGTTGGAAGGGACCCCTGGGTGAGACCAGCCCGACCACTGAGCGACACGGCACTCACGCGTCCCGAGCAGCTGTCTACTGACCTTGGTTGGCGGATGTGTCGTCTGCGGAACGGCCGGTCGGAATTCCCCTCGGGAGCTGGTCGGATCTTTTAGTTGGGACGTCCGCGTCTTTTCGGATCTACCGGCGATCGGATGGCGCCCGCTATACCGATGCGCGGGAAATGCGCGGCAGATGCGCCGCGGCCGTCGAATCGGATCTCACAGCGGTCGATGCCCGCACGCTGCACCTCTGTCCTGATGCGAGATGCAGGCACAGGGTGGACGATTCGGATCTGGCTACCGTGCTCTGTAGACCGCGCTGGATCACAGGAATACGTTCACCAAATAAAGAACACCAGGCGTGGCTGAATGAACTAGATCAACTGACTTGGGTTTACAACAGAGTCAGGTATACAACTTCACATACAGATTGCCCACTCCCCCACCCACACAACCAGCACTGATTGGCTCCTCTCCCAGCCCCCCCTGTTCCCTCCCAGGTCCTTCCAGCCTTCCCATTGTCCAGGGATTAGGCAAATGAGGTCTGGGAACAGCCTCCAAGCAGCTGGCTTGCTGTATCCTCCATCTTGGGGCCAGGAGATCCCTTTGTCTGGTGTAACCATGCTGGAATGGGCAAAATGGCGACGGGGAAAAACACATACAAACGTTTTCTTACACCTAATACAGTTACAATCACACAAGGTACATCTTAATACAGCACATCAGTAAGACCACATCTAATAACAATACTGGTAAAACGGGGTGCGTGCCACCACACCCAAGTGTCCATGTCACCACTGTCACTGCGCGCCGCCCCTGGCTGAGGGTGCTGGGCCATCCCGTGACATTCTTTATTTATAAAGCGCCAGCATATTCCGCAGCGCTGTACAATAAGCACAGTATAGACAGGGTTACAATACATTGAACAACATTTGACAAACAGTACAGGAGGAGATGAGGGCCCTATTCCCGTAGGAACTCACAATCTGGGAGGGTTGGGGTTGGAAACAGGAGGAGAGGACTGTAAGGTGAGAGTGATTGATGGTTGCGTCAGTGAGTTGGGTGGTAGGCTTCCCTAAATAGGAATGTTTTCAGGGAGCGTTTGAAGGAAGAGAAGTTAGGGGAAAGTCTGACAGTACGAGGAGAGCGTTCCAGAGAGTGGGGGCGCGTGCGTGAGAAATCCTGCAGTCTATCATGGGAAGAGGTGATGCGGGGAGAAGCTAGGCGCAGGTCACTGTTTGACCTTAGGGAGCGGGCTGGGGTGTATTTGGTGATTAGTGAGGACAGGTAGTGGGGAGCTGAGTTAGTGAGGGTTTTTAGGTAAGGATAAGGATTTTGAACTTAATTCTGCAGTGGATGGGGAGCCAGTGAAGGGACTCGCAGAGGGGAGCGGCAGAGACAGAGCGGCGGTGAGGTGAATTAGCCTGGCGGAGGCGTTCAGGATGGATTGTAGGGGGAGAGGTGGGGAAGAGGAGGCCAGATAAGAGATTATTGCAATAGTCGAGTCGGGAGATTACCAGGGCGTGTATGAGTTGTTTTGTGGCGACAGCGGTAAGAAATGGCCGAATTCTGTAAATATTACGCAGTTGATATCGGCAGGAGGAGGAAAGAGACTTGATGTGGGGGATGAAGGAAAGAGCAGAGTCAAGTGTAACTCCAAGACAGCGAACTTGGTTTGATGGGGAGATGGTGATACCCTCCACCGTGATCGAGAAGTCAGAGGTGGTGGGCGCATTAGAGGGAGGAATAAGTAGGAGCTCAGTCTTTGACATGTTGATCTTTAGGTGGTGGGAGGCCATCCAGGAGGAGATGCCAGATAAACAGTCACTGACTTTGGAAAGGACAGGGGGAGAGAGATCAGGGGTAGAGAGGTAGATCTGAGTGTCATCAGCGTAGAGGTGGTAATTAAAGCCAAAGCTGTTGATGATTTTGCCCAGGGAGGAGGTGTAGATGGAAAAGAGCAGAGGACCAAGGACAGAGCCTTGAGGTACACCAACAGATAGAGGCAATGAGGAGGAGGAGTTACCAGCAAAGGACACACAGAAGGACCTGTTGGATAAATAGGAGTCAATCCAAGCAAGTGCAGTGTCACCGAGACCCAGAGAGTTGTTTGTATTACAAAACAAATTGATGTCATTTTAGTTGCATATGGTTCTTTAAAAAGTCCTTGTAGGATTTCATTCTGAATACAATTACAAATGTACACTAAATTCCCTAAAACCCTTTACAGCATTGGGGGTTGAATAATTTTGAACACAACGTACATACATCAAATGTCACAATTTTCACGAATACGTAAAATCACAAAAAAGAAAAGCTATGGCAAAAATGCATGTATGACGAGTCGTGAAAACGCAAAGCTATACACAATCACATTGCATGAAAAAAGGACTAGATAAATCAACGTATTTCTGTGCACATTAGCACATGCAAGCACATTATTATTATTATACAGGATTTATATAGCGCCAACAGTTTGCGCAGCGCTTTACAATATAACATGACACTTACGTTTGGCTATGACGCGACGGATGTGCCTCAGCTGCTCCTCCTCGCGTGCCTTCAGATCGGACCAGTGTTTTCGGAGCTGGTCCTTCGTCCGGTCTTTCCCGAACAACTCCAGGATGGTGGTTCGGAGCTTGTCAAGGATACGGTCCTTGCGGGTGTTATTCTTCCTGCCGTAAGGGCCCTTACGGCAGTCATAATCTCTTTTGTCAAAGATGCGGACCAGCTCCAACATCTCCTCAAATGCCATGTTGCTGGCCCGCTTCTTCCTGGGTGGTGTCTCTGGGGTGGTAACAGATGAGGAGGTGTCCGAATGGGACTCTCTGTCTCGTCTTTCAGCCATGTTAAATTATAAATAATTTCAATTTTTTTGGCCTGTCAAAGTTGTCAAAACTGGCTCAATAAAGTTACGACATCCGCGCGCGCGCGCATGCGCGATCCGCGGACGAATCGGATCCGTCCCGATTACGAAGGAATTATCGTATCGACAGAATTATCGGATCATTGGAAACAAGAAACAAGTGATACGCATTTACAAATACGAAATTTACAGAATCAGCGATATAACCGATAATAGTTAAATATACGATGTCCAGAATTACCGAAATGGAACCGAAATCACGAATGGAACCAAAATCATGAATAGAGCGAAAATAAATTTCGATTTGACACATATCAAGTCCATTCGAAAATTCCGAAAATTTTTCGTTTCGGCTCGGAAACCTTTTCGGATCTGTCGGTTTTCAGGTTTGATCCGATTCGGAAAATTGGCCGAATCCGAAGACACGAATCGGGAAATTTCGTGAAAATTCCGAAATTCCAAAACCCGAAACGCACATCCCTATTAAAAATTTGAATTACAGTTAGAGATTAGGGTTTGGGTTAGAAATTAGGTTTAGGGTTAGACATTAGGGCTAGGGTTAGCATTAGAAATGAAGTTTAGGATTAGAGATTAGGTTTAGGGTTAGAGATTAGGGTTAAACATTTGGGTTATGGTTAAAAATTAAGATTAAGGTTAGAGATTTAGGATTAGAAGGTTTAGGGTTAGAAGTTAGGGTTATAGAATAGGTTTAAGGTTTGAGATTAGGGTTAGAAATTAGGATTATGGTTAGAGATTAGGGTTAGACATTAGTGTTTGGGCTATAAATTGGGTTTTGTGTTAGAAATTAGGGTTAGACATTAGGTTTATGGTAGGCTTGTGCACCGATTTTTTTTTCGGTTCGATTCGGTTAGATTTTTCGGATTTTTAAACTTTTCGATTCGGCTCGTTTCGACCGATTTCGGTTTCGATTCGATTCGGTTCGACCTGTTTTTCGGTTCCTTTTTTTTTTCGGAATTTCGACCATTTTTCGTATTTTCGTGTCACTGTGCTCGGTTTTTGTATCGACTTTTCGTTTTTTCGAAAAATTTTCGCTTTTCAGAAAATTTTCGTTTTTACAAAATTTAGTTTTTCGGAAAATTTTCGTTTTTCGGAATTGCACATTTTTCGGCATATCGACCATTTTTCGTATTTTCGTGTCATTTTGCCCGTTTTTTGTATCGACTTTTCGTTTTTTTAGAAAAATTTTCGTTTTTCAGAAAATGTTCGTTTTTACAAAATTTTCGTTTTTCGGAAAATTTTCGTTTTTCGGAAAATTTTCGTTTTTCGGAACATCTGTTCTCCTCGTTTGCCACATTTCAAGCCCATTCGAAAAATCCGAAAATATTTCGTTTCGGCTCGGAAAACATTTCGGATCTGAACTTTTCGGATCTAAAATTTTTCGGAAATTCGGCCACATCCGAAAACACGAATCGGGAAATTTCGTGAAAATTCCGAAATTCCGAAACCCGAAACGCACATCCCTAGTTTATGGTTAGACATTAGGGTTAGAAATTAGGTTTAGGGTTAGACATTAGGTTTAGGGTTAGAGATTAAAGTTAGAGATTGGAGTTTGGGTTAGAAATAAGGTCTAGGGTTAGAAGTTAGGGATAGAGATTAGGTTTAAAGTTTGAGATTAGGGTTAGACATTAGGGTTAGGGTTATAAACTGTTTTTTGTGTTAGAAATTAGGGTTAGCGATTAGGTCTATGGTTAGAAATTAGGGTTAGGGTTAGAAATTAGGATTACAGTTAGCAATTAGGATTAGACATTAGGGTTAGCATTAGAAATTAGGTTTAGGTGACCATTCAAGCTTCTTTGAGGTTAGGTTTACATTTAGGGTTAGATTAAGGCTAGGGTCAAACGAACGCATTATTTGCAGCGACCGTCAAAAAGTGCGTCCGAACGCATTGACGTATTTTTTCATGGAATGCGCGAAAACGGTCATACGATGCGCATTTTCGTGCGTGATTTTTTACGGATCGTCAATAAAACACTTTTTGCGTCTGGACGTTATGTTGGCCGGACATTAGCAGCGTCTGACGTCTCCTAATCACGCACACACGCCGCTAGCGGATGCAGCGCACTCTGTACGTCAGTACTAGCGGTTCTGCGTTCTCGAAAAAATGCGTTCATTTTCCACTTGCGTTGCGCGGCCAGACTTTCGTACGGCCGTACTTCGTATATTGGCCGTCATTGCCCGTCATTTGTTACTACTGCGGCCTTGATTAAGTGCTCCTAAACGCACGTTAAAAATGCGTTAGTCTGACCCCAGCCTTAACCCTAATATTCTGCTCCATTTTTGATTTCTTTTCAGGCAATAGATTCTGCCCATTTTTTGATGCTCTCTGCGAAAATCTGCATATTCAAAATTGATGCGTCACCTATAAAGACTCATCTTTTGTGACGTGCTATTTTTGTCAAACTCTAAACAATTAATAAACGGAGAGGTCATTTGGAAATGTTCTCTAAGGCCGGCGTCAGACGATCGCAGTGATCACGTCCGTGTCGCCGCACAGTTTAACGTCCGTCGTAGCATAGAATCATGAGCAATAGAGACCCACACACTAAGCGCGTCTGCACCGAACTGCGCACGCACAATGCACGTGGCAAACGGACGCAAGTTAGGCAAGAAAGAACCCCCTGGACCTTCAGGAAGGGGGACATGACTGATGGCCTGGGCCTGTAGGTTAAGGGAGAATCTAGAAGGGTATAGAATCCCTGGGGCCCCTCAGGAGGGGGGGGGGCTGGATGGGTGCATGGGCCTGTCAGTCAAGGAAAAGCTATGGTGTTATTGGTGGAGTGGTTGCAACAGTGTTGCTTACCTGGACTATATATGCTGGTGATGGGTGCAGGGTTCTTCCTCTTGTTCCTGCCAACGTGAGAAGTGCAGCTAGGTGAGATCATGTTTTTTCAGGTGTTTCTGGTGAAAGAGAAAGGAGAGGGAAAGTGACTTGGTGGCTGGGGGGGTATCTACATGTCTGCTGGAACACTTGAGGGAGCACTCTGCGGCTCGCTGCAGGATTTGATGGTGGAGGCCCTGGCACCATCTTGCGAGGGCTCCCTCCCATCCTCACCTCCTTTCTGATAAACGACAGGGGAAGATGAGTGGGGAGGAGCCATGAGGTTACTAGCAGGGCCCGGGCTGTGTGATCACATGACCGGGAGCTTCCTCTGTGTGTAGGGGGAGAGGGTGACAGGAAGTGCAGACTGTACCATGTGCTGCTGTTATAGGGGGCAGAGCTGCTGGATTCCCACTCCCCAGCAAGAAGCAAGTATATCAGCAGGGAGGAAAGGGGCATTTTCTTCAGGTGTAGTGTCTGTGTGTGTGTGTGTGTGTGTGTGTGTGACTAGATTTGGTTAAAGAGAAAGGCAAATGGTTTTTATTTCCTTGGTTTTGTTGATTTTCTGTTCTTGTTCTAAGGACCTGCATGTATTGTGGCTGCAGATCCCACAATGCTCAGGCAGCCAGATAGCAGCGCTGTGGGATAAGTAGTTGCACAGCATTGAAGGTGTAGAAATCAAAAAAAAAAAAATTTGGTTTGATCTGGTGCACAAATGATCAAATAACGTGGTGGCTCTTACAAAGAAAACCCTTGGTTATTCAACACAATATATTTTAAGTATATATGCGTAAGGTGTACACACCGATACAATTACTGGGTCTATGGAGCGCCGACAGGTTCTGTAGCGCTGTACAATGGGTGAAGCAATGACAGGTCGACGTACACCTTGCATAAGCGGAGCGGGAGGAGTGAGGACCTGCTCAAGAGCTTACAATCTAATATACAAGGCGCACACATGCGGCTGGTCACTAAGGCTGGCTGTTGCCATACAGACCCGTCTGATATCTGCTAGTGCTGCTGCCTGTGTCTCCATGTTCCCGCTCATTATTCGGGCTGCAATGGGATCACATGGGAATTGTTCCTCTGCATCTCCTGTTCTGTGCTTTACCCAGCAGGTGCCGGCGGACAAATGCTTCACAATTCAGTGCATTGAATGAAATTTCAGTGTCCTTTAGCGAGTGCACCCTGAGGTCCTGTAACTTGAGGTCCTGAGCTCCTGCACTCTGAGGTCCTGAGCTCCTGCACCCTGAGGTCCTGCACCCTGGGGTTCTGCACCCTGAGGTCCTGAGCTCCTGCACCCTGGGGTCCGGTACCCTGAGGTCCTGCACCCTGAGGTCCTGTAACTTGAGGTCCTGAGCTCCTGCACTCTGAGGTCCTGCACCCTGGGGTCCGGTACCCTGAGGTCCTGCACCCTGGGGTCCGGTACCCTGAGGTCCTGCACCCTGGGCCGGTACCCGAGTCCCACCCTGGGGTCCGGTACCCTGAGGTCCTGCACTGGACAGAGAAAAACTCTTATCCCTTCGTGTGAGCAAGGGAGATAAGGTGCAGGAAACGTTTGAATACATAATTGTAGTAAACAGTTAAATTGCTAAAATGCTTATTTTACTAGCGGTTTCGATAAGGGTTACTGCAGCATAATACCCCATTAACCCCTTAGGAACTGAGGGTCTTAAAAGTCAATGCATTTCCGACACAGTTTTGTCAATTTTTTATTATTTCATTATAAGGGATTTTGCCGGGAGGGATGCATTGGGATTTCTCTGTTTTTTGGTGTGTCCTGGGTTCGGGGTGTGGAGGTTTTTTGCAGGTGGAAGCGGAACACAAATATACAGATTAATACGGCAGGTGGAGGTGTGGGTGGTATAGTTACTGTGTTGCATGTTTCCGGATGCATTCTGTGTGTGGGCACTGGGTTGCATGGTTGCGTGTGCATTCCATGTATGGTCACGGTGTTGCATGTTTGCAGGCTCATTCTGTATGTGGCCACTGTGTTGCAGGCTTGCGGGTGCATTCCGGGTATGGTCACTGTGTTGATTTTGCGCGTGCATTCTGTGCGTGGTCACGGCGTTGCATGTTTGCAGATGCATTCAGTGTGTGGTCACTGTGTTGCATGTTTGCAGGCTCATTCTGTATGTGGCCACTGTGTTGCAGGTTTGCGTGTGCATTCCGGGTGTGGTCACGGTGTTGCATGTTTGCGTGTGCATTCTGTGTGGGGTCACTGTTGCATGTTTGCATGTGCATTCCGGGTATGGTCACTGTGTTGCATGTTTGCAGGCGCATTCTGTGTGGGGTCACTGTTGCATGTTTGCATGTGCATTCCGGGTGTGGTCACGGTGTTGCATGTTTGCGTGTGCATTCTGTGTGGGGTCACTGTTGCATGTTTGCATGTGCATTCCGGGTATGGTCACTGTGTTGCATGTTTGCAGGCGCATTCTGTGTGGGGCCACTGTGTTGCATGTTCGCAAGTCCAGTCGGTGTGGTCATGGTGTTGCATGTTTGCAGGTGCAGTCAGTATATGGTCATTGGATAATGTTTGCAGGTGCATTCGGATATGGTCATTGGGTTGCATGTTGGCAGGTGCATTCTGTGTGGGGTGTGCTGGTGGGGGGCTCTTGAGTGGCTTTGGACTGGGGGGTTTGGTGGTGTTTGGAGGGTTGTTCCGTGGGAGCGGTGCTCTGTGGGTGGATGTGATTCGAGCCACTTTCTCTTGGTCCTTAAGGGTTATTTGGTTCCAGGTGGGGTTTCCCTGCGGATTTGCCATTCCCAGGGCCCTGTCTAGCCAAAATTGGTAGAATGCCCCTCCCGAGCCCCCCCCCCCCGGGCATAGGGGAGCCCGGTTTAATATCAATAGAAGGAAGTGGATGCAGCCGGTTCCCAATCGGGTGAAGGGCGGTCGTCATGGACACGCCACCCAGGGACCTGCGTTCGAGTGTGCGGAGGAGGGTGAGCATGGTGCGGGTGCCTGCTGTTTCTTCCCTGTCTTTAGGTGTGGAGTCTGGTGGAGTTGGTCGAGGGGACTGGGATGGAAGGACTTGGGGGGGTTTGGAAGGAACCACCCCCCCCCCCACGGACCAGGTAAGATGGCCGACGGAGGTCGCTCTCGAGGAGCCCGCGTGGAGGTCCTTCACTTCCAGGGGCCAGAGGGAGAGTGACGAGAGTGGCAGCGGCTGCCTCCAGGCCCCCTCCCACTCGTTGCAGGCATGCAGCATCTCGAGCGGCGCGTTCGGCCCGCCCGCAACATGGCGGCGCCCATCGTGCGGCTGGACATCGGAGGAGGATCATGTCGGCAGCAGTTGCAGGGAGCCCGGTGGCTGGGGACGTACCGGTACTGGTGCAGGGGATATCGGATGGCGTATTTCAATTCGGAATGGACGTTCTCAACGCTCTCAGCCGAGGAGTGTCTTGGAGGCAGGAGATGGAGGTCGGTGAAGGGTGCCGGTTACCAGTGGAGGTGCTATTCCTGGGCGACCATCGCTGGGATCACCTTTGGCTGTGATTCTGGGGCTCCGGGAGATCCCCCTGCTGGCTGCACGTGAGTCGGATTTTGGGGGTGCAGCGTTTGAATCGCTCGGCCTTTCGGGGGTTAATGCGTCGGGTGGTGCTGGTGGTGTAACGACGGGGTTGCTAGAAACCCTGGTTGCTGCTTTTAGGCGCGGGCAGGATGGGTCGGAGGACGCGGCTAGGGGGAAGTCTTCGCTGAGTGTGGCGGGACACGTCGTTTCTGGGAGCGCGGTACCGGCGGCGGTTCTTGCGCCTAGCTCCGCTGCTGTTGGGGTTCCCGCGTCTGCGTGCACATCTGGGGCAGCGCCCGCGCCGGTTTTGGCACAGGTCGGGTCAGCAGGGGATTTCCGAGGCTGGCGCAGTTTTGGTTTCGGGGTCAGGGGGAATGACTGTGCCTGCAAGTTAATTGGGGTCTCAGCGATGGGTGCTGGGGAGGTGCCTCCCGTTGGGGTGCGGGCATCTCTTATGGGTCCGGCGAGTTGTCCCCAATGGGTTGCGGGTCACTGCGGGTTACGGGAGAAGATTTGGAGAACGAATAGGTGGATGTGCTTACACTACTTTCTGTGGATAGGGAGACGGTGGACCGTCCCTAACGGCCTGACCTGTTCATGGAAAAGTAGGAGAAGTTGAAGGAAACACTTCCTCCCACTTTTGGGAATGGCGACAGGGTTTCTTGGCTTCTTGTGCTATCGGGTGCGAGCGATTCCCGAAGCGCAGGGTTGTATTGTTTGCGTATATCGATCTAATTTTAAGCGTTGTATTGCATCTTTGGGTTACGTCCCGAAGCGGTTCGCTCCGCATTCTTTTCGTATAGGCGCAGCGACAATGGCGGCGGAGGCGGGTGCGTCAGACGACATGATTAGGCGTTTGGGTAGATGGCGATCGGATTGTTGTCATTCCTATGTGCGCCCTAACCTCTTATAATTACAGGTTCATCCCCGACAACCGTTTGGATCATCGGTCACTCGTATATACACTGGGCGGCCAAGCGGGCTGCACAACGGCCGCTTGGCAGGAACCTGGGTTTTCCAACGGACTTGGCTACGATTCGGTGGATTGGCATCAGAGGTTTGCTTTGGGCCCAGGTGGCTGGACAATGCAGGGTGTTGGCTAGACAAGCGGCTAGGGATGTGGTGTTAGTGGTACATGCAGGGGGAAACGATCTTGGGGTGGTCCGATCTGTAGACTTGGTTAGGAGGATGAAACGTGACTTAACCAGTTGTTTCACCATTTTCCGGGGTTTATCACTGGTGTTTTCAGAGATAGTCTCTCGCCCCAGTTGGGAGGAATTTGCGGCTCCCAGGGCTCTGGACAAGGCTCGGAAGCGGTTAACAAGGAGATCTCGAGGTTTGTGGGTGATCTGGGTGGAGTGTCAGTTAGACATACGGAGCTGGAGGGGGACAATAGGAATGTCATTAGAGGGGATGGGGTCCATCTCACGGATATTGGGTTGGATATTTTCCTGGTGGGTCTGCAGTCTGGTGTGGAGGAGGCGCTGTCTGCGGGGGGCGCAGGGGCGGACGCTGAGGCGGCCCCTGGCGTTGGCGGTTTCCCTGGACAGCAGTGCTTAATGGAGGTTTTGAGCCGCCATCGGGTGAGGCCTGGGGGAGACGGACCTCGCTTGCGGGGATGAGCTCAATGGTTTGGTAATGCCTATTGCATGGAGCGATAGGGCAGTTTGAGTAAGCACTGCAAGGGATGGTTATATGCAGTTGTGTTCAAAATTATTCAACCCCCACTGAAATTGAGTGTTTTGGCCAGTTTGACATTTGAGATCATTCAGTCATTTTGCTTACAATTAAATCAAAGAGGCACGTGTAGGTCAGACAAATATAACATAACATTTATAATGAAATAACCACAAATGTCTTTTCTGTGCTCACATCATTATCAGTTTTATTCAACCCCCAAGTGACATTCAATCTTAGTACTTAGTACAACATCCTTTTACAGTTATAACAGCTTTTAAACGTGAAGCATAGCTTGACACAAGTGTCTTGCAGTGATCTACGGGTATCTTCGCCCATTCGTCATGGACAAAAGCTCCAGTCAGTCACATTCTTAGGCTTGCACACTGCAACTGCTTTCTTTAAGTCCCACCAGAGGTTCTCAATCGGATTTAAGTCAGGTGACTGCGATGCCCACTCCAAAATGTTCCAGCCTTTAATCTGCAACCATGCTCTAGTGGACTTGGAGGTATGCTTGGATCATTGTCCTGTTGAAAGGTCCAACGTCTCCCAAGCCTCAGGTTTGTGACGGACTGCATCACATTGTCATCCAATATCTCCTGGTACTGAAGAGAATTCATGGTACCTTCCACACGCTGAAGCTTCCCTGTACCTGCAGAAGCAAAACAGCCCCAAAGCATGATTGACCCCCCGCCATGCTTCACAGTAGGCAAGGTGTTCTTTTCTTCATAGGCCTTGTTCTTCCTCCTCCAAACATAGCGTTGATCCATGGGCCCAAACAGTTCTAATTTTGTTTCATCAGTCCACAGAACACTATCCCAAAACTTCTGTGGTTTGTCCACATGACTTTTGGCATACTGCAGTCGACTCTTCTTATTCTTTGGAGACAGCAAGGGGGTGCGCCTGGGAGTTCTGGCATGGAGGCCTTCATTACGCAGTGTGCGCCGTATTGTCTGAGCTGAAACTTCAGTACCCACATCTGACAAATCTTTTCTCAGTTCCTCAGCAGTCACACGGGGACTTTTCTCCATTCTACACTTCAGGTAGCGCACAGCAGTCGAAGTCAGCATCTTCTTTCTGCCACGACCAGGTAGCGTTTCAACAGTGCCCTTTGCCTTGAATTTGCGAATGATGCTTCCTATGGTCTCTCTTGGTATGTTTAACATCTTTGCAATCTTCTTATAGCCATTGCCCTTCCTGTGAAGAGTAATCACCTCTTCTCTTGTCTTCCTGGACCATTCTCTTGACTTCACCATGTTTGTAACCACACCAGTAAATGTCTAGAAGGAGCTGAGTATCACAGTCATTTTAAAGCTGCCTAATTGGTGCTTATTATGCTTTATTGCTGCTCCGTGACATCCACAGGTGTTTTCAATACCTGATTGAAAACACTTGAATGAACCTCTGTTCTTCAGAGTGGTAGTCTTTAAGGGGTTGAATAATTGTGTCAATGAAGAATTCACAAAATAAACATTTACTACTGTATTACAAAACCAATTGATGTCATTTTAGTTGCATATGGTTCTTTAAAAAGTCCTTGTAGGATTTCATTCTGAATACAATTACAAATGTACACTAAATTCCCTAAAACCCTTTACAGCATTGGGGGTTGAATAATTTTGAACACAACTGTATATGGTTTAATAAAGCTGTGGCCCACGCACATTCCAACTGACATATACGTGTTTGTGTTTTATTCAGGTTATTGGGGTATGGGTTGGGAAGGGGTTATTGGGGTATGGGTTGGGAAGGTCTCAGGCTTAATCAGTCAAGAACCCCCTGGACCTTCAGGAAGGGGGACATGACTGATGGCCTGGGCCTGTAGGTTAAGGGAGAATCTAGAAGGGTATAGAATCCCTGGGGCCCCTCAGGAGGGGGGGGGGCTGGATGTGTGCATGGGCCTGTCAGTCAAGGAAAGCTATGGTGTTATTGGTGGAGTGGTTGCAACAGTGTTGCTTAACTGGACTATATATGCTGGTGATGGGTGCAGGGTTCTTCCTCTTGTTCCTGCCAACGTGAGAAGTGCATCAAGGTGAGACCCGCCCACCCACCCTTGGATTTCATCAAGTCGTGTCACAGCTGAAGGTTGGCGGTTTCCCTGGACAGCAGTGCTTAATGGAGGTTTTGAGCCGCCATCGGGTGAGGCCTGGGGGAGACGGACCTCGCTTGCGGGGATGAGCTCAATGGTTTGGTAATGCCTATTGCATGGAGCGAATAGGGCAGTTTGAGTAAGCACTGCAAGGGATGGTTATATATATGGTTTAATAAAGCTGTGGCCCACGCACATTCCAACTGACATATACGTGTTTGTTTTTTATTCAGGTTATTGGGGTATGGGTTGGGAAGGGGTTATTGGGGTATGGGTTGGGAAGGTCTCAGGCTTAATCAGTCATGTAAAACGGCTAACACGGACACGCCATGAGTGCGCCATGTCCACCATGTCCGCGTAGCGTTCTGTGTGAGTGATTAGGAGACGTCAGACGCAGCGCCTTTGCGACGTCCAGCACCTTGACGCACAAAATGCCTTTTCATATCTTTTTTCATATTAATTTTATTTCCCATATTTCCCTTTTTTCTACGTCTATCGTAAAAAACAGATCGTGTGGTGTCTACAGTATCTTCCGTCAAAACGTCCGTCTGTTATGCACTCACGCTGAGTGCGCTCAGACTGCGTTCGTCTGACATTAGCCTGATTTGTTATTTCATGTCTTTTGGAAGAATTTGTACATCCTTGTTTTTAATACTAAATTATAGGTGATCATCATAAATCATCACGGTGTCAACACTGTAAAACATGGCCACCAGCGAGTCCACAATAAAATTATATGTAGAAGCATATATTGCCTCGGCCGTAGAACAGAGAAAAAGATACATTTTAGATTTCCTTTTTTTCAGTTTTTTAGTTTCACACATTACATGGTCATGTTTGGTATCATTGTAAAGAGCAGACTGTCACGTTCCCACGTTCCAACCCTGTCTTCCTGCCCTCTGTATTTGTATATTGTGTTTTTTCCATTGTGTTTCTGTTGCTGCCAATTCCTGGGTGGCCTCCCAGGGGTTAATTGGTGTTCTGTGTGCTGCTCACCTGTTGACCCTTGCCTTGATTCCCCTGCCTATATTAGAGCAAGGTACCTATGGTACATTGCTGGGTCATTTTACTTTGCCTGGTCTCCTTGCATCCTGTATCCTGAGAGCTCCTCGCTGTGTTCCTGATATCCTCCGTTTGTTCATCCTTGTTCAGTTTTTGCCTCTATATTTCTGTTCCAGTTTATGTCAGTTCCTTCTGTGTATTTAGTTCTGTCATTTTCTGTATTTTGTTTTGCTGTTTATGTTCCATTCAGATTCCCCGGTTACTGATTTTGGCTTGGCTGACTTCCCTTCTGGTTCCTATTCCTATATTCTGTATGACGTACTCTCTCTGGTTATGACCTTTGGCTTTCCTCTTTATGACTACTCTATTGTATATTCCTTGTCTGTACCGTTTCCAGGAAACCCTGTCATCTGTATACAACAAAAGACTCTGTACGGCTTCAAGTTAATACTTTCCTTTAGATTAGATCCGGCTATCCTAAAGACCGGTCTTTCAGTGCAGGGAATCTTTGGTATTGCCGTACAGAGGTCTTTTGTTAACCCTTTGTTGCTTTCACCTCTCCTTGCAGTTTACCCTGCATCTCTGCATATAGGGGCTTCTCTCAGGAACCAAGGCCTCACCTTCCTGCGAGTTATATTCATAGGGATATATATACAGACCGACCACTTCCAAGGATCGGAGGGCAAGTATAGGGTGGTGCGTGCCTGGTGGTACTGCCACCGTGACATAATGACCCAGCCTTTACATAAGCCCGCAGAGATGTGTACCGTGTTGGAAACCTTATTGCACATGTTTGAGGAATTTGTGGTTCACCTCAAAGGGTTACTGAGCCTGTGTCTAGACTCTGGCAATCAGGTCTCATTTGAAAGCAGGGTTCGTGGTCCGCTTTCTCCTGATGAAAAGAACAGAAGACATGAGTACAATCTCTGTTTTTATTGTGCCAGTTCGTTGCACTTTTTGTCTGGTTGTCCCCTCAAGCCAGTGCGTCCCGGGGCTGGAGTGCCAGTGCGTCCTGGTGCTGGAGTGCCGGTGCGTCCTGGTGCTGGAGTGCCAGTGTGTCCTGGTGCTGGAGTGCCGGTGCGTCCTGGGGCTGGAGTGCCGGTGTGTCCTGGTGCTGGAGTGCCGGTGCGTCTCAAGACTTGTGGTGAGTCTGTGTGCCCTGATACTGGCCGAGTGCCAACTGTGCCCATGTCCCACAGTAAGGCCGCTAAAGCCAGACCACGTAGGGGATCTGATGGTGCCAAACCCTGCGGGGAGTCAGATGGCACCAGATCCCACTTTGAGTTCAGACCTCCTGAGAAATCCAGGTCTGAGAAAGAGGTACTTGAGTCTATGAAGGATGAATCCTTTCTGGCCACAAGGCCAGAGGATGAAGTACCCATGGAGGTTATGTCGCTCCAGGCATCCGATAATAAACCTCAGACTTATGTAGATACCTCTGATGGCTGTAAGGTTTTAAAGACACAACTGGCTGGTTCTGAGCAGCGACTGGCAGCTAAAAGACAGTCCCTACGTATTGTTACTGGTTGTATTACATGTAGAGCCGCAACCCCAGTGCCCATTGTTGAGAAGCCAGTCCTGTTTCCATCTGGCAATGAGAAGCCAGTCCTGTTTCCGTCTGGCAATGAGAAGCCAGTCCTGTTTCCGTCTGGCAATGAGAAGCCAGTCCTGTTTCCGTCTGGCAATGAGAAGCCAGTCCTGTTTCCGTCTGGCAATGAGAAGCCAGTCCTGTTTCCGTCTGGCAATGAGAAGCCAGTCCTGTTTCCGTCTGGCAATGAGAAGCCAGTCCTGTTTCCGTCTGGCAATGAGAAGCCAGTCCTGTTTCCGTCTGGCAATGAGAAGCCAGTCCTGTCTCCGTCTGGCAATGCGCAGCCAGTCCTGTCTCCGTCTGGCAATGCGCAGCCAGTCCTGTCTCCGTCTGGCAATGCGCAGCCAGTCCTGTCTCCGTCTGGCAATGCGCAGCCAGTCCTGTCTCCGTCTGGCAATGCGCAGCCAGTCCTGTCTCCGTCTGGCAATGCGCAGCCAGTCCTGTCTCCGTCTGGCAATGCGCAGCCAGTCCTGTCTCCGTCTGGCAATGCGCAGCCAGTCCTGTCTCCGTCTGGCAATGCGCAGCCAGTCCTGACTCCGTCTGGCAATGCGCAGCCAGTCCTGACTCCGTCTGGCAATGCGCAGCCAGTCCTGTCTCCGTCTGGCAATGCGCAGCCAGTCCTGTCTCCGTCTGGCAATGCGCAGCCAGTCCTGTCTCCGTCTGGCAATGCGCAGCCAGTCCAGCCTGGCAATGTACTGCCAATGTTGCCTGCTCCTGGCACGAAGCCAGCGGTAACAGTAGTGATGTCTGATTCTGGTATGCTGCCAGTCAGATCCATGGCAAACTGTGTGTCAGCAGTGCCAGAGCTACATTGCAACACCACTGTGCCCATGCCCCACAGAGAGTCCGAGGTTTCCAAACCTCATGGTAAGGCACAGGTAGGCGAGCCTACTCCCACTGTTGCCGTGTCAGGTACGGTGGTCACCCCTTCCAAGTCTCGATCCAGGAGGAGACGTGGGAAGCTGACCAACACTAGTCAATCTAGTTCTGAGAATACCACGCTCCATGATGGGTCTGATAATGCCGTATTCCGTGCTTATCTTGAGGAGGTCCAGCAGGGTAGTGGCCTGACTGGTACCAACATCCCCAATTCTAGCCCTGTACCCGAGGGTTATATACGATCCCCATGCTGGATGTTGTTCCGTGAGGCACACTGGGCCATGATCAAGAAAGACCCTAATGCGCTCATGTGTTTTGAGGAGGAGGAAGACGACACTGAGTGGGTCCTCAATGGATTTTGGTGACTGGTGTTCGTGATCTGTTTTCCTGATTTTTGTCTGTCATGTTTGTTGTTTTAGGTGCCCTGAGGTCACCTTTTTTGGAGGGGGCTACTGTCACGTTCCCACGTTCCAACCCTGTCTTCCTGCCCTCTGTATTTGTATATTGTGTTTTTTCCATTGTGTTTCTGTTGCTGCCAATTCCTGGGTGGCCTCCCAGGGGTTAATTGGTGTTCTGTGTGCTGCTCACCTGTTGACCCTTGCCTTGATTCCCCTGCCTATATTAGAGCAAGGTACCTATGGTACATTGCTGGGTCATTTTACTTTGCCTGGTCTCCTTGCAGCCTGTATCCTGAGAGCTCCTCGCTGTGTTCCTGATATCCTCCGTTTGTTCATCCTTGTTCAGTTTTTGCCTCTGTTATTTCTGTTCCAGTTTATGTCAGTTCCTTCTGTGTATTTAGTTCTGTCATTTTCTGTATTTTGGTTTGCTGTTTATGTTCCATTCAGATTCCCCGGTTACTGATTTTGGCTTGGCTGACTTCCCTTCTGGTTCCTATTCCTATATTCTGTATGACGTACTCTCTCTGGTTATGACTTTTGGCTTTCCTCTTTATGACTACTCTATTGTATATTCCTTGTCTGTACCGTTTCCAGGAACCCTGTCATCTGTATACAACAAAAGACTCTGTACGGCTTCAAGGTAATACTTTCCTTTAGATTAGATCCAGCTATCCTAAAGACCGGTCTTTCAGTGCAGGGAATCTTTGGTATTGCCGTACAGAGGTCTTTTGTTAACCCTTTGTTGCTTTCACCTGTCCTTGCAGTTTACCCTGCATCTCTGCATATAGGGGCTTCTCTCAGGAACCAAGGCCTCACCTTCCTGCGAGTTATATTCATAGGGATATATATACAGACCGACCACTTCCAAGGATCGGAGGGCAAGTATAGGGTGGTGCGTGCCTGGTGGTACTGCCACCGTGACACAGACTCTGACCTTTCCAATGACACCTCACTTAACCTTGTGCGCTGTACAATTCAGAGATGCAGGTTCCAAAGTCCCCCTGTCTCTCCTCACTGCAGTGCCACGGTCTAGGTTGTCGATGAAAAAATGTGTTGCATCATCAGCTCTGCACTCGCTGGCAGTGTGGGACATGAGAAGGTGAGTTAGCGAAGCATCACAGTGCACTTTATAATTGTAAACTGTATAATAGTGCTGCGTTAGGAAAAAGGAGAAACAGATTATTTTATTTTTACATAAATGAAACCTGGGTAAATTTAGTTCAATGGAAAGGCCATAATCTGGCATTTCCAATGATACCTCATATGTCCTTCTAGCCCTTAGGGCTCCAGGGATACAATGTTCTACATGAATGTAGAAAAAAAGGAAAAACATATACAGAGCAAGGCACCCCCTTGTGGCAGGCGTCTGTAGGCACATGCCTTCTCTGCCTAGTTATAAATCTGGCCCTGCATCCCTTGCTGCAAGATATCTTGATGACAATAGGGATAATTTAAATGTAAGACACATTGAGGGGAGTGTCAGTGCAGGCCAGTCAAGCTAAGGTTGACCTACCTAATATACTCCAATCTGTGTCACGTAAAAGTGTTTTGTTTTTTTCTAAAACTATAAAACATAGGTGATCACTGTAAATCAAGTTGAAACATAATTTGGAAATGTACTTTATTGTATTTAACCATTTCAACCCTTTTTTTGAGCATTTTTATATAATTGTTTCTCAGACTTTAAGTCATATGTCATCACTATAAATCATTATGGCTGTTAACACTGTGTAAAACATGGCCACCAGTGAGTCCACTTCAGAAGAGCAAGACATGGCCACCAGTGAGTCCACATCAGAAGAGTAAGACATGGCCAGTGCCACCAGTGAGTCCACATCAGAAGAGTAAGACATGGCCACCAGTGAGTCCACATCAGAAGAGCAAGACATGGCCAACAGTGAGTCCACTTCAGAAGAGCAAGGCATGGCCACCAGTGAGTCCACATCAGAAGAGTAAGACATGGCCACCAGTGAGTTCTCAGTGAGTCGGCCGCACATACATGACCATAAGAGGAAGGAAAAATATTTTGACCACTGCAAAATTGGATGCACACGTGGAAAAGGTTGTCTTGTGTCCCATGCTTTAGGACATCTTGAGGACGACAGTGATAATGTTAATGTAAGGCACAAAAACCATGGTCGGAAGGACAAAAGCACTTATTGAGGAAACCCATGGTCAGTTTGGTCACGTTGAATGGAGTATCAGGGGAGGTGGCTCGGAGTAATAGTGGATCGTACATAATATCCTCTGTTCTGAGTCATGAAATACTGTTTCATTGGTAACACGGATATTCCGTTTTATGCTAGATTTCTAAAGTAAACGCTCAAGAAGAACTGAATAAGCCGAAAGGAAGTTTTCAAAAGGAATTTTTTTAGAAAACGGTTGTACTTTACCATTTCATTGCCTTCTTGAAAGCACTTTTTATATCCTTGTTCCGAAAGCTATAAATCATAGGGTTCAGCATGGGTGTTAACACTGTGTAAAACATGGCCACCAGCGAGTCCACGTCAGAGGAGTACGACGCAGTCGGCCGGACGTACATGAAGATCAGAGGAAGGAAAAATATGTTAACCACTGCAAAGTGGGAGGCGCAGGTGGAGAAGGTTTTCCGGCGCCCTGTGGTGGAGGACATCTTGAGGACAACATTGATAATTTTAATGTAAGACACGACGACCATGCTGAAACACGTCAGAAGGACAACGGCACCTAAGGAGGACCCAACAGCCACGTTGAAGGAAGTGTCGGTGCAGGCCAGTTGGAGCAAAGGTGGATGATCGCAATAGTAATGGTGGATGACGTTTGGCCCACAGAAAGGCAACCTCGCCGCCAAAATGAGCGTAGTCATTGGACTTACAAACCCGGCAAGCCATGATAGGACTGAAAGAGAGATGCATAGTTGCTTGGTCATGGTCATGTGATAATGAAGAGGGATGCAGACAGCCAAATAACGGTCATAAGCCATCACAGAAAGAAGAAAACATTCCACAGCAGCAAGGGAGATAAATACATACATCTGTGCTAAACAGCCAAGGTAGGAAATAGTGCCGATGCCCGTCGAGAACTTCACCAGCATCCTGGTATAGTCACTGAGGTGTAACTCATGTCTAAGACGGATAAATTGCCCACAAAAAAGTACATGGGGGTGTGCAAACTGCGCTCCAGGTTAATGAGACAGAAGATAAGGCCATTGCCGGAAACAGTGAAAAGATAAATGGTTAAAAATATGAAAAACAGAAGAAGTGGAAAACTTTGCAGGCTCGGGAATCCTAAAATAATAAACTCTGATACGCTGCCGGCAGAGGAATTTTTCAGATCCAGGTCATAAATGGATTGTTTATTCACCTGTAGGTAAAAAGGTCACATTATACACAGTATTATATACCGGAAAAACCAATGTAACGCACTATGAAAAGGTGAACGACAAACTACAACAAAGCAAATTCTATCTTAATGTCTCCTTTATATCCATTATGGTCCTCGCTGGAGAAGTTATTATCATCACTCCATGGATTTGGCAACAAATATGAAATTTGTAATAGTCCTCTGTAGATATTTAACTCCTTCACTACTAAGCACTTTTGTTGAAAAAACAAATGTTGCCTTAACATTTATTTGAATCATGGGATGTGAAGTTGTTTCATGTATTGGTTTATCCTTTACGGATATATCACTGGGATGAAAGGTTGTAAATTCTAGATGGCGCCCCTTTTCTGGCAGAGAGTCACACGGGTCTGCATTATCAGCATACAGGCATAAGTGGCCTTTGTGTCAGTAAATGTGCTGTAGACAGATAATAAAATGGTGAGATGTCCTGCTTATTGGGATTTGTAGTGATCAGAATGAGATTATTCGTGTGAGGTAAGTCACTTTGGACTTTAGGTGCATGGGCATGGAGGCATATTTGTTGGGTGCAGGCCCCATAATCGATTTTAGTTCATTGCCCTCTCCTGTGCAGAATGTTTGTGTAAATCTGTGATTATGCGAGAATGTTATTGTCTCTCTATTGTATGGTCCCTGTGTATCTGTTATCTGTTGAAAGGATTAGACTTCCAGTCTACCCTGTCTCAGGAATGTGTTATCTGCTTCTATTAGAATAAGTGGTAAATCTGTTATCTGTATCTTGTTTATCATCCTGATTACCAGTATCCTGTCTCGTTAGAAACGTTACATAATGTATGATTTCACTGTCGGTACATAATATAATTAGGTTTCACTTTCCAAGAAGCAAATGTGCCCCATTGTCTGTTTTGGTCTGGTTGGATCCCCCAGAAGTTTTTAGGGGACGTTTTGTATATGTAAATGACCCATGTGTGACCATATAAATATATGTGTTTGTCTGTCCCTGATGAAAACCAGTTCTATTTCAACCCTACATGCAGTCACGAATCGTGGTTTGGGTAGTAGCTGTATACAATTGTAGTAGTTCCATTCTAACCCTGAAAGACCTCAGATCTACAGACTCGTCCTATTTCTAGGGGACACTAGCAGGCTCTCTACGTGTACCTGTCTTTAAACAGCGGCTAAGGACTGGAGAAAGGCACAGGAGTCTGGCTGGGTAGCACAAGGGGGTCCTGCAAGAAAGTGGCATTGGCAGATGTGACCCTGTCGGGTACAGGGATCTGTCACATTGGTGGCAGCTGGTGAATTTGCTCCCTGTATTTGGGGACCTTTTGCCGTGGATGGAACGAATTTGGAAGGAGTACCAAAGGCACAAGTGGGGTACAACCCAGAGCGAGATGGAGACTCTCGAGGAGGTATAAAGATGCCTCAAGCATTATGGTCCAAACCCTAGCATGGACCTGTTCCAGAGCATTTGGAATGAGGTGTGATTGTTGCAACAAGGGGGAGCTGTGTGGGACCAGGAAGACCCTCTACATGTGGAATACAATAAGTACAAGGTCCTAGGCTGGATTGAGCCAGAGGACAATCGTAGCCAGAAGGAGAACTGGCCGGGTGCTACAGCATACACCCAGAAGGTGTCTACAGACCTGGATTGGCAGACACCAGGGATTTTGGAAGCATTGGCTTTTGCCAACGCCAAGACCCAGACACAACATGCCTCCGCACCAACCGTGACTGGCAACCCAGCCTCCACAAGTAAGGCTAAAAAGAAGCAGAGAGGTAGACAGGTGGAAAAAATGGAGGAGGTGCTGGGGGGAGAATGTAAACTTTGCGACCAGCCTCGAAGGGAGGTAGAGACTTTGAAATGGCAACTAGACTCTGCCACCCAGAGCAAGAAAGAGGCTGGCCTGCAGTTGCACCAGCTACAGGATCAACTGCAAGATGACCAGAGAGAGCTGGATAAGATGAGACTATCCAGAGATGCTGCAGAGGCTAATGTACAGTGTCTGGAGATGGAGATGACTGGCTTACGGGACTTATTTATAGCTGCTGATTGAGCCAAGATGTTTTAAAAGTCCAGGCAGCATTGGGGGAAAAGAATCCCCTGGAGTCCCAGATTAAGCAACTGGAGGAGAAGCTGACAACAGAGCAGGATCACGCTGGGCAACTAGGCGATGACCTCAAGAAGGCCAGACTGCTGAGTGACCAACTAAGAGCAGACAGGGAGGAAGAGCGAAGCAAGGCCCAACTACTTGAAAAGGCCAGTCAACAGCTGGAGGGTCGGTGCCAAGAAATGCAGGCTGAACTTCAGGTTTCCTTCACTGCCTCGGGAGAAAAATGTCAACAGCTTCAGGAGCAGCTTGATGCAGAGGCCGAGCAACGCCATAGTATAGGTAAGCAGTTGCAACACTCTGAAAGCAGGCTGTACGCTGCCCAACAACAGCTGGAAAATGAGAGGCTCCAGACAGTACTACACCACCAGGTACAGGCCAGGTTCAAAGCTTCAGTTGCTAAACTGAAAGCAAAGACTTTAGAGCTAGAAGTACAGCTGGATGCCAAGATCAACAAACAGCAGGCCATCAGGGAAGAAGCTGCGGTCCTTTCCACTGTGCAAGGGAGATGCAGTTCAGGAGGCCTGGATCCCCAGCTTGAGGGGACATTGATCATGGAGGCCGTGGACCTTGTTTTGTTCGGCGAGAAACCTGAGGAGCTCCCAGTGGATTAGGGAGGAATGCTGCCGTCGGGGCATGGTGTGGCTTGCCTCTGACCTCATTCGGATGGCCCAGACATCTGGAGAGAAGAGAACAGCCTCACACTGCCAGCAAAGCTCAACACAGCCCCTCCTGATGAGCCAGCAGCGGAGCAGAGCACCAATGTTCTCTGGGCCCAACCACAGGGGGATATCTACATTGCACCCATGGATTGTGCTGTAGTTTCAACCTGTGTGATCTCTGGGTGCTGGACAGGTGGCCCAGATCCCCAACCATTTTCTGATGAGACACCCGCCACCCCCACATTCTCTCCAGAATCAGCGACATCATATGGGAGATGGCGGGTCAACTGGGTGAGTGACTTTTGCTCAGTTGTGCCTTATGGATGTTGCTTTGGCAGTGAGAAGGGAAGGACTATGGGTGCTGACTGGGTTCTGGTCCTGGGTCTGCAGAGGTGCCCTGGAGAGGGAAATATGCGGAGAGGAGGCCCAGTGTGCCCACTGATGAACATTTCATCTCTGTGGACTATAGTGGCCTGTTACCTGGCCCACACCACTCCAGTGAGTCATTATACTCACTGGACAAGAGGGGTGACGTGTCTCTTACCCCGGGACTATGGACCAGTAACCAGGTGTACCCTGCAGCGACTGTCAGACCCCACTGATGGTGCTTGTGTGCCAGCACTCTGGAACTTTACAGATGGCACAACAAAGGGAAAGAGTGAAAGGTCTCATCAGTGGCAAGCAATCCGTTTGGGATCTACGCTTGCACTGTCATTCTGGAAGGGGGGAGATATGTGATGTGTATCATTTGGACTTGGGGGCATGGGCATGGAAACATATTTGTAGGGTGCAGGACTCATAATCCATGCACAACCATGGCCCAAGCCCAGAAACAGGCTGAGTGAAACGTTAACTCTGTCAGCAGAATCAGCACCATTAGTCACCAACAAAATGAGATCAAGAAGAATGGACAGTGGAACCATTGAGGTGTGTGTAAGAAAAGAATGGAGGGGGAACACAATGGGAGATGAGAAGAATGGGACATGGGCACATTGGGTGGTGATAGGAATGGGACAGATTCATAATGGGTGGTGAGAAGAATGGGACAGAGGCAAAATGGGTGGTGAAAAGAATGGGACAGAGGACCAATGGGTGGTGAGATGAATAGGACAGCGGCACAGAAGGTGGTTAGAAAAATGGGACAGAGACACATAGGGTGGTGAGAAGAATGGGACAAAGGCACAATGGGTGCTGAGAAGAATGGTACAGAGGCCCATTGGGTGGTGATAAAAATGGGACAGAGGCACAGTGGGTGATGAGAAGAATGGTACAGAGGCACAATGAGTGGTGAGAAGAATAGGACAGGCACAATGGGTGAAAAGACAAATGAGAAAGAGACAAAATGGGTTTTGAGAAGAATGTGTTAGAGGCAACTTGGGTGGAGAGAAGAATTGAGCAGAGGCACAGTGGGTGGTGAGAAAAATGGGACAGAGACACATACGGTGGTGTGAAGAATGGGACAGAGGCACTATGGGTGGTGAGAAGAATGGGACAGATGACCAATGGGTGGAGAAAAGAAAGGGACAGATGACCAATGAGTGGTGAGGAGAATGGCACAGAAGCAAATAGGGTGGTGAGAGGAATGGGACAAAGGCACAAATGGGTCCTGAGAAGAATAGGACAGAGGACCAATAGGTGGTGAGAAGAATGGGACAGATGACCAATCGGTGGTGCAGAGAATGGCACAGATGCATGGTGGGTGGTGAGAAGAATGGAAAAGAGGTACAATGAGTGGTGAGAATAATGGGACAGAGGCACAATGGGTGTAAAAAGAACGTGAAAAAGACACAATGGGTGGTGAGATGCATGAGTCAGAGGCACAAGGGGCGGTGTGAAGAATGTGACTGAGGCACATTCGGTGGTGAGAAGAATGGGACAGATGACCAATGGGTGGTGCGGAGAATGGCACAGGTGCACGGTGGGTGGTGAGAAGAATGGAAAGAGGCACAATGAGTGGTGAGAAGAATGGAAAGAGGCACAATGAGTGGTGAGAAGAATGGGGGAGATGCACAACGAGTGGTGAGAAGAATGGCACAGAGGCACAATGGGTGGTGAGATGAATGAGTCACAGACACAAGGGGTGGTGTGAAGAATGTGACTGAGACACATTGGGTGGTGAGAAGAATCGGACAGAGGCACAATGAGGGGTGAGAAGAATGTGGCAGTGGCACAATGGAGCTGCGTGGGATGTAGTAGAGGCCACAAAAATCTTCATCTCCTGGCCCATGAAGCCCTTAATCCAGCATTGAGGTGGAAGTAGTAATTTGTGAATTCACTGTTGTTTCACCATGTTTGACCCATCGTAGTTCTCCTAAGTAAAACCATTATTATTCCGATGAAAAAATGGTGGTTAATGAATTAAGACTCCAGTGTATTTGTGATTTGTTGGAAATTTCTTAAGGCTACAGAATGATCTGTTATGTGCCGTGCGGCAAAGTCCATGGAAAACAAAGAAGACATTGTGTGAAGTTAGCAATTTTACCTACAATCTGAATCTTCCGTTGTGGTTCTTATTGCACTTACCTCATACACCGTAACTCCCATTGCCATGGGTTCTGCAACCTTTCAATAAAATGAGACTGATTTCCAGCCTATAATCTAAGGAGCAATCAGGCTCAGGCCAAATAAATCAATTTATACTGAGAAGGTGTTACAGAGAGAAGCTGGCCATGACTAGTTTATTCAAATTGCAGGAGTGGAGTTGAGATTTTGGGCCTGGGGCTCGTCCACTCCTGCCTGTTAAGGGTTTATATAAATACGTATGTTCCCTGGGGGTCGATTAACACTTGCTGCCGTTCTTTACCACATCTGAGCCTTACTTAATTGTCTTTCTTGTGTTTAACAATAAGACATAAACAGAGTAACAGAACAGGTCTTTGGGGAGCGATAAGGGTCATTAAGAGATTCAGAGAGTTAATGTTTATGTAATTAAATGTGTACTATGTATTTATTAATATATTATGAAATTGGATTATTTCAAACATTACGGGCCAATGTTGCCAATAAAAGAAAGAAGGTAAAAGGTAAAATATCGAAGGAAGCCCTAAAAATGAGGATAATAAAACACAATACTGGGAACCTGTAAACAAATTGGACCTAAAAATGGAAAAAATGGCACAAGATATATTATGAGGAATGTCACCACTCTAGGAGATCCCAGGTATAAAGGCCACCTTGCTCTTTCCACTTCCTTGATGTTTTCCCCACTTGTAGCCACATACGATCACATGCAGATGAAGATAAAAATTCTGCTTCAGGATAGGTATGCTTGTGCATGCGCATCTTGGCCTATTTACTCATTTTGAGATATTGCCTGCTAGTGCTTTGATGGGGTGTGCGTCTTTGTGTGTCGCACGCGTCTCCGACGGGTCGGAGGTAAACGCGTGTCAATGCGCATCGTGTCAGGAGTGACGTGTCTTACCTGTTGTGACGCCTAGCCTAATTGTGTTGAGGTACATGCGATCATGCGCATTTTGCCGGACATGACGCATGTTGCCTAGTTTGAGATATTGCCTACTTTGTCAGAACACAGGAAACTGTCTGGACACTAGAAAAGGCAGGAAATAGACTATACAAGTAAGGGAAAGGGGGTTGTGAGGATCCTGAGGACGAGCAACAGCGCTAGTGGCCTGCTCTACGGTGGGGGCTGCTCAGGTCTCACAAACAAGGTTTTAGCTTGAGCCATTACAGGGATGAATGCTCCATATGCAAATCAGTCTGCTCTCACCCAGAAAGGGCGGCCAGTACTGATTGACAAGGACATCATCCCTGCACGAGAGGTGCAGCAACCCCCGACGATCGTTTCGGCATTGTTAGGCCTCGTCAGGAGGGTATAGCTGACACCCCCTCTAGGCGCACCAAGCAAAGGGTCCACGTCTGGATGACCCTGTAAACTTATAGTGAGGGAAAGTGGGTTTCGTGAGGGTCCTGAGGACCTCTTTTATCCTCACTATACGTTTACAGGGTTATCCAGACGTGGACCCCTTGGCTTGATGTGCCTAGAGGATTGTCAGCTATACCCTCCTGACGAGGCCTAACAAGGCCGAAACAATCGTCGGGGGTTGCTGCACCTCTCGTGCAGGGATGACGTCCTTGGCAGTCAGTACTGGCCACCCTCATTGGGTGAGAGCAGGATGATTTGCATATGGAGCATTTATCCCTGTAATGGCACAAGCTAAAACCTTGTGAGACCTGAGCGGCCCCACCGTAGAGCAGGCCACTAGTGCTGTTGCTCGTCCACAGGACCCTCACAAAACCTCTTTTTTCCTCACTATAAATATAGTAAGTCAGGAAACTGGCCGACTATGGGCTCTATTACAATTCTAGCGTTAAAACGCGAGCACACGGGAGGAAATACTGCGCCCGCAATTCTCCCCCTTGCGCCTGCATTTTAACGCTGGATTACTATAGTATGCAGGCGCAAAAAATGCTGCCTGCATTGTTACTGCGCGTAACCCTCGTGATGCTCATGGCAGCGCTGAGCGCAGCCGCGAACATCCACTCGATGGAGTCCATAGGAGTCCATTGAGTTTACCCCTGCCGGTCACGTGACCAGACGGATCTCGCCTCGCGAGATCCGGCCGGTCGACGTAGTGATACGCAGGGAGAGACTTTTTCCTTCAGTCTTTCCCTGCTCCCGCCGGATGGAGGAGGCGGTTGGAGCCGCGGTCCTCGCCGCGGGACAGAGGGTGAGTATACGATTTAACGAATTCTGCAGAAGCGGAATCCGTTAGCACCAAGTCCTGGCTGTGGTTAACTTTTTGCTGACCAGAGCCGGATGTTAATCAGCGCTGGGACTTTGTAATCCTAACGCTGATTAACACTTTGTGCTCCCCATGTTAAGTATAGGGAGCACAAAGTACAGCGACCTCGCGCGGCAAAGCGCAAGATACCAAGCGCTAACGGGTTACTTAACCCGTTTGGATTGTAATATGCGGTGAACACAGCAGCTAACGTTAATGCTCACGCAAGTGAGTGTTAACGTTTGTGTTAAGAGTGTAATGTGGCCCTATATAGGGAGTCAAGTACTACGGGTCATCTGCAACGAACATTAAGGCACTGGATTGCATGTCACGGCTAGCACCAAATAAGTGAAGTGAACCAGTGTGGTATCGCAGCCTGGCCAGAATGGGGCGTAGTGCTAAGGTGTGCGGACAGAAACATGACAGTGACTGACTTACTCAGATGCTCTCCCTGTAATAGTGCTTGATCCATTGTTTTGTAGGGCCGGATTTGCATCGATGGTGCTTGTAGGCACAAACATATGGAATCCCCCCCCCAAAAAAAAGGAAACATGTCAAAATTACTCTTTAAATTCTCGTTTTGGGCACACTTAAAAATAAAAGAAAACATTTTAAAAAGCCGAAAAACAGTTTCTTGCGTCAAATCAATAGAAGGAGCAGAATCTGTTGTCTTAGTTGAATTAGTGCAGCGGCATTGTTTGTTTTATATGTAAAAGCATATATTGCCTCTGCCAGAGAACAGAGAAAAAAATATATTTTGCAATTACTTTTTTCCAAATTTGTTATTTTTACACATTACATGGTCATGTTTGGTATCATTATAAAGTCCAGACTCTGACCTTTCACATGACACTTAACTTAACTAATCAATTCAGAGATGCAGGTTTCAAAGTCCCCCTGTCTCTCCTCACTGCTGAGCCACGGTATAGGTTGTCGTTGAAACAATGCGTTGCATCATTAGCTCCACACTTGCTGGTAGCGTGGGAAATGAGAAAGTGAGTTAGCGCAGCATCACTGCGCACTTTATAATTGTAAACTGAATAATAGTACTGTGTTAGAAAAAAAAGGAAAATTTTATTTTATTTTTGACATCACTGGAATAGCCATTTTTTGTCCTTTCCGATGATACCTCATACGTCCCATTAGCCCTTATGGCTCCAGAGATACAGTGGCCTGAATGATTATAAATTGTGCTTTTTTTTACAGAACAAGACACCCCATTGTGGCAGGCACCTGTAGGCACATGCCTACTCTGCCTAGTTATAAATCCAGCCCTGATTGTGTGTTTTTTTTTTCTTTGTTATTGTCGCAGTCCAGGATGTTTCCCTGCGGGCCTGTGTCTGGATGGAGAAGGGCATTGTCGAGTGTTGGAAGGTGGAGTTTCCTTGCCAGGTGGGAACCAGGCCAACGAACTCTGCAGAAATGTGGACACTTAACTGTAGGCTCAGTCCTACAGCAAACAGGACTTTGTTAGTTCTATTTTTCTCTTAATTATATTAATCTTTATCTTAAACTCTATTCCAGTGCTAAACACGATGGCATAGGGGTTCTCTTATTGGACCTGAGCGTGCCGGATTGTACAGATGGGAGAAGAATGTGAGCAGCCATGTATTTTTCAGTTAACGTCCTTGGTCCCCCTTCACTTTCTCTTGGTGTTTTTTCTCTAATATTTCAGGTTTGTGTTTAGTAGGGATGAGCTGAACACTCCCGAGTTCGGTTCGTATTCGAACTCGAACTTTTCAAAAGTTCGAATTCGAACTCGAACACGAACACAAACTCAATGCAAGTCAATGGGACTCAAAATTCGATTTTTATAGAGTGCCCTCCAAGAGGGCATATATGCTAGATATTTGCCATAAAAGGTGTATGGGGGTCCGGGTAGTGCCCTGGGGGACAGGAAACAAGGACAAAAAGTAAAAAAAAAAAAGTTTTTAAAGGGACAGTGAGTTTTCCATGAAATAAGGGTTAAAAATAAATATGAAAAAGTCCTTCAAATATCGTGTCTAGGAGGTCCCCATAACCTGCCCGTGAAGGGGCGGATTTCTAGGATGTATAGAAACACTTAAAAACAATGTCCGAGTCCGGGTAGTGCCATGGGGGACAGAAAACAAGGACAAAAAGGTTTAAAAAAAGAAGTTTTTAACCCCTTCACTGATGACGACGTGTGGGACACGTCCTCTGTTACTCCCACTGTATGCTGAGGAGGACGTGTCCCACACGTTATCAGCTTTGCGGGACCCCCGGCGGAGATACTCACCTCTCTGTCCGGGGTCCCGCGGCGTTCTGACTTCAGCGTCCTCAGACGCTGAAGTCAAGCTCCTCCCGACATAAATGACGTCATCGCGCCATGTGTGATGACGTCATTTCCAGGCGACCCCCCGGCAATGCCGGGAGATCGCCTGGAAGGGAGGGGGGGATCCATTCAGATCCCTCCCAATTGGGAGGTCCCACAAAAAGAAGCCAGGCACCGCTTAAAAGGGGAGAGTCTCCCCTTTTAAGAGGTACCTGGCTTTAACCCCTTAGGCACCGGGTCTCACTTCAGCACCTTGCGGCGCTGAAGTGCGGCCTAGCTCCGGTGTGGGCCGCCATCTTGGATGGCGGCTCCACCCCGGGTCCTCCCTCACTTCCTGACGTCATCACGCATAGCGTGATGACGTCAGATAGCCGGGGAACCCCTAGCTGCCCGGAATTTATCAGATATTAGAGGAAGCAATTTATGATAACTAAACACTAGGGATAAGCTGTTCGGTTCGATCAGTTCGAACATCGGCAGTTCGAAAGTTCATTTGAACCGTGATATCTGCAGAAACGTGGCAGCTAGGGGTCACGGAGGGTGTCAATCGAAAGGCCTGAGCATGGCCTTTCGAATGATACCCAACATGACCAGGTATAAAGTAAAAAATTTTTTAAAAAAAAACAACATTTTTTTTTGTGTGTTATTTTTATTAATGCAGCAATATTGTTCACATTTCAATTATAATGTGAACAATGATGCTGCACTAATGATTTTTTTCTATGGTATGTGTTTGCTAAAAATCACATAATTCCCCCCAAAAAATTTAATATGTCCCCATTTCTAATTTTTGTACAAGCGCACCCCATAGAAAATATAACCGCAAATGTTCACGTGATAAAAGGTGAAAAAAAAACACTTTACACACTGCAGATGATTAAAAATTCAAGTTTTACTGCATTTTTTGTTATAATATACAGGCAGAACATGACGTATACATATAAAAATGATATATTATAAATCTGCCAAGTCTGCCGGAAAGAACGATATATAATATGTCTGGGTCGTATAATAAAATGTGGCTTCAAATCGCGTTTAAACATGATGAGCGAAAGCGGTTAAAATTAGCTCAGTACACAGCGGTGAAATGTCTCAGCAGTGAAAGGGTTAAAGGAACAGTGAGTTTTCCATAAAATAAGGGTTAAAAAGAAAACCGAAAAATTCCTTCAAATATCGTGCCTAGGAGGTCCCCATAACCTGCCCGTGAAGTGGCGGATTTGTAGGATGTATAGAAACATCGCCATCACAGACCCACACACGACACCTAGCACTTCCAGTCTGCATACAATGTATCAAATTCATTAGACTGGACTAATTAGAAGCACATGTTATTTCCAAACACTAATTAAACACCTGTTTTTTACGCCGTTTGAGAACACAGGTCATTTAGAGGTGAGAATCTTTGCACCTAGACATTAGTTTTTAATTCAATATCTAATAAACCGTTGCTTATAATATTCTGCAGTAAAGAGTCTCTTTATTTCTAGATTTTTTTATATTTTTTAAGCATTTTTTATACTTTTTTA
Organism: Leptobrachium leishanense; assembly: GCA_009667805.1. NCBI lineage: Eukaryota > Metazoa > Chordata > Amphibia > Anura > Megophryidae > Leptobrachium > Leptobrachium leishanense. The sequence continues at coordinate 457,325,694 of CM019064.1, read as the reverse complement.
AAAAAAAAAAATATTCGAACTCGAGCCGAACACGCCGAAAAGTTCGAAGTTCGCGAACTTTCGAACTGCCGTTGTTCGAACCGAACTCCGAACTGATCGAACCGAACAGCTTATCCCTAGTGTTTAGTTATCATAAATTGCTTCCTCTAATATCTGATAAAGGACACAAAGGAGTTTAATTAGAAAGGTGATTTTGTTTGGAAGAAACAAGGCCATCACGGCTTCCACCAAAACGAGCCAAAGGGGATTTACGGCCTCTCCTTCGATCTTAAAATGTTCCATCGTGCTTTAGAGGAAAAAAACTTCTGAAATTCCATGTCGCCAAAAATACAGTGAATTCACAATTTAGCGAATGGTCACCCTATTTTGGAGTCACCAAAACAGTTATCAGACGTCAGTGAAAACCGTGGAATTGCATGGGTGAATTCCACTGAACTGTAAAAAGAAAGGAAGTCTCCTAGTAGGAGTTTAAATCAATAAAAATAAAGCAAAAATGTGTCTAAATAATAAAAAAAGGTCCTATAAAACGTAATAAAAAGGTCTGTTACAAAATTTAAAAGTATTTTTTGTAAAAATCAACTATAAAAAATACAAAAAGGAATTTTAAAAGATTAAAATAATGGCTTACAAATGGGCTGGATTGTTTTTATATGGCGCCCAGGAGTAACCACGCCTTCTACCAGCTCCAACTCTTTCCTCCACCTATCAGAGATCTTGATCCTGGTCTCCTATTGGTGAAGATGATGACTGCCAGATCTGGACTCTCGTGAGGAACACTGAGACTCACTGAATGCCTTCCATTGCTCAAACCATCTTTCACTTTACCCTCCATTCAGGTCTTTGCATAAGATTTGGCCCGGGCCAAAGGATAATCAATGGTGTAGTGTTGGTGGACATGTGGGTGTAATAAAGGGTCAGATGGAGATCGTCCTTTCACCTGGTGACTCATTCATGTGAGGCAATTCAAAGTTAGGCCAGTTGGGGAGGTTCGTTAGTCTCCACAGTTGACCCATGATCATGGTGACCCACCAGGCATCTACCTGGGTTGCCTAATGAACTGTCATGACTTGCTTGTTGTAACAGATTTCAGTACCCCGACTGGGTCACATCTGTCAATACTGCTTCCTTGCCGGACCCCTGTGTTCTGTACAGGCAGACTCTCCTGCCTTCCTTCAATCCTCAGATGAAGCTTAAGGACTGGCACATGTAGAGAGCCTGCTAGCATCCCCCTGAAATAAGACAAGGATGTATAACTGGAGGTTTCAGGGTCAAAATGGAACTTTTGAAATATGGGACAGGCACAGATATTTATGCGGTCAAACATGGGTTATTTACATATACAAAACCTCCCCTAGAAAATGTTGTGAGACATAATTAGACTAGGTCAGATAGTGAGAAATCGCCGGGGGTTGCTGCACCTCTCGTGCAGGGATGACGTCCTTGGCAGTCAGCACTGGCCACCCTTTCTGGGTGAGAGCAAACTGATTTGCATATGGAGCATTAGTCCCTGTAATGGCACAAACCAGCTAAAACCTTGTGAGACTGTTGCTCATTCTCAGAACCCTCACAAACCCCCCCTTTTCCTCACTATTAGTCTACAGGGTCATCCAGACGTGGACCCCTTGCTTGATGTGCCTAGAGCGGTGTCAGCTATACCCTCCTGACGAGGCCTAACAAGGCTGAAATGATCGTCGGGGGTTGCTGCTCCTCTCGTGCAGGGATGACGTCCGTGGCAGTCAGCACTGGCCAAACTTTTTACATGAGAGCAGACTGATTTGCATATGGAGCATTCATCCCTGTAATGGCACAATTGAGCTAAAACCTTGTGAGACCTGAGCGGGCCCCACCGTAGAGCAGGCCACTAGTGCTGCTGCTCGTTCTCATGACCCTCACAAACTCCCCCTTTTCCTCACTATAGGTCAGTTAATGGGATAAACACTTGCTCAACATTCCTAGACTAGACAGGACAATGACAATTGTTGATGGTAAACAGATTACAGATTACAGAGCGGTGTCAGCTATACCCTCCTGACGAGGCCTAACAAGGCTGAAACGATCGTCGGGGTTGCTGCTCCGCTCGTGCAGGGATGACGTCCGTGACAATCAGCACTGGCCACCCTTTTTGCATGAGAGCAAGCTGATTTGCATATGGAGCATTCATCCCTGTAATGGCACAATTGAGCTAAAACCTTGTCAGACCTGTGCAGGCCCCACCGTAGGCAGGACACTAGTGCTGTTGCTCATTCTCATGACCCTCACAAACTCCCCCTTTTCCTCACTATAGGTCAGTTAGTGGGATAAACACTTGCTCAACATTCCTAGACTAGACCGGACAATGACAATTGTTGATGGTAAACAGATTACAGATTACAGAGCGGTGTCAGCTATACCCTCCTGACGAGGCCTAACAAGGCTGAAACGATCGTCGGGGTTGCTGCTCCGCTCGTGCAGGGATGACGTCCGTGACAATCAGCACTGGCCACCCTTTTTGCATGAGAGCAAGCTGATTTGCATATGGAGCATTCATCCCTGTAATGGCACAATTGAGCTAAAACCTTGTCAGACCTGTGCAGGCCCCACCGTAGAGCAGGACACTAGTGCTGTTGCTCATTCTCATGACCCTCACAAACTCCCCCTTTTCCTCACTATAGGTCAGTTAGTGGGATAAACACTTGCTCAACATTTCTAGACTAGACAGGACAATGACAATTGTTAATGGTAAACATATTACAGCCTAAAACATTAGATAATGGGGCAGTGTTTGCCTGACAAAGCAGATTAGCAAACTACTTAAATATAACACATTCCTGAGAGAGGGCATGCTGGAAGGCTAATCCTTTCAGCAGGTACAATAGATACAGAAGGACCATAATGATAAACAGATAGACAGTGACATTATTCTTACATAACACAGATTACACAAACACCCTGCACACAAGAGAGGGCAAGGACATAATATAGAATATCAGGCCTGCACCTCCCAAATACATATCCAGGTTTATGCACCCCAAGTCCAAGTCCACACTTGTATCATGTTACCTCCTTCACCATCACTCATCTTCTAACACTCCCTATACCAGGAATGGCAAACCAAATTATATATTGTATTATATACCCAGAAACTGACCCCAGATACATGTATACCAATATAGACCCCCAGATACATATATACCCAGACAGATCCCCAGTCAGAATCATGTATACCCCGACTCTCAGAATCCAGTATTCTCAGACAGACCCCCAGAATCCAGTAAACTCAGACCCCCAGAATCATGTATACTCAGACACACCCTAAATACATGTATACCCAGACCCCCAGAATCATGTCTACTCATACAGACCTCTAGATACATATATACTCAGACTCTCAGAATCATGTATACCCAGACAGACCCCCAGAATCATGTATACTCGGAAAGACCCCAGATACATATATACCCAGACAGACACCCAGAATCATGTATACTCAGACAGACCCCTAGATACATTTATACCCAGACAGACTCCGGAGATACATGTATACTCAGACCTCAGCAGAGCAGCGAGTGAAGAGTTGGTGGTGGCTACAGGGTGCGACTGTGACTCCACATGGTGTGATCTGTCAGTCAGCTGGGTAGGTAGTCCTTCAGTCTGCCACCTTTTCCTCCTTCTCATTGTTGTTGCCGTTGGTTTGTGGAATCTGCGATGAGGACAGGGATCATAGAGTCCTCCCTCCTGCCCGCATGTATTTATTGCCCGCTGGCTCAGCCCTCGCACCCTCCAACATCTAGGCCACAAAACGATGAATGCAGGTGGCGGGTGGAGTGGGTGCTGGAGCGGGTGCTTTTCGGTCAGCCTGGCTGCTGGAGGGTGTGAGGGTTGAGGTGGCGGGCAATAAATACATACAAGCAGGTGAAGGAGGGAGGCCGCTGCGATCTCTGCTCTCCTCACCGATTTGCAGCGTGAATGGGGCTGCGCATGGGAAAGCCGGGGGAAGGGGCATCACACCGGGCCAAGCACCTCTACTCCTCAATGGACCAATGGAGCAGCAGCCTTCGGACCCACTTCCTGTAGGCGTGGTCTGAGGGTGCTATGAGGGTGTGGCCTTATGCCTTTCACCCCATCCATTCCACACCCACTATCTAAGATTCACGGGCGACTGGGCCTTTGTAGGCCGCAGTGCTTCCACCGAGTCCTGCGGCCTACAAAAATCTTGTGGCTCGCGTGCTAGCATAGGTGGCCCTGCGTGCCAGCTGTGGCATGCATGCCATAGGTTCGCCATCGCTGACCTATACCCTTGCCCACGTAATATATTCCTCTGCCTCTCCCATGTTGTATTCCCTCTTTCCCACTTTGCTTGCGCCATTTTCAACAACATTTAGCAACAAGCTTCGAAATATTTATGTAGAAGGTAATGTGGTGGGATCAGCGCTTCCTTCAACTCTTGTCCCCTTTGTCAAATTAGTCTCCTTTGCTGTGTTTCCATGTGCACCTCAAATAACTTAAAATTATTTACTACTTTATTTGTAAATTTTAATAAATAAGCTTTAATTCTAACCAATTCTGGTCCTGGTTACTGTGGAATGGGGGAGGAGATCAAATGCTGAAGGGAGATCTGGTGCTCCCAATACTGTCGCCGGCTGCAAGAACATCTGGTATCTGATTGAAACACCAAAAAATGTGAGTGTACCCCTTTTTTCCTCGATGTTATGATTCTACCTTGATATGCTACACTATGGTACCTCTATGTTTTATGTGAGGTACACATGGAAACACAGCAAAGGCGACTAATTTGACAAAGCGGACAAGAGTTGAAGGAAGCGCTGATCCCACCACATTACCCTCTACTTGAACTTTACTCTGGTGGCATAGGATATACCACCAAGTGGAGGAGAGAAGCTGCTGATTCACCATAAACTACAACAACCGCAAATTTTATTCTAAGATTGTGGATACCGCTAATATACCACATCTACTATAAAGAAATCTACTGTTTTATTACAGACTGCATCCTATACACCCAGGACATACTTGGAAATGAGAGAAATGTCGATGTATCCATCCTGGTAAAATACTTTAGAGAAAAATTATTTATTTATTTTTAATTACTTTTCATTAGATTTATTTGGTTTAATTAAAAAACGTGCTACTGAAAGTACTTTCTTACAGAAAGAAATAATAAGGGACAATATTTTGGGGTTTTGTAGAGAATTATTATTATTATTATTATTAATTTATAAAGCGCCAGCATATTCCGCAGCGCTGTACAATAAGCACAGTACAGACAGGGTTACAATACATTGAACAACATTTGACAAACAGTACAGGAGGAGATGAGGGCCCTATTCCCGTAGGAACTCACAATCTAGGAGGGTTGGGGTTGGAAACAGGAGGAGAGGACTGTAAGGTGAGAGTGATTGATGGTTGCGTCAGTGAGTTGGTGGTAGGCTTCCCTAAATAGCAATGTTTTCAGGGAGCGTTTGAAGGAAGAGAAGTTAGGGAAAGTCTGACAGTACGAGGGAGAGCGTTCCAGAGAGTGGGGGCTGCGCGTGAGAAATCCTGCAGTCTATCATGGGAAGAGGTGATGCGGGGAGAAGCTAGGCGCAGGTCACTGTTTGACCTTAGGGAGCGGGCTGGGTGTATTTGGTGATTAGTGAGGACAGGTAGTGGGGCGCTGAGTTAGTGAGGGTTTTGTAGGTAAGGATAAGGATTTTGAACTTAATTCTGCAGTGGATGGGGAGCCAGTGAAGGGACTCGCAGAGGGGAGCGGCAGAGACAGAGCGGCGGGTGAGGTGAATTAGCCTGGCGGAGGCGTTCAGGATGGATTGTAGGGGGAGAGGCGGGACAGAGGGAGGCCAGATAAGAGATTATTGCAATAGTCGAGTCGGGAGATTACCAGGGCGTGTATGAGTTGTTTTTGTGGTGACAGCGGTAAGAAATGGCCGAATTCTGGAAATATTACGCAGTTGGTATCGGCAGGAGGAGGAAAGAGACTTGATGTGGGGGATGAAGGAAAGAGCAGAGTCCAGTGTAACTCCAAGACAGCGAACTTGGTTTGATGGGGAGAATTCAAGTCTTGCAACGTTGAGTTTCATTTGGATCTTAGCCTCTTCCTAAGACTCTCCTTTATGTCTTTGTTTCGGAGGCTGTAGATGATGGGGTTCATCATGGGTGTTAATACTGTGTAGAGCAAGGCCACGACGGAATCAACATCCGAGGAGTAGGAGGCCTTCGGCCGGATGTACATGAAAATGACAGGCAAGTAAAAAATGTTCACGACGGCAAAGTGGGATGCACAGGTGGAAAATGTTTTCGCGCGACCCTCCTGGGAAGCTATTTTGAAGATAGCCAGGATGATTTTAACGTACGAGACGACCACAAAGATGAAGCTGATCAGAATAACGAACGATCCTAGAGAGGACCCAACCGCCACATTGAAGGACGTGTCAGTGCAAGCCAACTGGAGCAAAGGAGGGTGGTCACAGTAGTAATGGTGGATGACATTGGGTCCACAAAAAGGCAATCTAAAAACTAAAATTAGCAGAATTAGAAGACTCAGAAACCCGCCCGACCAAGCCGAGGCAGCTAGGAGAATGCACAACGATTTGGTCATAATGGAAGGGTAACGAAGCGGAGAGCATATGGCCAAATACCGGTCAAAAGCCATGACCGACAGGAGGTAACATTCAGCAGCTGCTAAAGAAAGGAAAAAATACATCTGGAGGATACAGCCGACGTAAGGAATGGCATCCAGGTTCATGGAGAACTTGGCCAACATTTTGGGTACTGTGACTGTCGTGTAACTTATGTCTAAAACAGACAAGTTGGTGACAAAAAAATACATCGGTGTCTGTAAACGGTGATCCAGGGCGACCAACAAGATGATGACGCCATTCCCTGAGACGGTGAAAAGGTATATAGAGAGAAAAAAAAAAAACAGCAAAACTGGGTAACCCTGCAGGCTCGGGAATCCGAAAATGATGAACTCTGTGACGGGACAGGTGGAGAAATTGGAATGATTGCAGTAATACAGATATTCTCTGTTCACCTGGAGGAAACAGATATTGAAGAATTATAGTAAATGACGACAGTAACGCCACATTATCCAATGATTACATGCAGCATCTAGGCCACCGTAGATTCCAATGGGCCGGATACACTAAGCAGTTGATATGGGTGCGGTGCAAAGCAAGCAAGTACAGAAGATGAGTTGCATTGGTTGGCTTTTAAGGCTCTTCTAGCTATAGTATTTTGCAGCCATCTATATGCAGCTAATCATCTTGTTTTGGGAACTAGCCTGAGTTATGGATTTGTTAAAGGTAAATTCCGAAATAAGGATAAACCTAGGATTACCTGAATCAAACTGACATTACCCGGGTAATGCTAGGTAATCCGGATGTCCATCATCCTTTTCCCGGGTAAACCAAGATATACCCAAACGCCACTGGGTAACGTGTCTTCTGAAACTTTGAAGTGGAGATTAACCCAAAATCTAGGATTACCCATTTCCGAGAACAACCCTACCAATCAAAACCCTACCCTAAATCTAATCCTAAACCTAACCCCAACCTTAACCCTCAACTTAATCTTAAACCTAACCCTAACACCAAACCAAACCACGACCCCAACACTAACACTAAACACTGGCGCTGACCCTCACCCCAACCGTAACTTTAAAACTAACGCTAAAACTAACTCAAACCCTAAACTTAACTCTACCAAAACTAACCCTGGTCCTAACACTAAACCTAACCTTGGCACTGACCCTCACCCCAACTGTAACTTTAAAAATAACGCTAAAACTAACTCAAACCCTAAACTTCAGCATACGTCATGCTCCCTGTTGGTGAGCGCTCTGGCTCGTGACTTCTCCATTACACATCACAGACAGTTCTTTAGGTCTTTTCACATTGGATTTGTGATGATTAGGTTTATGTGTGACGTGTGGATTATATTAAAGGGTTAGAGATGGTGCACTGACTTACTGTGATGTGTGTCACTTTGAACTTGGGGTACATGGGCCTAGAGATATATTTAGGAGGTACGGGCCTGGTGTTCTGCATTGTTTCCCTGCCTGTTCGTATGTTGACATTGTCCTGTGCCTGTAGGGTGCAGGGTGTTTGTGTAATCTGTGTTATGTATGAATTATGTTATTGTCTGTCTATTGTTATGGTCTATGTGTATCTGTTACTATCTGCTGATAGGAAATCTGGGTGGCTTATTTTAGCCTTTTCCAGAGGTATATTTGAGTATCTCAGCATATACAGTCAGGTCCAGAAATATTGGGACATCGACACAATTCTAACATCTTTTGCTCTATACACCACCACAATGGAGTTGGAATGAAACAAACACAATGTGCTTTAACCGCAGACTGTCAGCTTTAATTTGAGGGTATGTACATCCAACTCAGGTGAACGGTGTAGGACTTACAGCAGTTTGCAGATGTGCCTCCCAAATGTTAAGGGACCAAAGGTAATGGGACAGAATAATAATCATAAATCAAACTTTCCCTTCTTAATACTTGGTTGCAAATCCTTTGCAGTCAATGACAGCCTGAAGTCTGGAACGCATAGACATCACCAGATGCTGGGTTTCATCCCTGGTGATGCTCTGCCAGGCCTCTACTGCAACTGTCTTCAGTTCTTGCTTGTTCTTGGGGCATTTTTCCTTCAGTTTTGTCTTCAGCAAGTGAAATGCATGCTCAATGGGATTCAGGTCAGGTGATTGACTTGGCCATTGCATAACATTCCACTTCTGTCCCTTCAAAAACTCTTTGGTTGCTTTTGCAGTATGCTTTGGGTCATTGTCCATCTGCACTGTGAAGCGCCGTCCAATGAGTTCTGCTGCATTTGGCTGAATGTGAGCAGATAATATTGCCCAAAACACTTCAGAATTCATCCTGCTGCTTTTGTCAGCGTCACATCATCAATAAATACAAGAGAACCAGTTCCATTGGCAGCCATACATGCCCACGCCATGACACTACCACCACCATGCTTCACTGATGAGGTGGTATGCTTAGGATCATGAGCAGTTCCGTTCCTTCTCCATACTCTTCTCTTCCCATCACTCTGGTACAAGTTGATCTTGGTCTCATCTGTCCATAGGATCTTGTTCCAGAACTGTGAAGGCTTTGTTAGGTGTTGTTGCAAACTCTAATCTGGCCTTCCTGTTTTTGAGGCTCACCAATGGTTTACATCTCTGGTGAACCCTCTGTCTTCACTCTGGTGAAGTCTTCTCTTGATTGTTGACTTTGACACACATACACCTACCTCCTGGACAGTGTTCTTGATCTGGCCAACTGTTGTGAAGGGTGTATTCTTCACCAGGGAAAGAATTCTTCGGTCATCCACCACAGTTGTTTTCCATGGTCTCCCGGGTCTTTTGGTGTTGCTGAGCTCAACGTGGTGTTCCTTCTTTTTGAGAATGTTCCAAACAGTTGTTTTGGCCATGCCTAATGTTCTTGCTATCTCTCTAATGGGTTTGTTTTGTATCTTCAGCCTAATGATGGCTTGTTTCACTGATAGTGACAGCTCTTTGGATCTCATCTTGAGAGCTGACAGCAACAGATTCCAAATGCAAATAGCACACTTGAAATGAACTCTGGGCCTTTTATCTGCACATTGTAATTGGGGTAATGAGGGAATATCACACACCTGGCCATGGAACAGCTAAGAAGCCAATTGTCCCATTACTTTTGGTCCCTTAACAAGTGGGAGGCACATCTGCAAACTGCTGTAAGTCCTACACCGTTCACCTGAGTTGGATGTACATACCCTCAAATTAAAGCTGACAGTCTGCAGTTAAAGCACAGTGTGTTTGTTTCATTCCAACTCCATTGTGGTGGTGTATAGAGTCAAAGATGTTACAATTGTGTCGATGTCCCAATATTTCTGGACCTGACAGTAGGTGGTACTGAATGACGTCGCCAAGCCACCGCAAACCTGTCACCCACTGCCGCCAACCCACCGGACATCTGCCGCAAACCCTCCGACGAGCCCCAGCACAGCGCAGACCAGCTGCAGGAGAAAGCAGACAAGCCACCGGACTGGTAAAAAAAAAATTGAAAGTGCAAAAGTTGAAACACTGTTTGCAAAAAAACTACTTAATGAAAATGTCTGGAATTTACATATAAGATCCAATGAATGATAATAAAAAAGTCTGTTACATAATAAAGGAGAAAACGATTTAAAAAAATGCACAAAAAAATTCCCCAAAAACGCATAAAAGATCCTAAAAAAACATTAAATAAAGAGACTTTTTGCTGCAGATTAAAATAGTAACCGGTTTATTAGATATTGAATTAAAACGGGAACATTTTTAACATTGAAACCTATGGGATTCGCCTGATTAAACTTGACGAATGAAACCACTGAACATCAGGGCATTTCACTGACATTTCTCTGCTGGTCAATGTGAATAGATTAACCATTGCTTCTCTATGAGGGATTTCACTGCCGCCGAACAGCACTGTACGTGCCGGCAATTCGCCAATATCTGGCGAACTGCCTACTCTCTGAATAGCCGAATGGCCACGAAATGTCACCGCAAGGGGAAATTCAGTGTTCGGTGCCATTTCGGGGCCAGATCGTCTCGCTCTGAATAACCCCTTTAATAAAGAAAAAGCCTCCTGAAGTGGCGATATCACTGATTTGTTCACATATGTGTAAAGCTAATACAAAGGGCCATCAGCTGACCTGTTCAGTAACAGAACGTTACAAAAGACACAAGAAAATCCACTGAGACTACAGAAGATTTTGTCAAATTACAAAAGATATTTTTCTTTTCTTACAGTAAGAGCAATATAAAAAGTTGAATTCTCCTCAAGATGTTTTAACCATGTTAATGTTTCTTTAAAAGCCAGGGGCTCTATTAATTTATTTTCCACGCAGCGTTAAACGTTAACGCACGTAAATTAACGCTGGCATTACAATCCGAGCGCATTTTTTCATCCGTCAAAAAATAACGCGCGTAAAAAAGACGCGCAAAAATGCGCGCACATTAACGCTGTGCGCAGAAATCAGTGGGCGGACTGTTTTTTTCACGCGATTCAGTCAATCGGAATTAAGAACCACAATTATCTCCGGTTCAGTTTTTGCACCTGTCAAAATCAATCTGTGTATATATGCTGCAGCAATAATAAAAACACGCACAAGCTCTCCATTTTATTGTTTGGGTATGTGTAGAATGTGTAACTATACTGTGCTGTATCTTTTTTTCGTGATGCTGTATAGACTGTAATACCATCCGCGTACCAGCGCACAAACGCATTTGCGCTCACAATGTTAAGTATAGGATGCGCAATGTACATTACGCTCGCAAAGGGTTCGCGCAGGTTCACCAGCGGTAGACGTTAACGAGCATTTTTTGCGCGGACATTGTAATATGACGTTCTGCGTAAAGGGTTTGTCTCCTTGCGTTAATGCGTTTTTGTGCACGCATTAACGTTTGCGCGAAGTATTTAATAGAGCCTGCACCTCCTATAACACGCACTCCCTGAGCAGCATGCTCACTCTCTGCACCTCCTATAACACGCACTCCCTGAGCAGCATGCTCACTCTCTGCACCTCCTATAACACGCACTCCCTGAGCAGCATGCTCACTCTCTGCACCTCCTATAACACGCACTCCCTGAGCAGTATGCTCACTCTCTGCACCTCCTATAACACGCACTCCCTGAGCAGTTTTATACTCACTCCCTGCACCTCCTATAACACACACTCCCTGAGCAGTATGCTCACTCCCTGCACCTCCTATAACACGCACTCCCTGAGCAGTATGCTCACTCCCTGCACCTCCTATAACACGCACTCCCTGAGCAGTATTCTCACTCCCTGCACCTCCTATAACAAGCACTCCCTGAGCAGTATGCTCACTCCCTGCACCTCCTATAACACGCACTCCCTGAGCAGTATGCTCACTCCCTGCACCTCCTATAACACGCACTCCCTGAGCAGTATTCTCACTCCCTGCACCTCCTATAACAAGCACTCCCTGAGCAGTATGCTCACTCCTGCACCTCCTATAACACGCACTCCCTGAGCAGCATGCTCACTCCCTGCACCTCCTATAACACGCACTCCCTGAGCAGTATGCTCACTCCTGCACCTCCTATAACACGCACTCCCTGAGCAATATGCTCACTCCTGCACCTCCTATAACACGCACTCCCTGAGCAGTATACTCACTCCCTGCACCTCCTATAACACGCACTCCCTGAGCAGTATACTCACTCCCTGCACCTCCTATAACACGCACTCCCTGAGCAGTATGCTCACTCCCTGCACCTCTTATAACACGCACTCCCTGAGCAATATGCTCACTCCCTGCACCTCTTATAACACGCACTCCCTGAGCAGTATGCTCACTCTCTGCACCTCCTATAACACGCACTCCCTGAGCAGTATGCTCACTCCCTGCACCTCCTATAACACGCACTCCCTGACCAGTATGCTCACTCCCTGCACCTCCTATAACACGCACTCCCTGAGCAGTATGCTCACTCCCTGCACCTCCTATAACACGCACTCCCTGAGCAGTATACTCACTCCCTGCACCTCCTATAACACGCACTCCCTGAGCAGTATGCTCACTCTCGGCACCTCCTATAATACACACTCCCTGAACAGTATACTCACTCCCTGCACCTCCTATAACACGCACTCCCTGAGCAGTATGCTCACTCCCTGCACCTCCTATAACACGCACTCCCTGAGCAGTATACTCACTCCCTGCACCTCCTATAACACACACTCCCTGAGCAGCGTGCTCACTCCCTGCACCTCCTATAACACGCACTCCCTGAGCAGCATGCTCACTCCCTGCACCTCCTATAACACGCACTCCCTGAGCAGTATGCTCACTCCCTGCACCTCCTATAACACGCACTCCCTGAGCAGCGTGCACACTCCCTGCACCTCCTATAACACGCACTCCCTGAGCAGCATGCTCACTCCCTGCACCTCCTATAACACACACTCCCTGAGCAGCGTGCTCACTCCCTGCACCTCCTATAACACGCACTCTCTGAGCAGCATGCTCACTCCCTGCACCTCCTATAACACGCACTCCCTGAGCAGTATGCTCACTCCCTGCACCTCCTATAACACACACTCCCTGAACAGTATACTCACTCCCTGCACCTCCTATAACACGCACTCCCTGAACAGTATACTCACTCCCTGCACCTCCTATAACACGCACTCCCTGAGCAGCATGCTCACTCTCGGCACCTCCTATAACACGCACTCCCTGAGCAGCATGCTCACTCTCGGCACCTCCTATAACACGCACTCCCTGAGCAGTATGCTCACTCCCTGCATCTCCTATAACAAGCACTCCCTGAGCAGTATGCTCACTCTCTGCACCTCCTATAACACGCACTCCCTGAGCAGTATGCTCACTCCCTGCACCTCCTATAACACGCACCCCCTGAGCAGTATACTCACTCCCTGCACCTCCTATAACACGCACCCCCTGAGCAGTATGCTCACTCCCTGCACCTCCTATAACACGCACTCCCTGAGCAGCCTGCTCACTCCCTGCACCTCCTGTCACGGAATGGCCCAGGACCCTCAGCCAGGGACAGTCCTTCATGACATTTGGTTCCCCAGAGACTCTTAGGTGCCGTTGCACCAGCAGAACAAGTTGCTTTATTTTATTAGATGTGGTTGCATTGTGTGGTGTAATAAAAGTGTTCCCGTTTGTGTATTGTGAAATGTGTGTAAAAACCCCATTGTATGCTTTGCTCGCCGCCATTTCCCAGTGCCTCGTGGATCCAGTCGAATTGATCGGATCGTAAAATGGCCGATTCGGACCATCCGGTTACTAATCGGCACCACCCCAATTCGTAACAACCAATACGAATCGGGACCCGGGCACCTTTTTCCAGCGAGGGCCAATGGGACTTGTGGGGGCGGGCAGGGATTCCTATTGTTTTCTTGCTGTACAAATGTTTATAAATATATGTGCTGTCACGGAATGGCCCAGCACCCTCAGCCAGGGGCGGTGCAGTGACAGTGGTGGCTATGGACACTTGGGTGCGGTGGCACGCACCCAGTTTCGCAAGTACTTTTATTTAGATGTGATTATTGTGTGGTGTAATAAAGTGTCCCCGTTGGTTTATTGCGTAATGTATTTTCCCTTTGTCTGCCTTGCCCGCCGCCATTTTCCGATCACCTTGTGGCGCAGTTCAGATTCTTCGATTCGGAAAATGGCCGATTCGAACCATCCGGTCCGAATTGGCGACTCCCCGAATCGTAATGGCCAATGGGTCCCGGGAGGGCGGGCAAGGAGTCCCATTGTATTGTAATTTTGTGGAAAGTGATAAATGCCTGAACTGTAAATAATAAAGCCAGATTTAGCAGTGCATCCAGCCTCGACTGATGTGGTTATTTTCCCGCCGTATTTTCGTATCTGAGCATCCTCCGCGGTCTCAGGATACGGTGCCACCCAGATACGAACCGAATCGAGCGCTCTGTACCTGCATCGAGGATCAGGGCAGAGGCGCAGCGGAAGGTGATTCGGTTCCCAGATCGAGAAGATCCGATCCGAAGGGCGCGGCCGTGTACCGCGCTTCGGTATTGCGAGGGATTGCGGTAAGATCCGAATCCCTCGCCGATCCCGCAAGATCCGAAGCTTCATCTGTCCCCGATCCGAAAAGTCCTCCACCGGAGATCCAAGATTCACCCGCACCTGGATCGGAAACGTTTCCCGCAGACGATCCGAAACGTTTCCCACATAAGATCCGAAGATTCCTCCGCGGCTGGCAGATCCGATCTCCACGAACGTCCCACACCCACAAGGTCAGTGAACCAGCTGCTCGGGACGCTGAGTGCCGTATGGCTCAGTGGTCGGGCTGGTTCTAGGCAGGGTCCCCTCCACCGCCCGCTAACCCCTTCCTGGGGTCACGCCAGGCCGCACGAGACCGAGTGCGCGTCACTCGGTAGTCGGCCAGCGGTAAGCGACGGGTCACGCAGATTGAGCACACCCGCAGGCGGAACAACATCCCATTCCGTCATACTGGTGGCAGCGGTGGGATCGCTCTCTGCAACCCCCCCCAGTGAGGAGACCTATGCCATGGCGGGGTACGGCCATTACCACAGGGACACCCTGCGTGGGATGTTGGAAAACCGGGGAGGAACGCCGGGTAGGAAGAACCGGAAGATCCTGATCAAGGAACTGACCCGGATGGATCAGGACAGGGTGGCGACGCCCGTCCCCAGCCCTGTCCACGCAGAGGTGGAGGAAGATGCTGGCCTCAGAGAGTTGCGGCGTCGGATTGCCCTGCTCGGAGATGCCTCATCGTGGTGGACAGATATGAAGTAATTCGGGAGTTCTACCGGGAAGTTGAGCAGGAGAAGGAACGCCAGCACGAGCTGCGGTGGCAGAGCTCCGCGGAGCAGAGACTGAATACAGTAACCCCGAACCTACCCCGTGGAACCCTGGGTCGAGGCTCACAGCTCGACTGGAGCTTCACCTTGGGAATCTGCAACCCCCAGTGATTGCCCTTGCGGGACTCTCAGCTCGCCTGGAGCCTGTACTGAGGACGTCACTCATCCCAGCGACCCTCGGATGGAGACTCACAGCTCGCCTGGAGCTGCATCTGAGGACGCCACATTCCCCATTGAGGAGCGGTGCTCCTGTGCTGGCACCTTCGCCGACATGAAGGTCGTGCTGGCAAGAAGGCTGCAGGAGGGCCTGGAGCGGGACCAGAGGTCCACAGAGGAACTGTGGTACGAGGCCCTGGACCATGAGCGGGACTGCCATGGGTGTACATTCCTTCCGACGCTGTCGTCCATCGGGTGCAGTACGATGTGCGAGCAGCGTTCCTGCAATCGGGCCCAGAGGAGTGGGAGGCCGAGCTCCGGAGTCTGGTGCAACAGGAGATCGCACTGGACGCCGCGTACCGCGCGCTTCGGTGGCTAACCGCCTCTCCGACAGTGCGCCCTATTGGAGGCAGTTCCACTGCAGGCCTCGCTACGGAGGCACGGGGCTGCTCTACGAGGGCATGGCCGCCGACCCCGAGTTCGGAGCGGAGACAGAGGAACGGATGGAAGAGATCCTGGAGCGACGGGAACTGGAGATCCCGTCAGACAGCAGGGACTCGGTGTTTGAGGAGCTGGAGTCCCTAGCCGAGCGAGAGTGGGAGCTCGAGGTGGCTTACCGAAAACTGTTGGACGGCGTTCCGCAGTCGAGCCTGAGCTCCCCGTGGTGGGACGGGTCGGCGGAGGAAGTCGACAGTCCCAGGTTTGGGACCTATGGAGGCCGAGGCGGACCCATGGGTGCCCGTGGGGGTTCCGGCAGAGGAAGTTACCCCCTTCACCCCGCCAGAGGACAGGGTGGCTGAGGCCACGGGTCCAGTGGGGGGGAGACGGATGGTTCCCCGGATGGGTTGTGCGCAACCATTGTTTGCCCCGGGGGTGAAGTGACCATCCTTCCCCAAGGAGATCTCAACCAGCGGAAGAGCTGACTACGGGGCAGAGTGCGCTGGCCTCTGCCACTACCAGAATCTGCCAGGAGGAGCAGACAGATGGTTCCCCCGGGATGGGTTGTGCGCAACCATTGATTGCCCCGGGGGGGAAGAAACCATCCTCCCGCAAGGAGATCCATCACCCAGCTGAAGAGCTGGCCACGGGGCAGAGCGCCGCTGGCCTCTGCCCACTACCCACAGTCTGCCGGGTGGAGCAGATGGATGTCTCCCCGGGATGGGTTGCGTGCAACCATTGTTTGCCCCGGGGGTGAAGTGACCAGCCCTCCCCAAGGAGATCCGCACCCAGCGGAAGAGCTGACACCAGGGCAGAGCGCCGCTGGCCTCTGCCCGTTTCTCCAACTTGCCCCGAGGGGCAGAGCGAGGATGACCCCGTGCAACTGCTGTTGCATCCATTTGTCCCCTTTGTCGGCTACCAGGAAGAGCAGCCAGGTTTGGCTCTATTTGCTCTTCGTTGCCGTGTCCGTACCTGGCCATCCAGCGGAAGAGCTGGCAACGGGGCAGAGCGCCGCTGGCCTCTGCCCATTTTGGCAACCCTTGGGCTCGGGGGCCTCACGCAGCCACGCTTCTGTCCACGGCTGACCTGGGCACCCGGGGCGTGTGCATTTAGCACCCGGGTTCCCCGGTGAGCGATAACCCTGGAGGGGACACAGGAGGTACTCCGGCCCAGACGTATGGCCTCTCGCCCAGCCGGGGTAACCCTAAGGACATGGGGTCCCGACCAAGCTGGCACGGCCGCAAGGCCAAATGGAGAGGCCTGGTGACCCGGCCTCCCCAGACTGACTATGGGCCTGGGAGCACGACGACCCCCGGTATGACCCGGTGGGGTCAGACCAGGTGCGTCGAACTGGGGGAGGGGGAGGAGTGTCACGGAATGGCCCAGCACCCTCAGCCAGGGGCGGTGCAGTGACAGTGGTGGCTATGGACACTTGGGTGCGGTGGCACGCACCCAGTTTCGCAAGTACTTTTATTTAGATGTGATTATTGTGTGGTGTAATAAAGTGTCCCCGTTGGTTTATTGCGTAATGTATTTTCCCTTTGTCTGCCTTGCCGCCGCCATTTTCCGATCACCTTGTGGCGCAGTTCAGATTCTTTGATTCGGAAAATGGCCGATTCGGACCATCCGGTTCGAATCGTAAAAGGCCGATTCGGACCATCCGGTCCGAATTGGCGACTCCCCGAATCGTAATGGCCAATGGGTCCGGGAGGGCGGCAAGGAGTCCCATTGTATTGTATATTTTGTGGAAAGTGATAAATGCCTGAACTGTAATAATAAAGCCAGATTTAGCAGTGCATCCAGCCTCGACTGATGTGGTTATTTTCCCGCCGTATTTTCGTATCTGAGCATCCTCCGCGGTCTCAGGATACGGTGCCACCCAGATACGAACCGAATCGAGCGCTCTGTACCTGCATCGAGGATCAGGGCAGAGGCGCAGCGGAAGGTGATTCGGTTCCAGATCGAGAAGATCCGATCCGAAGGGCGCGGCCGTGTACCGCGCTTCGGTATTGCGAGGGATTGCGGTAAGATCCGAATCCCTCGCCGATCCCGCAAGATCCGAAGCTTCATCTGTCCCCGATCCGAAAAGTCCTCCACCGGAGATCCGAAGATTCACCCGCACCTGGATCGGAAACGTTTCCCGCAGACGATCCGAAACGTTTCCCACATAAGATCCGAAGATTCCTCCTCGGTGGCAGATCCGATCTCCACGAACGTCCCACACCCACAAGGTCAGTGAACCAGCTGCTCGGGACGCTGAGTGCCGTATGGCTCAGTGGTGTCGGGCTGGTTCTAGGCAGGGTCCCCTCCACCGCCCGCTAACCCCTTCCTGGGTCACGCCAGGCCGCACGAGACGCCGAGTGCGCGTCACTCGGTAGTCGGGCCAGCGGTAAGCGACGGGGTCACGCAGATTGAGCACACCCGCAGGCGGAACAACATCTCCATCCGTCATATGTGCCTTCCCAGTAAAAGTTAGCTGATCCAGTACATACAGCTCCGCCTGGTGTCCTTTATTTTCGACCGTATTGCTGAGATCCCGCGCGGTCTCCAGAGTGCGGCATCCCGAGGTACGATCCGACTACCCTGTGTCTGCATCTCGGATCAGAACAGAGGTGCATCGTACGTGCTTCGACCGTACCGAACGATCGGTCACGCTCCGGGTCTGTTTCCCCGATCCGAAGCCGCGGCGCGTCTTCCGCGCATCGATATACCGAAGCGCTGCATATCCGAGGGAAATCCGAAACGTTTCCCATCCGAACGGCTCCACGGACGAAACGTTTCCCACCCGAACAGCTGCTCCGCAGTCGATCCGAACCGCACCAAGGTCAGTAGATCAGCTGCACGAGACGCTGAGTGCCGTGTCACTCAGTGGTCGGGCTGATCTCCCGCAGGGGTCCCTCTCCACAGCCCGCCAACCTTCCCCGGGTCACCCCGGCCGCACGAGACTCCGAGTGCCGTGCCACTCGGTAGTCAGGCCGGCGGTAAGCACACAGTGGGAGGAGCAGATAGGAGCACACCCGCAGGCGGACAACACGCATTCCGCTACACTGGTGGCAGCGGTGGATCAGCTCTCTGCACCCCCAAGAAGATCCTCACCATGGCCGGGTACAGCGCTTACAAACGGGACGTCCTGCGTGGCATGTTGGAGAATAGGGCGGAACCCCGGGTCCAAAAGCCGGACACCCTGATCGAGGAGCTGCAGATACTGGACCAAGGGCCGCGCCGACTGTGGTACCCCCGTCCCCCTGACCCCGCGGTCGCCCTGTCCCCGCCGCGGATGCTGGAAGCGTTTTCGAACGAAAGGTACGGCAGCGGTCGCCCTCTTCGGAGCTGCCCATCGGAGGCTGCCATCCATAACGCGATCCAGGAGATCCGCCAGGAAGAGGAGCGGACAAGGAGCGCGAGGACCGGACAAGGAGCGCGAACACGAGCTACGGCTGGCTGAGGCGCGGAGCCTACGGGACACCACCCCCCACCCAGACAGATCAACCACCCGTAAAGTGCCCTTCCAGGCGTTCAAGGACTTCAGGGAGGCGGAGGACGAGATCGAGAGTTACCTCCAGGACTTCGAACGCCTGTGCCAAGTGCACGAGGTATACAGCGCTGACTGGGTCAGGATCCTGGCGTGCAAATTGACCGGACGGGCAGCGGAGGCCTATCGCACTGTACCGGACGAGGAGGCCACCAACTACGCCCATGTCAAGCAAGCGTTGTTGAGCCAGTTTGCTATGACCCCGGAAGCCAGCCGGGTGAAATTTAGAAACTCCGCCGGCCCAATGGCGCTATTCATGTCGAGTGGGCACACCGGTTGCAGCGGGATCTGCGGACTTGGTTCCTGGGCAGTAAAGCGGAGACGGTGGACGACATCACCCAGCTGCTGCTGCTCGAGCAGTTCTTTGAGCACACCCCCTCGGCAATCCGCGAGTGGGTGCGGGACAAAAAGCCTCAAACGGTGCAGCAAGCAGCTGCCTGGGCGGATGAGTACGCTGACACCCGGAAGGTCACCGGGGGTGAGCGATCCCTGCCCTCCCGTCCCGCTCTACCCGCCCCTCCTCCTCCAGAACCGGCAGTTCGGTGGCCGGCAGCACGTCCAACGAGCCGGCCCAACACATTGACCAACGTCCGTTGCTACGGATGCAACCAGGAGGGGCACTACCGACAGAACTGCCCCAACCGACCGGTCATGCCTCGACCCCCCGCCAGACCCTCACCGTCAGCACATGGATACGACGCCGACGCTCCGTGGCCAGATTCCCCGGAAGAATGGGAACAGCTACACGAGGCAGACCCGGTGCAAGCCGCCTCGGCCGACAACCGCCACCATCATCGTCAGGCGGTGTGGATCAACGGGCAAGCCGCTGAGGGGCTCTGGGATTCCGGGGCTACTATCACCCTGGTACGACCCCATCTGATTCAGCGGAAAGACCGATTGCACAGCACCGTCGCGGTGCGTGTGGCCGGAGGGAAGGTACTTCGGCTCGGGACGGCACGTGTCCATTTAGACTGGGGTTACGGGGAGAAAGAGGTGAGGGTGGGGTTGTTAGACCAATTGCCGGCTGAAATTCTGCTCGGCAACGACCTGGGACGGTTGGTATCCGCGTACACCACAGACGCGGACGCTCCGGTGACCACCCGGCAACAGAGCCAATGCCACAGCAGGGGCACTCCGATCGGGACCCAGGTGAGATCCCAACCAAAACCTCCCCGACCTCCCAAACCTTGACGAATCCCGACCCCCCTCTCCCAACCAGACCCCCCCTCCCGTGGGGCTCCCCCGAGATGCTCCGACACCAAACCCAGACAGATCCCACGCTACAGTGCTACCGAGATCGGGCCGGCCAGGGCCTGGTCGACAGGATGACCGATAGTATAGAGTGGGAGGATGGGCTTCTCTACAGGTACACCGCGAGGGAGGGGACCAAGAAGCAGCAGGTTCCGCATAAACAGATGATAGTACCCCAGGGCCCTAGATAGGAACTCTTGCGACTGGCACACGATATTCCCCTTGCTGGTCACCTGAGGCAGAAGAAAACTCTACACCGGTTGGCGCGCGCATTCTTTTGGCCCCGCCTTAGCGAGGATACCCACGAGTACTGTCGCACTTGTCCGGTCTGCCAGAAGACCGGGAAGGCCGGGGACCACCCGAAAGCCCCACTGCACCCCATGCCCATCATCCAGGAGCCCTTTAGCCGGGTGGCGGTCGACATAATCGGGCCCTTGCCCCGCCCAGTGCCACCGGTAGAGGTACATCCTCACTGTGGTGGACTACGCCACCCGGTACCCGAGGCTATGGCCTTGGCAACATCGGGCAGACACCGTAGCCGACGCCCTCCTACGGGTGTTCACAAGGGTGGGGTTTCCTCGGGAAATCCTGTCCGATCAGGTACCCAGTTCACCGCTGAGCTAACCCAGCAGCTCTGGCGTTCTGTGGTGTCAAGGCGCTTCACAGCGCCCCATATCACCCCCAGACGAACGGGCTGTGCGAGCGGTTTAATGGGACCCTGAAACAGCTCATCCGAGCCTTCGCGCACGAGGAAGGATTGGGAGAAATATTTGCCCCACTTATTGTTCGCCTACCGGGAGGTTCCTCAGGAATCCACCGGTTATTCTCCCTTTGAGTTGTTGTATGGGCGCCAGGTGAGGGGCCCTAGATTTAGTTAGGGCTCAGTGGGAGGGGGAGCAGGAGGAAGATGGGGTCCCCGTGCTGAGTTATGTGTTGGAGCTCTGGGAGCGCTTGGCAGAACACGCGGGGTTCGTGCAAGGGAACATGGAAACGGCCAGGCCCAGCAGAAAACGGTACGACCGCTCTGCTTGCAGTCGCTCATTCCTCGTGGGGCAGAAGGTTCTGGTGTTGAACCACAGCGGCAGAACAAGCTGCAGGTGGCCTGGCAAGGCCCCTACAGGTGGTAACCCAACTGGGGATACCACCTATGTGGTTGTCAGCTGCGCAGACACCAGAATCCAGCGGACATTCCACGTTAACATGCTGAAGGCCTACCATGAACGCCCGAGACGGTGGACGCCATCTGCGCGCCGGCACCGAGGAGACTGAACCGTTTCCCTTAGTAGAACTTCCCGATAGCTAAGCAGCCTTCAGGGGTAGATCAGGTGCAGCTGGGGGAGGAGTTGGGCCCGAAAAGCAGGCGCAGGCGCGGCAGTTGCTTTACGACCACCAAGAGACTTTCTCGGCCTTCCTGGATACACCAGTCAGGCCATCCATCAAGGAAACCCCCGGTCAGAGACCCCTTCGGCAGCCTGCATACTGACTCCCGGAGGCGGTCCGCGAGCCCATGCGGGCCGAGATCCGGGAGATGCTGGAGCTGGGGGTCATCGAACCTTCGGCCAGTCCATGGGCGTCGCCCGTAGTCTTGGTCCCGAAGAAAGACGGTACCACCAGGTTCTGTGTCAACTATCAGCGGCTGAACAACTGTACCATTACAGACGCGTATCCCATGCCCCGAGTTGACGAGCTACTCGATCAGATCTCCCGGGGTCATTTTCTGACCACGGTCGATCTGTGCAAGGGGTACTGGCAGATTCCCCTTACCGAGGAGGCGACCCCGAAGTCGGCTTTCATCACCCCGTTCGGCTTGTACCAATTTCGGGTCATGCCGTTCGGGATGAAGAACGCCCCTGCTACCTTCCAGCGGTTAATCGATCGCCTCCTCGATGGCCTCCAGGGATTCGCTTGCGCATACCTGGATGACATAGCCATCTATAGCCAGGCCTGGGAGGAACACCTTCACCACGTAGGGACAGTCTTGGGCCGGATTAGGGACGCCAATCTGACGCTTAAACCTGAGAAGTGCAAGGTGGGGATGGCCGAAGTGCAGTACCTGGGCCACCGGGTGGGTTGTGGGATACAACGACCGGAGCCCGCCAAGGTAGAAGCCATCCTCGACTGGCCCACCCCTGTGACCAAGACCAAGGTCCTCGCCTTCCTGGGCAACGCGGGGTACTATAGGAAGTTTGTGCCCCATTACAGTGACCTGGCCAAGCCCCTGACCGACATGACAAAGAAATCCCTGCCCCGCCAAGTCCTGTGGTCCCCGGAGTGCGAACAGGCCTTCCAACAATTGAAGGCCGCCCTGACCCAAGCTCCCCTACTGGCAGCTCCCAACTATAACAAACGTTTTGTTGTCCATACAGACGCTTCGATGTTTGGACTGGGAGCCGTCCTAAGTCAAGTAGGGGACGACGGGGGGGATCATCCGGTGGCGTTCATCAGCCGGAAGCTTTTACCGCGGGAGGTGGGGTATGCTGCGGTGGAGAAGGAGTGCCTGGCCTTGGTCTGGGCCCTACGGAAGCTCCAACCCTATGTCTACGGGCGGTCATTCACCGTGATGACCGACCATAATCCACTGGTGTGGCTCAACCGGTTGGCGGGGGAAAACGGCCGCCTGTTGCGGTGGAGTCTGGCTCTTCAACCATTTAACTTCACAATCCAATACCGGCCGGGTCGCAGAACGGTAATGCTGATGGGTTATCGCGGCAGTCGGCCCGGGAACCGGGGGATCTGGGAGCACCGACTTCCCCGGTACGACCCGTTGGGGTCCAACCGGGTGCGTCGAACTTTGGGAAGGGGGAGGAGTGTCACGGAATGGCCCAGGACCCTCAGCCAGGGACAGTTCTTCGTGACATTTGGTTCCCCAGAGACTCTTAGGTGCCGTTGCACCAGCAGAACAAGTTGCTTTATTTTATTAGATGTGGTTGCATTGTGTGGTGTAATAAAAGTGTTCCCGTTTGTGTATTGTGAAATGTGTGTAAAAACCCCATTGTATGCTTTGCTCGCCGCCATTTCCCAGTGCCTCGTGGATCCGGTCGAATTGATCGGATCGTAAAATGGCCGATTCGGACCATCCGGTCGAATCGAAAAATGGCCGATTCGAACCATCCGGTTACGAATCGGCACCACCCCGATTCGTAACAACCAATACGAATCGGGACCCGGGCACCTTTTTCCAGCGAGGGCCAATGGGACTTGTGGGGGCGGGCAGGGATTCCTATTGTTTTCTTGCTGTACAAATGTTTATAAATATATGTGCCTTCCCAGTAAAAGTTAGTTGATCCAGTACATACAGCTCCGCCTGGTGTCCTTTATTTTCGACCGTATTGCTGAGATCCCGCGCGGTCTCCAGAGTGCGGCATCCCGAGGTACGATCCGACTACCCTGTGTCTGCATCTCGGATCAGAACAGAGGTGCATCGTACGTGCTTCGACCGTACCGAACGATCGGTCACGCTCCGGGTCTGTTTCCCCGATCCGAAGCCGCGGCGCATCTTCCGCGCATCGCTATACCGAAGCGCTGCATATCCGAGGGAAATCCGAAACGTTTCCCATCCGAACGGCTCCACGGACGAAACGTTTCCCACCCGAACGGCCGCTCCGCAGTCGATCCGAACCGCACCAAGGTCAGTAGATCAGCTGCACGAGAAAGCTGAGTGCCGTGTCACTCAGTGGTCGGGCTGATCTCCCGCAGGGGTCCCTCTCCACAGCCCGCCAACCCTTCCCTGGGGTCACCCCAGGCCGCACGAGATGCCGAGTGCCGTGCCACTCGGTAGTCGGGCCGGCGGTAAGCGCAGTGGGAGGAGCAGATAGGAGCACACCTGCAGGCGGACAACACGCATTCCGCTACACCTCCTATAACACGCACTCCCTGAGCAGCATGCTCACTCCCTGCACCTCCTATAACACTAACACTCACTCCCTGAGCAGCATGCTCACTCCCTGCACCTCCTATAACACGCACTCCCTGAGCAGTATGCTCAGTCCCTGCACCTCCTATAACACGCACTCCCTGAGCAGCCTGCTCACTCCCTGCACCTCCTATAACACGCACTCCCTGAGCAGCATGCTCACTCCCTGCACCTCCTATAACACTAACACTCACTCCCTGAGCAGCATGCTCACTCCATGCACCTCCTATAACACGCACTCCCTGAGCAGTATGCTCACTCCCTGCACCTCCTATAACACGCACTCCCTGAGCAGCATGCTCACTCCCTGCACCTCCTATAACAGGCACTCCCCGAGCAGTATGCTCACTCCCTGCACCTCCTATAACACGCACTCCCTGAGCAGTATACTCACTCCCTGCACCTCCTATAACACACACTCCCTGAGCAGTATGCTCACTCCCTGCACCTCCTATAACACGCACTCCCTGAGCAGCATGCTCACTCCCTGCACCTCCTATAACACACACTCCCTGAGCAGTATGCTCACTCCCTGCACCTCCTATAACACGCACTCCCTGAGCAGTATACTCACTCCCTGCACCTCCTATAACACGCACTCCCTGAGCAGTATGCTCACTCCCTGCACCTCTTATAACACGCACTCCCTGAGAAGCATGCTAGGCTTGTGCACCGATTTTTTTTTCCATTCGATTCGGTTCGATTTTTCGGATGTTTAAACCTTTCGATTCGGCTCGTTTCGACCGTTTTCTGTTTCGATTCGGTTCGGCTCGACTCGTTTTTCGTGTACATTTTTTTTTTGGAATATCGACCATTTTTCGTATTTTCGTGTCACTTTGCTCGTTTTTTGTATCGACTTTTCGTGATTTCGGAAATTTTCGTTTTTTTCGGAACGTCTGTTCTCCTCGTTTCAAAGCAATAAATTTCGATTTGACACATTTCAAGTCCATTCGAAAATTCCGAAAATATTTCGTTTCGGCTCGGAAAACTTTTCGGATCTGCCATTTTCGGATCTAAAAATTTTCGGAAAATCGACCGCATCCGAAAACGCGAATCGGGAAATTTCGTGAAAATTCCGAAATTCCGAAACCCGAAACGCACAACCCTACAGCATGCTCACTCCCTGCACCTCCTATAACACGCACTCCCTGTAAGTAGACAAAGCCATCTTCTATTGTGTCCACAAAAATGTTTCTCTGGAACCTTTAATTTAATATGTGTTAGACTATTTTTTATTGCAATAAAACGAGCCATTATAATGTGTTCCCTGTGTGTCTGCATGAAGCGTTATTCTTACCTTCTGGTGGCTGACTCCCATAGCAGGATACTTGGCTGATAAAAAGAAATGGTTAATTTCTCCTGCAAATTATTAAGTAAAAGGTAACTTTATGATTTAATTATCTGCTTAGCGTTATGTTTATCCCACGTAGCTCACATGTATTGTATATCTTCTATTGTTCTATAATTTGAAGAATGTATCTTTTATACTCGAATAATCGCGGCCCTTAATTATTTGTTTACGTCCCCTGAGTATTATTAATTGTGATGCTGTTTCTTTGTTGGCATCTGAGCCTTCACTTAATGGTGTTATTGTCCTTGTGTTTTGGTATAAATAGATCATTCCGTATCCTGGGACTCCCTCGGGGAGCCAATCAGCAAACTCCTAAATTCCTTTAATTGAACCCGCAGTAAAGAGAAATGACCAGATCCGTTCACTTTGGGCTATTTTTCACAAAATCCGGAAAGGCATAAAAGAAATGAATCCAAACATATTTTGTGGACGAACTAGAAAGTGTGTATAAATATATACACTACACAGTGTGGGCGCCTATTACTAAGTGGTCAGTTAAAGTGCTAAGTGTGGTACTAATAAATAGTCAAATGCTGCCTATAGTATGGTAAACACATAAAAAACAACCAAAATATGTGTCAATCGATACTGATTTTTTATGGACATTACCAAATTTTTATACCGACTGAGGAAGGCTTTTTTAAGCCGAAACGCGTCTCGGTAGACCTTGTCCTAGATTTTATTTGTTACCAATAAATATATTGTTTTACAATTTCACATTCGCTACCTTTCTCCGGCCTTTTTTTGGATACTTGGATCAACTACCGCTGAGGTAAAGAGGTTTGGGCGTCCACCCTTAAGAGAGCCCAGGGCTATATACATTGAGCCTAACACTGCGAGGCTCCAGAATCGGTGAGTGTGTTTTACTCTTCCTTTTTCGTATCTCTATATACACACAGTGCTACGCTATGGGAGTGCCGTCTCCCGATTCTTTTTGCTTTATCTAGCATCCACTACGGACAGAAAGAAGGGCAGTGCCACCCTATATTTGGCTGCAGGCTGTTTTTCCTTGAGCCGGGACCTTGCAGGCTCCCACAAATGTGAGTGGTATAGACTTTTGACTTCATTAATTTGAGCAATCCTGTCCTGACTGTCTGCACTATCATTTTTTTGTGATATGTTTTCTTTGAGGAACACTGACGAATAAAAGGATTCGACACCAGCACTTTAGAGAAGATCAGCACATCATCCCTCATCAGCATTTTTTTGAGTAACTGAACTACTATATATTCGAGCACTTTTTTTTTTGCACATTTGACTTTAGACCTGGACTTTATTCTATGCACTTTATATGATGTTTTAATTAACCTTCTTAACCTTTTTAATATTTTTTATGAATTTCACACTACATTTTTATGGATTTTATATATCCATTGACTTATTAACTTATTAATTGCACTAGATGCGCCGTATGGTTTTTCCGCCTTTTATCTATATTTTGTGGACGGCACACTTCCACGTTTTAGGTGCAGATAATGAAAAATTTGAAATGAAATAGAATCTTATATTATATTAACCCAGGACATACTTTAAAACGAGAGAAATCTCAATGTATCCTTCCTGGTAAAATCCTTTTATAAATAAATATTAGAGAAGATTTGGGGAAGCGTTTCGTTCTTCTCCGCGGAGAATGCTTTCTCCTAGATATTCTACAATTCGGCGTCAGCTCTTCACTGAACATATTTTAATTGAACCTGCAGTAAAGACAAATAAATATTAATCTGAGCTTTGACTCCCGATATAACCACAGAAAACAGAGAGTATTATCTTACGCGAATGGCCATTAAAGTGTTGAGTCCACCTGCCAACATCAAGGCAAACCTCTTGTTCCTCCCTTCAAGAAAAAACAAATGGCACCTATCTCTCACAAGTACATGGCCACCTCAAGCTCGCTGCCTTGGTGTCACTTTTGATTCTTACTTAAGGTTCTCCCCCCACATCCAGACAGTGACCAAATCCTGTTACTATTGTAGCGCTCACTAACGGAGGAGCTGCTGAATTTAACCTCGGGTCAGTCTCCCTGCACTAGGGAATAAATATACACCAGCACTGTTGTAGATTTTATAAATTATATAGTTTACTGGTCTCAAATAAACTGGCATATATAGAGCAGCACGGTATACATATATATTTACAGGAATTCGTAATACAAGAAACGCGCAGCGGAAAAGAAAAAGGAATTTTAACCCGTTCGTTGCCGGAGCGTGAGTCCCGTACAGGTTGTGTCCCAAGAAGGTGTGCGTGTATGCGTGTGTTGGTACCCGGGTACTAGATTCAACTGGCCAGTGAATGAATTCAATTTGTCTTCGACTAGTCACGTTGGGGCCCTATAGATTTAGACAAAACTGCAGCGTGCTTTATTACTGTACTGTGGCCTGGAAGGCCTCTCACCCATCCGCCAGATACTTTGCACCCCGCTCGACCCAGGACGTCTCTCCGCTCGATTTGGCTGTGACTCTGTGCCACCGGATCCGCTTGTCTTGCTTGTCCGTCTCTGCCACAAGATTCTCAGTTCACCGCCTGCACTCCCATTAGATCATTGCGGTCTCCTAACTCGGGGTCCAATCTGCAGCTCTGTATCTGTGTAAACCTCTCAGCGGTGGATTACTAGGTCTCTGGCAAGTCACTGAAACCGATCTCCAGCAGCACCTGCGCTCCGGCCTGGTCGCAATCGCTCCTTGTCTCACGTGCGTCTTCCTCTGTTCACCTCTTGGCGCACACTGGCTCTCCTCCGCACGAGGTTGCAGATGTCTCCCCGTTCTCTCCACCCACTTCCTGTCCCTGCCCCAAAGCATGCTGGGAAACGTAGTCCAAAAATGTCCAGTATGGTTTACATTGCGCTCGTCTCCCCCTGGTGGCCAGAAACAAGTAATTACGGCAGCAGAATTACACCAGCGCTACACTCTCCCCCTCCTAGAACTCTTGGGTCTCTCCAAGGAGGTGTAACAGTTACATTACATTTCAACATTACATCAGTCAATATATATAGGATCAGCAGCAAACATACAATGGGTTAGGTATACGTCCTCAAGTTTACTCATACTTCTGGCTACCTCAGCTAACATAGCAGACACTTCGGGCAACCTTCGCACTGTGGTAACAGCCTCTTCAGTGCTATGTCCTGGTGAGTCGTAGGTGAGTCTCTGAGGGGGTCGGACAGAACATTTTGGTTCTGGCTCAATCAGCTCTTCTTCAGGCGGAAGTACTACAGATACGGGTTCGGTTCTTTCATCCACAACTGGAACAGACATCTCCTCGGAGTATGATCCTTCCAGTGAAGGCATAGAACTATAATCATAGGACGCGTTTTCAGGAACTATAGGAATTTCAGAAGGTTCAGGAATTTCCAGCTGGAATTCTGAAGCCTCAGGCCTTAGGTTACTTTCCCATCGTTCGGGAACTGGGATGACCTCTTCAGGCTCTGGTGAGCGCACCCAATCCAGACAAAAGCTTTCTTCCTCACTATCCCCTTCACTTTCCTCAACAACTCGTGTCTGCTGAGACCGAGTAACGGGAGTCAAACGTGGAGCAGGCGGAGGCGGGTTCGGCAGAGAAAGTTCATCTCCAACTGGTATCCGTACAGCTTCCTTCAGAGGTAGCAGATGATTTCGGTGCCAATTTTTAAGAGGCCCAGCCTTTCCATCAGGTCGAATTTGGTAAACTGGCAGACCCGGAAGTTGCTTGCAGACAATGTAGACCTGAGAACTCCATCTATCCACCAACTTATGCCTGGCAGAAGCACCCAAGTTCTTCAACAAAACCCTATCACCGGGTTGTAGATCCTGTATCCGAACTTTCAAATCGTAGTTTCACTTATTCCTCTGGTCCCTGTTCCCAGAGGTCAAACGGGCTTGTTCAAACGCAGAGGCCAAATTCTTCCGAATTCTATCCACATAATTCCTATGAGAGGCTACAGACGCCTGATCCAGAGATAGCCTGACCGCCAAATCAACCGGCAGTCGAGCTTCCCTTCCGAACATAAGACGGTACGGTGAGTATCCAGTAGCGTCAATCTCCGTACTGTTGTATGAATGTACTAGCGTGGCTATGTGACGACTCCAGCTCTGCTTCTCTCTGTTTGATAATGTCCCCAACATATTTAGCAGAGTGCGATTGAACCTTTCTGGTTGAGCATCACCCTGAGGGTGACATGGTGTAGCTCGGGTCTTCTGAATTCCCAGCAGTTCCAGCAATTGCCCAACAAGCCGGCTCTCAAAGTCTCTACCCTGATCCGAGTGTATTCTCCTTGGCAGTCCATAGTGAACAAAAAACTTTTCCATCAAAACCTTCACCACCGTAGGAGCATGTTGGTCGCTTGTAGAAAAAGCTTGGACATAACGTGTGAAATGATCAGTCACCACTAAAATATTTCCCTGCCCACTAGCATCCGGCTCTAAGCACAGGAAATCAATGCACACCAAATCCATGGGTCCTTGACTTTGCAGGTGGCTCATTGGAGCAGTTCGGGTTGGTAGAGTCTTCCTTTGGATACACCTCAGACATGAGTGGCAGTAACTTTCAACTTCAGGTCTCATGCAGGGCCAATAGAATCTGTCTCACAAAAGTTTAAAAGTAGGCTTGTGCACCGATTTTTTTTTCGGTTCGATTCGGTTCGATTTTTCGGATTTTTAAACTTTTCGATTCGGCTCGTTTCGACCGATTTCTGTTTCGATTCGGTTCGGCTCGACTCGTTTTTCGTGTACATTTTTTTTCCGGAATATCGACCATTTTTCGTATTTTCGTGTCACTTTGCTCGTTTTTTGTATCGACTTTTCGTAATTTCGGAAATTTTCATTTTTTCGGAACGTCTGTTCTCCTCGTTTCAAAGCAATAAATTTCGATTTGACACATTTCAAGTCCATTCGAAAATTCCGAAAATATTTCGTTTCGGCTCGGAAAACTTTTCGGATCTGCCATTTTCGGATCTAAAAATTTTCGGAATTCGGCCGCATCCGAAAACACGAATCGGGAAATTTCGTGAAAATTCCAAAATTCCGAAACCCGAAACGTACATCCCTACTTAAAAGTTCTCTCTGCACCTAAATGTCCATGGTCATCATATAATGACCGCAGCACACCCTCTCTGTGTTTGGTGGGAAGGAACAACTGTTGGGTCTCTCCAGCATTGTTTGAGGGGCCCCTTCGGTAGACCACCCCATCCAACATATTCAACCGTTCCCACTCCTTGTATACCAATCTGGCCCCTTCTGGGGAGTTTTATCAGAACAATTTCCCATTGGTTCGCGTTTAGGGCCTTCACGGTTAATGCAATTAAATGGTCTCCAGCCTGATCAGCTCTCAGGTCTTGTTTCGAAAAAGTAGGCAAACTTTCATCTCTCAGCTGCGTAGGATTACAATAGAACAGCCGCAGCCATAACTCCTATTTTTTTTTTTGTGAAAGGATTTAACCAGGAAGGATACATTGAGATTTCTCTCGTTTTCAAGTATGTCCTGGGTGGCGAGTATGTACCGTTAGGTGTCTTGCCAAGGACACTTACTGGAGAGGTTGCTCGCTGGGATCGAACCCATGACTCCTCAGGCTCTCTCCATGCAGAGCGGTGACATTACCTCTACTCCACCCAGCCGGCTTCTGCTTCAATCCCTCCCTTGACCCGGTGCTCTGCTCCTTGACATAAAGCTTGCACCCCATCTGGAGTTAACTGAGTCCATTCCGTAGTGTAGGGTCTTCTCGACAAAGCATCGGCATCTCGATTGTTCACCCCAGGGCGATACTTCAGGCTGAACCTAAACCCTGACAGAGCGGCCAACCACCATTGTCCCGCTGCATCCAGCTTCGCAGTAGTAAGGACGTAGGTAAGAGGATTGTTATCAGTTTTTATCACAAATTCGGCTCCATACAGATAGTCTTTCAGCTTGTCCACCACCGCCCACTTCAAAGCGAGGAACTCCAACTTGTGGGTAGGATAATTCTTTTCTGAAGGCGTAAGACTCCGGCTCACATAGGCTACAGGCCTCAACAATCCACCATATTCTTGGTATAAGACTCCCCCTAGACCCTCTCTGCTGGCATCTACATGTAATTCATACGTCTTATGAGGATCAGCGTAGGCCAAGACAGGAGCTCGAGTTAGACTCTCTTTCAGCTTCATGAAAGCACCTTCACATTGACTAGTCCATTCTCCTTGGATAGATTCTCGAGCCTTCCTTGGCCCTGGAGCCGACGAATTTCGGTCAGAGGCCTTGTGGCCTTCTTCTGCATCTTCCTTCTGCAGGAGCTTATTCAGTGGTTGAGCTATCTTGGCAAATCTTCCTACAAATCTTCGGTAATAGGAGCAGAATCCCAAGAAAGATCTAAGTTCAGTAACATTTCGGGGTCTAGGCCAGGAAGCTACGGCTTCCAACTTTCAAGGATCCGTCGAAACGCCTTCTGCTGAAACAACATGTCCCAGATATGTAACGGAAGGTAAACAGAATTGACACTTCTCTAGAGACAAGTTCAACCCCTCTTCATGGAGCCGCTTCAAGTCCTTCCCAACCGTTGCTCATGTTCTTCCAAAGTCTTTCCAAACACATTTATGTCATCCAGATACACTAACACTTCGATTAGGTTCATGTCCCCGACTGTCTTCTCCATTAACCGTTGGAATGTGGCTGGTGCCCCCGTAAGGCCTTGAGGCATTCTGTTGAACTCAAAGAACCCCAGTGGGCAGATGAACGCAGTCTTTTCTTTGTCTTCAGGATGCATTGGTATCTGGTGATACCCGCTTCGCAGGTCTAGTACACTAAACCATTTTGCTCCCGACAAACACTGTAAGGCATCTTCTATCCGAGGAGTGGCATATTGATCTGGGATGGTTCTCCGATTTAGCGTGCGATAGTCTATGCATAGACGGACAGAACCATTCTTCTTCCGAACCATCACTATGGGAGAAGTGTACAGACTCCTGGACTCTTGAATCACCTTAGTTCTTTGCAGGTCATTCAGCTGTTCTCTTAGATCATCCAAGTCTCCCAGCGGAACTCGTCTTGACCTTTCTCAAAACGGCTTATCTTCCTGCAGTCGAATGCGATGCTCAGTACTCTTAGCCAGGCCTACGTCGAACTCATCCTTTGAGAACAAGTCCCTCCACTTTAGGACCTGGGACTGAAGACGTTTCTTCCATTCAGGCGAGATGGGAGTGTCCTTGGGATAGAACCTGTCAGCTGAAATCTCTTTATTCACTCCCCCTCCTAAATCAGTAGGAGAGAAATGCGTAGCGGACGCCACTTGCCCGATGGGCATTCGTGCTTTCAGGATCACTGGAGAATCAGATACATTACATACACTGACTGAGACTCTTCCTTGTGTTCGTTTCAAAGCTTTTGTGGAGTTTATTTCAGGGATTACTTCGACTCCGGCTTCACTCCCATGATTGAAATCAGTTTCCAGTACCACATAGGGACCCGGTTGTGATCCTTTCAACTTGACTGAAGCCCGGAAACTCGCCACTTCTCCTGATTGCAGAACCTTTTCTGTTCCTCCCAATCTCCACAGGCGCCCCACTTCGGCAGGTGCCTTCTGTTATTCGACCATTCGCTGATAGACTGGATGCAACATCGGGTGTACTCCCTTGGTAGAACCTTCTTCCAGTACTATAGGAGTCAGGAGACGTCGCACCAGATCAGTATTCGTCCCCACTATCATAGAACTCCTGTTGGCCCCTGAAGGTCGAGGACACACAATGGCCAATGCATCACAACCCCCAGACTGTCTGATAACTTCAGATCCGATCTCTAACTTCACTTGTAGATATCCGTCAAAGGGAAGTTTCTCAGTTCCGATACCCCAGATTTCAAGTTCCTTCAGCTCCTGTAGAGGTATGTGCTTCAAGTGCTTCTCATAGAAGTCTCGGTAGATCAATGTCACTTAAGCCCCTGAGTCCAACAGAGCTTTGGTATAGACTCCCTCTTCTTGGATTGGAACGATGGGAGAAGGACCTATAAGCTGGTCAGCAAACTTTGTCGTAGTAGCAGGAAGTTTAGACCCCGTTTGCTGTACCCTGACCTTCTTCCTGACCCGTGTAGGTTTTGGGTGTGCATTGCTTCCCCATGACGTAGGACCGGATGCTAAGGGAGTAACTCTTTCAGTCCTGGTAGGCTCAGCAGTGGGCGAAACTCTGGGCCTTCTCGCCCTTTGAGTCCCGGCTTGATTTCTGGAGCGCTCTTTAACTATTGGGCACCCAGTTTGCTCCTTCACTTGGGCCCTCTGGCGTTTCCCGCCGGTGAGGTAGATAGCAGCCCTTCCAAGGCTTTCAAAAACTCTTCTACCCTGTTTCCTTCAGACTTTCGGCTTTTGCACTGCGCTCGGAAATGACCCATTTCCCCACAACTGAAACATCTCTTCTTTGAAGACGGAGACGCACTTGCCTGTGGTGATTCAGTTGAAGGACCCTGGCCAGACGCCACAGCAACTCCAGTTGTCCGCATATCAGTAAGGAACGTCTGCATATCGGTCTGTGTCTCTGCCACCTTCAAAAGCACTCGGCACAGGTCCGTGTGTGCCTGTTGCAATTCAGCTTGAGCTTCTTGCACTTTCTTAACAGTTTTGTGAATTTCACTGTATGTAGGAATAATTTGCTCTCTTGCAGCATTCTCTGTGGATTTAGGAACAACCAGATGCTCCTGTTCATCCACTTCGGATCCATAGGTGTCTAACGAATCATCTTCCGCTTGCAAACATTCGTTATGCCTCACGGTTGTGCGTAAGCTCTTTCTCCTCTCCTAAGGGATTTCTCTTCGAATAGAGCCTCTTCCTCTCTGACAGCTCGCATCAGTTCCGGGTATCTCAATTCTCGGTTACCTTCTCTGGTTCTCAGCTGTAGCATCACAGGATCTAGAGGTTGAGCGCCCCTCAGGATCTGCTGTATTCGGATTTTATCTATTTCGGCCGGTTCGGCCCCTTTCTTGAGAAGTATCTGGTGCAGGATCTTATCTAGGAGCCTCATATATTCAGTCATCTTCTCACCTTTCCGCTGGTAAGTATGTTAATCTGGTGCATGAGCTCCGCAGCCTTTTCCGTTCGCCCAAAAACTTCCTGTAGTACGTTTAGGTAATCTAAAGCGGTGCAGTCTTGTTTACTCAATTTTAGGTTTCTGACAGCTTCTGATGCAGGTCCCTTTAAGCTCTCAGTAATTCTTTGCTTCTTCTGTGCTTCGGGGACGTCCCACTCATCCAGAGCCTGCATCGCCTGTTCTACCCATTCTTCGAAGGTTTCTTCTCCCGCCGGAGTTGGTACGTTTCCTGTAAAATTTCTCAACTGTCGATAACCAAAGTTAGTGTGCAGAGGGCTTGTTTTTTGACATTTAGCCAGCAAATCTCCAATAGCCACTATAAATTCAGGCCCGATCATGGCCAGCGGACTACTCACGGGATCGCGACGTGGCGCACTTGGCTGAATCAGTTGAACTTCCACCTCATTGGTCAGCTTCACGCTTGCGCCCTGAAAACACACTGGAACACCCTTTCTCCATTCAAAAAGAACATACTTGTGAGAGGTATCTGGGTTTGCTTTAATGTCCAGGATTAACCCCCGATGATCTGATGTCAGCTCGGCCAGGGCCTGGCGAATCTGATCTTCGGCCCAAGTGTCTGCAGGAATATCCATGACTATGCATAATTCTATCTGACTACTTTGCTCCTCACACCATTTGGCAGCAGTGTCTGGATCCATATTTAAGCCTTTAAATGCGTTTTCTCCAGAGACTGGATCCCGGAAACGAGCCCCCACGTGTTAGCGCTCACTCCCGGAGGAGCCGCTGAATTTAACCTCGGGTCAGTCTCCCCGCACTAGGGAATAAATATACACCAGCACTGTTGTGGATTTTATAAGTTATATAGTTTACTGGTCTCAAATAAACTGGCATATATAAAGCAGCACGGTATACATATATACAGTATTTACAGGAATTTGTAATACGAGAAACGCGCAGCGGAAAAGAAAAAGGAATTTTAACCCCTTCGTTGCCGGAGTGTGAGTCCCGTACAGGTTGTGTCCCAAGAAGGTGTGCGTGTATGCGTGTGTTGGTACCCGGGTACTAGATTCAACTGGCCAATGAATGAATTCAATGTGTCTTCGACTAGTCACGTTGGGGCCCTGTAGATTTAGACAAAACTGCAGCGTGCTTTATTACTGTACTGTGGACTGGAAGGCCTCTCACCCATCCGCCAGATACTCTGCACCCTGCTCGACCCAGGATGTCTCTCTCTGCTCGATTTGGCTGGGACTCTGTGCCCCCGGATCCGCTTGTCTTGCTTGTTCGTCTCTGCCACAAGATTCTCAGTTCACTGCCTGCACTCCCATTAGATCATCATGGTCTCCTAACTCGGGGTCCAATCTGCAGCTCTGTATCTGTGTAAACCTCTCAGTGGTGGATTACTAGGTCTCTGGCAAGTCACTGAAACCGATCTCCAGCGTCCGCAAGGCAGCACCTGCGCTCCGGCCTGGTCACAATCGCTCCTTGTCTCACGTGCATCTTGCTCTGTTCACCCCTTGGCGCGCACCTGCTCTCCTCCGGACGAGGTTGCGGATGTCTCCCCGTTCTCTCCACCCACTTCCTGTCCTGCCCCAAAGCATGCTGGAAAACGTAGTCCAAAAATGTCCAGTATGGTTTACATTGCGCTCGTCTCCCCCTGGTGGCCAGAAACGAGTAATTACGGCAGCAGAATTAAACCAGCGCTACACTATCAACTCAAGAACATAGCCCGCATCCGCCCCTTTCTGACACAAGATACTGCGAAGGTGCTGGTTCATGTTCTTGTCATTTCGCTGCTTGATTACTGCAACTTACTCCGTTTTGGCCTTTCGAACTCCCGTATTGCCCCTTTGCAATCTTTATTGAATGCAGGCTCCAGGGTTATATTTTTCACCAGGCGCACCTCGCGTGCCTCCCCCCTCTGCCGTTCCCTCCATTGGCTTCCTGTACGTTTCAGGATACAGTTTAAAATACTGACGCTCCCGTTCAAATCGCTCAATAACTCAACCCCTCCCTATATGTCTTCACTACTACGCAAGCACATCCCATTTAGACAACTCCAGTCGGCGAGCGACCTCTGCCTGTAGTCTGTCTACACCGACGTTGCCATCTCTCGCCTCCAAGACTTCTCAAGGGTAGCTCTGATCCTGTGCAATGACTTGCCTCCCCTATCAAACTCCCCTATTCTTCAGGCCTTCAAGAAATCCCTCAAAATCCATCTCTTCAGATTAGCACAACATCACTAACGCAACTCATCCCTGTGCTCACCTACTCACACACAGGGGTGCCATCAGGGCATTACGCCCCATGCTGCCGTAAAGGGCCCGGGCTGCACCCTTTTACAGCTCCGGTATTGGACTCTCTGAATCCAGAGCCGTACTGTAGGTATCCTCCTCCTGACTGGCTGGGCGGAGCCAAGCAGCGTGCGTGGGCCTCCCATGCATGATGCTTTGGCGCCGCCCCCTCCAGTCACTTGAACAGCTGCCTGTGATGGAGGAGGGCCCGGGAGGAGAGCAGAGAAGATGGAGGGACCGGGAGAAGAAAAGAAGAAGGAAGAGAGAAGAAAAGAAGGAAGAGAGAAGAAAAGAAGGAAGAGAGAAGAAAAGTAGAAGGAAGAAGAGAGGACAGTGATAGAAGACGGCAGAGAGGTGAGCCAGGGACCAGCCAGACCCCCAGGGCCCAGCCAGACCCAAAGGCCCAGCCAGACCCCAGGGCCCAGCCAGACCCCAAGGCCCAGCCAGACCCCCAGGCCCAGCCAGACCCCCAAGGCCCAGCCAGACCCCCAGGGCCCAGCCAGACCCCTAGGGCCCAGCCAGACCCCCAAGGCCCAGCCAGATAACAGGGACCAGAACCCAAGGCCCAGACCCAGGGCCCAGCCTAGACCCAAGGCCCAGACCCAGGGCCCAGGCCCAGCCTAGACCCAGACCCCAGGCCAGAATCAGGTCCCAGGCCAGATCCCAGGGACCAGGCCCTAGACCCCAAGGCCCAGACCCAGGGACCAGACCCCAGGTCCCAGACCCAGGGCCCAGACCAGACCCCAAGGCCCAGGCCCAGCCAGGACCCAGGGCCCAGACCCATGGCCCAAACCCCAAGGCCCAGACCCCAAGGCCCAGACCCCAAGGGCTAGACCCAGGGACCAGACCCCAAGGCCCAGACCCAGGGCCCAGAGCCCAGACCCATGGACCAGACCCCAAGGCCCAGGGCCCAGCTTAGACCCAGGTCCCAGACCCCGGGGCCCAGACCCCAAGGCCCAGGGCCCAAACCCCAAGGCCCAGACCCAGACCCCAAGGCCCAGACCTAGGGCCAGGCCCAGACCCCCAAGGCCCAGACCCTGGGGCCCAGACCCCAGGGCCCAGGCCAGATTGAGGGCCCAGCACAGACCCCAGGGAAGAAAAGAAGGAAGAGAGAAGAAAAGAAGAAGAGAGTACAGGGACAGAAGATGGCATAGAGGTGAGCCAGGGCCCAGAACCCAGCCCAGACCCCAAGGCCCAGACCCCAAGGCCCAAACCAGACCCAGGGCCCAGCCCAGACCCCAGGGAAGAAAAGAAGGAAAAGAGAAGAAAATAAGAAGAAAGAAGAGAGGACAGGGACAGAAGACGCCCAGGACCCAAGGCCCAGCCAGACCCCCAGGACCCAGCCAGACCCCTAGGGCCCAGCCAGACCCCCAAGGCCCAGCTAGACCCCAGGGACCATAACCCAAGGCCCACACTCAGGGTCCAGCCTAGACCCAAGGCCCAGACCCAGGACCCAGGCCCAGCCTAGACCCAGAGTCCAGACCCCAAGACCCAGACCCCAGGCCAGAATCAGGGCCCAGGCCAGACCCCAGGAACCAGGCCCCAGACCCCAAGGCCCAGACCCCAGGTCCCAGACCCCAAGGCCCAGACCTAGAGCCCATGGCCCAGACCAGACCCCAAGTCGCAGGGCCCAGCCCAGACCCAGGGCACAGACCCCAAGGCCCAGACCCCAAGGCCTAGCCCAGACCCCAAGGCTCAGTCCCCAGGAACCAGACCCCAGGGCCCAGACCCAGGGACCAGACCCCAAGGCCAAGACCCAGGGCCCAGAGTCCAGACCCAGGGACCAGACCTTTTAAGGCCCAGGGCCCAACTCAGACCCAGGACCCAGACCCCAGGGCCCAGACCCCAAGGCCCAAGGCCCAGACCCAGGGCCCAGATCCCAGGGCCCAGGCCAGACCCAGGGCCCAGCCCAGACCCCAGGGAAGAAAAGAAGGAAGAGAGAAGAAAAGAAGGAGAGAGGACAGGGACAGAAGACTGCAGAGAGGTGAGCCAGGGCCCAGTATCCAGCCCAGACCCCAAGGCTCAGCCCCCAATACCCAAACCAGACCCAGGGCCCAGCCCAGACCCCAGGGCAGAAAAAAAGGAAGAGAGAAGAAAATAAGAAGAAAGAAGAGAAGACAGGGATAGAAGACGGCTGAGAGGTGAGTCAGGGCCCAGCCAGACCCCCAGGGCCCAGCCAAACCCCAAGGCCCAACCAGACCCCCAGGGCCCAGTCAGACCTCAAGGCCCAGCCAGACCCCCAGAGCCCAGCCAGACCCCAAGGCCCAGCCAGACCCCCAAGGCCCAGCCAGACTCCCAGGGCCCTGCCAGACCCCCAAGGCCCAGCGAGACCCTAGGGACCAGAACCCAGACCCAGTGCCCAACCTAGACCCAAGGCCCAGACCCAGGGCCTGGGCCCAGTCTAGACCCAGAGCCCAGACCCCAAGGCACAGATCCCTGGCCAGAATCAGGGCCCAGACCAGACCCCAGGGACAAGGCCCCAGTCCCCAAGGCCCAGACCCAGGGACCAGACCCCAGGTCCCAAACCCCAAGAAACAGAGCCCAGACCAGACCCCAAGGCCCACACCCCAAGGCCCAGACCAGACCCAAGGCCCAGCCCAGACCCCAAGGCCCAGACCCCAAAGCCCAGACCCCAGGAACCAGACCCCAGGGCCCAGACCTCAAGGCCTAGACCCAGGGCCCAGCCCCCAAGGCCCAGACCCCAGGAACCAGACCCCAGGGCCCAGACCCCAAGGCCTAGACCCAGGGACTAGACCCCAAGGCCCAGACCCAGAGCCCAGAGCCAGGGACCAGACCCCAAAGCCCAATGCCCAGCTCAGACCCAGGACCCAGACCCCGGGGCCCAGACCCCAAGGCCCAGGGCCCAAACCCCAAGGCCCAGACCCTGAACCCAGACCCCATGGCCCAGACCCAGGGCCAGGCCCAGACCCCAAGGCCCAGACCCTGGGGCCCAGGGCCCAGTCCAGACCCAGGACCCAGCCCAGAGCCCAGGGAAGAAATGAAGGAAGAGAGAAGAAAAGAAGAAGAAAGAAGAGAGGACATGGACAGAAGACGGCAGAGAGGTGAGCCAGGGCACAGAACCCAGCCCAGACCCCAAGGCCCAGACCCCAAGGCCCAAACCAGACCCCAGGGAAGAAAAGAAGGAAGAGAGAAGAAGAAACGAAGAAGAAAGAAGAGAGGACAGGGACAGAAGACAGCAGAGAGGTGAGCCAGGGCCAGCCAGACCCCAGGGCCCAGCCAAACCCCAAGGCCCAGCCAGACCTCCAGGACCCAGCCAGACCCCAAGGCCCAGCCAGACCCCCAGGGCCCAGCCAGACCCCAAGGCACAGCCAGACCCCCATGGCCCAGCCAGACCCCCAGGGCCCAGCTAGACCCCAAGGCCCAGCCAGACCCTTAAGTGTAACGTTGGGGGCTTCCAGCCTTTCCGGTGTGCTTGAGGGCAGCATGTCTGATGCTGCTCGCTCACCAACACCCGGTTTAAATTGAAACAGGCAGGGAGGTGGCTGCATGAGGTGCGGCTTGAGAGGGGGGCGCAGTCAGGTGAAGGTCTTTTAAAAACCAACAGTTCCTTCTAAGCAGTGCCAGATCATGGTTATCCATACTTGAGCTCCTTGTACCTGAATTCTCTCGTGATTTAACCTGTTATTGACCTATGTTTGTTTTCTGACTATTCTGCCTTCCGTTGCCCTAGACTATTTCCTTGTACTACGCTTCTGCACTGATATCGACCCGGCTATTCCATTTCACCTTTCTATACTCTGTATTCCTGATTCTGGCTCGTCTGACTACCCCCGTGTTGCTGACCTGGTTTTGTATTACGACATTGTCTTTGATTAACCCTTTCTGTCTAGCTAGTATACCTGGCCAATTATAAGGACCAGACAGTTAGGGATTCTTCTACGGCTACCCTGTTGGTAGCTTTTGGGCTCTGTGGAGTGTTGGGCTTTAAGGACTGCATGGTGGGATCCGGAAACCGTGACATTACGATCTGGCCAAATGGATCCCGCAGACTTAACACAGCCGGGGTGCCAGGGATTTTTGGTCCAGGTGGATATTCATTTTAAATTAAATCCACAAATGTTTATCACTGACATAGCCAAAGTGGGGTTCATTATTAACCATCTGTCTGGCAGAGCGTTGACATGGGCGAATCCTTTATGGGAGGCAGAGAAGCCTATCGTACTGAACTATAAAGAATTCATAGCCGAGTTAAAATGTACGTTTAATCCTACCAGAAAGGCCAAGGTAGCTGGCAAATCCTTGTTCTGCATACGTCAAGGGAACAGAACTGTGTCTGATTATGCTATAGAATTTAAAACGTTGGTTTCTGACATGAACTGGACTAATGAGGCTCTGGTTCTGGCTTTTATGGAGGGGTTATCAGAGTCATTGATGCATGAGTTGGACCCTCGTAAATTACCTGAGGTGTTGAGTGAATTTATAGATTATTGTATAGATCTGGATGATCAGATAAGGGACAGAAATACTCCAAGAGAGAAACCTAAGAGACCGTTACCAAGGTTGGCCCTGTCTTTCAGGCACCACCAAGAGAGTTATCCCCTCCCTCTGATCCTATGCAACTAGGCCATACTAGGCTTACAGAGGAAGAGAGATCAAGGCGTCTTCGTGAGGGATCGTGCCTTTATTGGGGTTTAAAAGGACATTTACGACTTCAATGTCCCACTCGATCTAGAATGCATGATAAGTCGGAAAACTACCGCATCTAAGGCAACTGAGGAGACAGGCCTTGGGTGTGACGTTCATGTCTCCTGTCAAAGACACTAGACTCTTGTTACCAGTATCCGTGGCTTGGGAGACCAAGACCACGCATACTACCGCTCTTGTTGACTCTGGGGCTGCTGGTAATTTCATTGATGTTTAATTCGCTTCCTCCATTTCTCTCCCTCTGGTTGTAAGAGAGACACCCTTGGCCGTCGAAGCCATAGACGGTAGGCCGTTATCCTGCCCCAGAATTACTCACGATACTGTTACAGCTGTTCTTACCACTGGTCTCTTGCATAAAGAAGAGATCATATTTCAGATTATCCGTTCACCTTCCAATCCTGTTGTGCTTGGTTTCCCTTGGTTGGTGGAACATAATCCTGTTATTGATTGGGCTAAGGGAGAGATACTGTCTTGGAGTCCTGCTTGTTTTGGGACTTGTTTAATACCCATTCAGCATATTGGTGCCCTGAACACACCTACAGCTCCTCCATTGTCTACAGAGGTTCCTGACTGGTATGCCGATCTCAGGGCTGTATTCGATAAAAGAGAGGCAGAGAAACTACCTCCACATAGACCGTATGATTTGAGCCATAGATATTCATCCAGGTACCATGCCTCCTCGAGGCAAAGTATATCCTTTATCCATAAAAGAGAACCAATTCACGTCCCTCTTCTCCAGCAGGGGCTGGGTTCTTTTTTGTATCTAAAAAAGGAGATTTACGCCCGTGTATCGATTATAGGGGGCTTAACAAGATCACCATCAAGAATGTGTACCCTATCCCTCTTATATCAGAACTGTTCGACAGGTTAAGGGGATCAGCAGTATACACAAAACTCGACTTGAGAGGTATCACAACCTGATACGTATAAAAGATGGGCATGAATGGAAAACAGCATTTAACACCAGGAGTGGGCATTATGAATATCTGGTCATGCCTTTCGGTCTCTGTAATGCTCCAGCTGTATTCCAAGATTTCATTAATGATGGGCTCAGAGAGTTTTTGCAATCCTTGTTATCGTATACCTAGACGATATACTGATTTACTCTCCCGATCTGAAAACCCACCATGAACATGTCAGACAGATATTAGCAAAACTACTAGACAATGGTCTTTATTGCAAACTGGAGAAGTGTTTATTCGACATTACTACTGTAAA
Organism: Leptobrachium leishanense; assembly: GCA_009667805.1. NCBI lineage: Eukaryota > Metazoa > Chordata > Amphibia > Anura > Megophryidae > Leptobrachium > Leptobrachium leishanense. The sequence goes on along the minus strand of CM019064.1, from coordinate 457,282,530 downwards.
ATTTCTTGGGTACATTATCTCTCTAGAAGGTTTTGAGATGGATCCTTCCAAACTCACGGCCATCTCAGAATTGTCTCTCCCTCAAGGCCTCAAAGCCATACAGAGGTGTCTGGGGTTTTCCAACTATTATAGGAGATTTATCAAGAATTATTCTGCTGTAGCTTCTCCTGTCATTAATATGACACGTAAAGGTATGAAGAACCAGGTCTGGTCTTCACAATCCAAACAGGCATTCGAAGCTCTCAAACAGGCTTTCACTTCCACTCCCGTGTTACGGCATCCTGATCCCAGAATTCCATTTGTTCTTGAGGTTGATGCTTCCGAGATAGGCATTGGGGCTGTCCTATCTCAAAGAGAGTCTCCAGGGAAGCCTCTACATCCTTGTGGGTTCTTTTCAAGAAAATTATCACCAGCAGAACGCAATTATGATATCGGTAAAGGAGAATTGCTTGCTATTGTGTCTGCCCTGTCAGAGTGGAGACATTTGTTGGAAGGTACTCTTGACCCTTTATTGATAATTACTGATCATAAGAACCTTACGTACATCGGGGATGCTAAACATCTGAACTCGAGACAGGCCAGGTGGTACTGTCTCGGTTTAATTTTGTGTTGACTTACAGACCAGGTGACCGCAATGTAAAGGCTGATGCCTTTTCTCATTAATATGACCCGTATGAATCAAATACACAAGACCACAATCCTATAGTTCCTCCTGAAGGTATTGTGGCTTCCACAGTCTTGTCTGTTTCCTCGCCTTTTCTGGAACGCCTCCAAGCAGCTCAAATGGGGGCTCCACCTAACAAGCCTCCAGATATGTTGTTTGTGCCTGAAAAGGAAAGACAAGAATTACTCAATGATTCAAAACCAGCAGGTCATCCTGGTATTACTAAGACTCTTACCAGTATCTCCAGACAGTTCTGGTGGCCCACCGTGCGACAATACGTACGTCTGTTTGTTTTGGCTTGTCAAGTCTATGCCAGAAGCAAAACCAGTAAAACCTTGCCTGTCGGTCTATTGCAGCCTTTACCCATTCCTAATAGGCCTTGGTCTCATCTATCCATGGATTTTATTGTGGACTTGCCGAAGTCTAAGGGTCACACTGTGGTTCTGACAGTTGTAGACCACTTCTCCAAAATGGCTAATTTTATTCCTTTACCTAAGCTTCCTACAGCCAAAGAACTGGCGGTCGTCTTTGCTAGAGAGATTGTACGAATACATGGGGTTCCGTCTGAAATAGTCTCTGACAGAAGAGCTCAGTTCGTCTCTCGTTTCTGGAGGTTTTTTGTGCGGAGATGGGGGTGCGATTGGCCTTCTCTTCAGCATATCATCCACAAACCAATGGGGCAGCAGAGAGGGCAAATCAGGGTCTCGAACAGTACATACGTTGCTTTACCACAAAACAACAAGACAATTGGTCAGAGTTGTTGCCCTGGGCTGAGTATGCACGTAATAACGCCATTAACGAGACCACTGGCCACTCTCCTTTTTCTGCTATCTATGGTTTTTTCCCTCCGGCTCTACCGCTTCAGTTTGCTGAACAGGCCATCCCGGCTCTCGATGAACATCTCACACAACTACAAGATATTTGGAGACAGATTCGCGAAAACATGGAGCGCAATGTTGCTGTCCAGAAACGCAAGGCTGACAGGCATAGGTTACAAGTTCCTTCCTACAACGTGGGGGATAGAGTTTGGTTGTCCACTAGGAATGTGAAGTTGCGGGTGCCTTCTATGAAAATGGCACCTCGGTTTATCGGTCCATACAAGATCATTCGCCGCGTTAACCCTGTGGCTTATGCTCTTGCCCTTCCTAGACATCTTCGCTTGCACAAGGTCTTCCACACCTCCCTACTGAAGCCTTTGTTGTGTAACAGGTACACGCGGGTCGTTCCTCCTCCTCCACCTGTTCAGGTTGATGGAGAAACGGAGTATGAGGTTAGGAAAGTTCTGGATTCTAGGCTGTTCAGGGGTGCTCTGCAGTATCTGGTCAATTGGGTGGGTTATGGTCCGGAGGACCGGTCCTGGATTCCGGCTTCCAACATGTCTGCCTCTAGGTTGGTCAGGGTGTTCCATGCCTCGCACCCCGATCGCCCTGGTGGTCGTCCTGCCACTCGCCCCGGTGGTCGTCTTGCCACTTGTCCTGTTGGTCATCCAGTGGCCTCCCATAGAGAGGGGGGTACTGTAACGTTAGGGGCTTCCAGCCTTTCCGGTGTGCTTGAGGGCAGCATGTCTGATGCTGCTCGCTCACCAACACCCGGTTTAAATTGAAACAGGCAGGGAGGTAGCTGCATGAAGTGCGGCTTGAGAGGGGGGCGCGGTCTGGTGAAGGTCTTTTAAAAACCAACAGTTCCTTCTAAGCAGTGCCAGATCATGGTTATCCATACCTGAGCTCCTTGTACCTGAATTCTCTCGTGATTTAACCTGTTATTGACCTATGCTTGTTTTCTGACTATTCTGCCTTCCGTTGCCCTAGACTATTTCCTTGTACTACGCTTCTGCACTGATATCAACCCGGCTATTCCATTTCACTATTCTATACTCTGTATTCCTGATTCTGGCTCGTCTGACTACCCCCGTGTTGCTGACCTGGTTTTGTATTACGACATTGTCTTTGAATAACCCTTTCTGTCTAGCTAGTATACCTGGCCAATTCTAAGGACCAGACAGTTAGGGATTCTTCTACGGCTACCCTGTTGGTAGCTTTTGGGCTCTGTGGAGTGTTGGGCTTTAAGGACTGCATGGTGGGATCCAGTAACTGTGACACTAAGGCCCAGCAAGACCCCCAGGGCCCAGACAGACCCCCAAGGCCCAGCCAGACCCCCAAGGCCAAGACCTAGGAACCAGACTCCAAGGCACAAACCCAGGGCCCAGCCTAGACCCAAGGCCCAGACCCAGGGCCCGGGCCCAGCCTAGGAAAAGAAGGAAGAGGGAAGAAAAGAAGAAGAAAGAAGAGAGGACAGGGACAGAAGACGGCAGAGAGGTGAGCCAAGGCCCAAAACCCAGCCCAGACCCCAAGGCCCAGACCCCAAGGCTCAAACCAGACCCAGGGCCCAAACCAGACCCCAGGGAAGAAAAGAAGGAAGAGAGAAGAAAAGAAGGAAGAGAGAAGGAAAGAAGAAGAAAGAAGAGAGGACAGGGACAGAAGATGGCAGAGAGGTGAGCCAGGGCACAGCCAGACCCCCAGGGCCCAGCCAAACCCCAAGGCCCAGCCATACCCCAGGACCCAGCCAGAGCCCCAGGGCCCAGCCAGACCCCAAGGCCTAGCCAGACCCCCAGGGTCCAGCCAGTCCCCAAGGTCGAGCCAGACCCCCAGGGCCCAACCAGACCCCCAAGGCTCAGTCAGACCCCCAGGGCCCAGCCAGACCCCATGGCCCAGCCAGACTCCCTGGGCCCAGCTAGACCCCTAAGGCCCAGCCAGACCCCTAAGGCCCAGCAAGACCCCCAGGGCCCAGCCAGACCCCCAAGGCCCAGCCAGACCCTCAGGGCCAAGATCCAGGGACCAGACCCCAAGGTCCAGATCCAGGGCCCAGTCTAGACCCAAGGCCCAAACCCAGGGCCCAGCCTAGAAACAAGGCCCGGACCCAGGGCCCGGGCCCAGCCTAGGAAAAGAAGGAAGAGGGAAGAAAAGAAGAAGAAAGAAGAGAGGACAGGGACAGAAGACGGCAGAGAGGTGAGCCAGGGCCCAAAACCCAGCCCAGACCCCAAGGCCCAAACCAGACCCAGGGCCCAAACCAGACCCCAGGGAAGAAAAGAAGGAAGAGAGAAGAAAAGAAGGAAAAGAGAAGGAAAGAAGTAGAAAGAAGAGAGGACAGGGACAGAAGATGTCAGAGAGGTGAGCCAGGACCCAACCAGACCCCCAGGGCCCAGCCAAACCCCAAGGCCCAGACATACCCCAGGACCCAGCCAGACCCTCAGGGCCCAGCCAGACCCCAAGGCCTTGCCAGACCCCCAGGGCCCAGTCAGTCCCCAAGGTCGAGCCAGACCCCCAGGGCCCAGCCAGACCCCCAAGGCTCAGTCAGACCCCCAGGGCCCAACCAGACCCCATGGCCCAGCCAGACTCCCTGGGCCCAGCTAGACCCCTAAGGCCCAGCCAGACCCCTAAGGCCCAGCAAGACCCAGAGGGCCCAGCCAGACCCCCAAGGCCCAGCCAGACCCCCAGGGCTAAGACCCAGGGACCAGACCCCAAGGCCCAGACCCAGGGTCCAGTCTAGACCCAAGGTCCAAACCCAGGGCCAAGCCTAGACCCAAGGCCCAGACCCAGGGCCCCGGCCCAGCCTAGGAAAAGAAGGAAGAGGGAAGAAAAGAAGAAGAAAGAAGAGAGGACAGGGACAGAAGACAGCAGAGAGGTGAGCCAAGGCCCAAAACCCAGCCGAGACCCCAAGGCCCAGACCAGACCCAGGGCCCAAACCAGACCCCAGGGAAGAAAAGAAGGAAGAGAAGGAAAGAAGAAGAAAGAAGAGAGGACAAGGACAGAAGATAGCCGAGAGGTGAGCCAGGGCCCAGCCAGACCCCCAGGGCCAAGCCAAACCCCAAGGCCCAGCCAGACCCCAGGACCCAGCCAGACCCCAATGCCCAGCCAGACCCCCAGGGCCAAGCTAGACCCCAAGGCTGAGCCAGACACCCAGAGACCAGCCATACCCCCAAGGCTCAGTCAGACCCCCAGGGCCCAGTCAGACCCCAAGGCCCAGACAGACCCCCCAGTGCCCAGCCAGATCCCGAAGGCCCAGCCAGACCCCCCAGGGACCAGACCCCGAAGACCCAAGACCCAGAGCCAGGGCCCAGCCTAGACCCAGGTCCCAGCCAGACCCCAAGGGCCCAGCCAGACCCCTAGGGCCCAGCCAGACCCCTAGGGCCCAGCCAGACCCCCAGTGCCCAGCCAGACCCCGAAGGCCCAGCCAGACCCCCTGGGCAAAGACCCAGGGACCAGACCCCAAGGCCCAGACCCAGGGCCCAGCCTAGACCCAAGGCCCAGACCCCAAGGCCCAGACTCCAGGCCAGAATCAGACCCCAGACAAGACTCCAGGGACAAGGCCCCAGACCCCCAAGGCCCAGAGCCAGGGAACAGACCCCAAGGCTCAGACCCAGGGACCAGACCCCAAGGCCCAGAGCCCAGACCCCAAGGCCCAGACCCCAAGGCCCAGACCCAGGACCCAGCCCAGACCCCAAGGCCCAATATTGTTTCCATATTATGTCCAATAATCTGTATCTTGTTCCCTTTGGTTATTGTAAAGCGCGAAATTGTTGGTACAATATAAATGATGATAATATTAAAATAATAATAATAAAACCTCCTAAGGTCCCTCACCCAGACCGGGTGAGAGAAATGGTGGCGGGGTCGGAATCCTGCTCTCTCCCACCTGCACCTACCAGTATCTCCCTCCACCCCATCCCTCTCCTTCTCCTCCTTCGAGACACACTGCATCCGCCTGTTCTCTCCTCTGGTTCTCAGGGTGGCAGTCATCTACCAACCACCGGGACCAACCTCCCAGTTCTTTGACCACTTTGCTACCTGGCTTTCTCACTTCCTGTCTTCTAATCTTCCATGCCTAATTCTCGGGGACTTCAACATTCCCATTGACGATCCTTCTGCCCCTGCTGCCTCCAGACTTCTTTCACTCACGTCCTCCCTTGGACTCACACAATCCTCCCTCCTCCCTACCCACCATGATGGTCACGCTATTGACCTTGTCTTTTCCAACCTCTGCTCCATTTCTGAGTTCAACTGTCACCCTTTCCCCATCTCTGGACACCACCTTCTCTCTTTCAACCTATCTGGACTTCCTAAACACCCTGCTCCCCCACCCCGCACACACACTCGCAGAAATCTACATGCTGTGGACCCCCATCAATTCTCCAACCTACTTCATCACCTCCCTCACACCTCATCCTTCACCTGCCCTGATGCTGCCACTAATCACTACAACACGACGCTTATCTCTGCTCTAGACACTCTTGCTCCTCTTTGACTCTGTAAGGCCCCAGGCCGCCAGCTTCAGCCCTGGCACACCCTCCAGACTCGCTACCTGCAAAGATGCTCCCGCACTGCAGAGCGTGCCTGGAGGAAATCCCGCTCTGAAGCTGGTTTTGTTCACTTCAAGTTTATTCTCCGGTCATACACCTCTGCCCTACACTTGGCCAAACAATCCTTCTTCTCATCTCTTATATCTATGCTGTCCTCCAACCCTAAACGGCTCTGGTCCACCTTCAACACCCTCCTCTACCCACCTGCACCTCCCCCCACAGCTGCCTTCAGCGCTCAAGACCTGGCAGACTACTTCCTCAGTAAAACTTTAACTATCAGAAGCAACATCCCAACACAAGATAGTTATCTGCCACCTCCACTCCCACAGGTCCCCTCTGCCACCCTCTGCCGCTTCCTCCCAGCCACTGTGGAGGAAGTCAATTCCTTATTGTCCTCCTCACATCTCACCACGTGCCTGCTCGACCCCATTCCCTCACATCTAATTCCTCCCCTCTCCTCCTCCCTCACCCCTGCTCTCACACACATCTTCAACCTATCTCTCTCCACTGGATCCTTTCCATCCGCCTTCAAACACGCGCTAGTTACCCCTTTACTAAAGAAAACATCCCTAGATCCCAACTCTCCATCCAACTACCGCCCGGTATCCCTGCTTCCCTTCACATCAAAGCTCTTAGAAAAACTAGTCTTCAACCGCCTCTCCCTCTTCCTGTCCTCCAATTCCCTACTTGACCCCCTGCAATCTGGCTTCCGTCCCCTACACTCAACTGAAACTGCCCTCACCAAAAGTCACCAACGACCTCCTAACTGCTAAAAAACACGGCCACTATTCTATTCTCATCCTGCTTGACCTCTCGGCTGCTTTTGACACTGTTGACCACCCCCTCCTTCTACAGACCCTCAACTCTCTGGGTCTCGGTGACACTGCACTTGCTTGGGTTGACTCCTATTTATCCAACCGGTCCTTCTGTGTGTCCTTTGCTGGTAACTCCTCCTCCTCATTGCCTCTATCTGTTGGTGTACCTCAAGGCTCTGTCCTTGGTCCTCTTCTCTTTTCCATCTACACCTCCTCCCTGGGCAAAATCATCAACAGCTTTGGCTTTAATTACCACCTCTACGCTGATGACACTCAGATCTACCTCTCTACCCCTGATCTCTCTCCCCCTGTCCTTTCAAAAGTCAGTGACTGTTTATCTGGCATCTCCTCCTGGATGACCTCCCACCACCTAAAGATCAACATGTCAAAGACTGAACTCCTACTTATTCCTCCCTCCAATGCCTCCCCACCTCCTGACTTCTCTATCACGGTGGAGGGTATCACCATCTCCCCATCAAACCAAGTTCGCTGTCTTGGAGTTACACTTGACTCTGCTCTTTCCTTCATCCCCCACATCAAGTCTCTTTCCTCCTCCTGCCGATACCAACTGCGTAATATTTCCAGAATTCGGCCATTTCTTACCGCTGTCACCGCAAAACAACTCATACACGCCTGGTAATCTCCCGACTCGACTATTGCAATAATCTCTTATCTGGCATCCCTCTGTCCCGCCTCTCCCCCCTACAATCCATCCTGAACGCCTCCGCCAGGCTAATTCACCTCACCCGCCGCTCTGTCTCTGCCGCTCCCCTCTGCGAGTCCCTTCACTGGCTCCCCATCCACTGCAGAATTAAGTTCAAAATCCTTATCCTTACCTACAAAACCCTCACTAACTCAGCTCCCCACTACCTGTCCTCACTAATCACCAAATACACCCCAGCCCGCTCCCTAAGGTCAAACAGTGACCTGCGCCTAGCTTCTCCCCGCATCACCTCTTCCCATGATAGACTGCAGGATTTCTCACTCGCAGCCCCCACTCTCTGGAACGCTCTCCATCGTACTGTCAGACTTTCCCCTAACTTCTCTTCCTTCAAACGCTCCCTTAAAACGTTCCTATTTAGGGAAGCCTACCACCCAACTCACTGACGCAACCATCAATCACTCTCACCTTACAGTCCTCTCCTCCTGTTTCCAACCCCAACCCTCCCAGATTGTGAGTTTTTACGGTAATAGGGCCCTCATCTCCTCCTTTACTGTTTGTCAAATGTTGTTCAATGTATTGTAACCCTGTCTATACTGTGCTTATTGTACAGCGCTGCGGAATATGCTGGCACTTTATAAATAAATAATAATAATAATAATAATCACCAGACACCAATGCAGAGCCTCCTGACTCTACACTAAGCAGAAATGACCATGTGACATAAGTCACTTTGGGCTTGGGGTGCATGGTCATGGAGACATATTTGTAGGGTGCAGGCTCCCATAATAAATATTAGTCAGTGGTTGTTCCTGTGTAGAATGTTTGTGTAATCTATGATTATGCAAGAATGCTATTGTCTATCTATTATCTTGCTGACAGGATTAGCCATCTCAGCTGACCCTTGTCTCAGCAATGTGTTATATGTTTCTATTTGAATAATTTGTAAATCTGGTGACTGTAATCTGTTATCCCAATTCCCATTGTCCTGCCTCGTAAGAAATGTTACGTAATGTTTAATTTAACTGTCTACATAATCTAATTATGTTTCACCTGGTTGGGCCCCCCCGGCGATTTCTATAGGATATTTTGTATATGTAAATGACCCATGTATATCCGTATAAATCGATGTGTGTGTCCCTGATTAAACCTGTTATATTTTGACTATATGATTTAATTATCTGCTTATCGTTATGTTTATCCCACGTATCTCACATGTATTGTGTATCTTCTTATGTTTTATAATTTGAAGAATGTATCTTTTATACTCGAATAATCGCGGCCCTTAATTATTTGTTTACGTCCCCTGAGTATTATTAATTGTGTTACTGTTTCTTTGTTGACATCTGAGCCTTCACTTGATGGTGTTATTGTCCTTGTGTTTTGGTATAAATATATCATGCCGTATCCTGGGACTCCCTCGGGGAGCCAATCAGCAAACTCCTAAATTCCTAAATTGAACCCGCAGTAAAGAGAAATGACCAGATCCGTTCACTTTGGGCTATTTTCACAAAATCCGGAAAGGCATAAAAGAAATTAATCCAAACAGATTTTGTGGACGACAGATTTTCTCGTTTTAGGTGCAGATAATGAAAAATTAATATAAGATTCTATTTTATTTCTAGAGAAGATTTGGGGAAGCGTTTCGTTCTTCTCCGCGGAGAATGCTTTCTCCTAGATATTCTACAATTCGGCGTCAGCTCTTCACAGAACATATTTTAATTGAACCTGCAGTAAAGATAAATAAATATTAATCTGAGCTTTGACTCCCGATATAACCACAGAAAACAGAGAGTATTATCTTACGCGAATGGCCATTAAAGTGTGAAGCCCACCAGCCAACATCAAGGCAAACCTCTTGTTCCTCTCTTCAAGAAAAAACAAATGGCACCTATCTCTCACGAGTACATGGCCACCTCAAACTCGCTGCCTTGGTGTCACTTTTGATTCTTACGTAAGGTTCTCTCCCCACATCCAGACAGTGACCAAATCCTGTTACTATCAACTCAAGAACATAGCTAGATACATAGATACCGCGAAGGTGCTGGTTCATGCTCTTGTCATTTCGCTGCTTGGTTACTGCAACTTACTCCTTTTTGGCCTTCCGAACTCCTGTATTGCCCTTTTACAATCTTTATTGAATGCATACTCCAGGGTTATTTTTCTCACCAGGCGCACCTCGCGTTCCTCCCCCCTCTGCCGGTCCCTCCATTGGCTTCCTGTACGTTTCAGGATACAGTTTAAAATACTGACGCTCAATAACTCAACCCCTCCCTATATGTCTTCACTACTACGCAAGCACATCCCATCTAGACAACTCCAGTCGGCGGGCGACCTCTGCCTGTAGTCTGTCTACACCGGCGTTGCCAACTCTCGCCTCCAAGACTTCTCAAGGGTAGCTCTGATCCTGTGGAATGACTTGCCTCCCCTATCAAACTCCCCTATTCGTCAGGCCTTCAAGAAATCCCTCAAAACCCATCTCTTCAGATTAGCACAACATCACTGACGCAACTCATCCCTGTGCTCACCTACTCACACACAGGGGCGCCATCAGGGCATTATGCCCCATGCTGCCGGGGCTTCGGCGGCAGCGGCGGCGCCCTTTTACAGCTCCGATATTGGACTCTCAGAATCCAGAGCCGTACTGTAGGTCTCCTCCTCCTGACTGGCTGGATGGAGCCAAGCAGCGTTCGTTGGCTTCCCATGCATGCTGCTTTGGCGCTGCCCCCTTGTCATGGAGCTGATGTAACGCTCCATTCTTCAAACCCCAAGAGACTTTATGTTCAATTGTATTGTGTGATTTTAAATATTTTACATCGTTTGGTTTTAGTTTAAATTAGTTTAGTGTAAAATGGCGTAACTTTAGTTTTAAATATACTTCTATTCCTGTAGGTAAATGTGTTTCTGTATAGCCAGTAAACAAGCTTTACTGCTGTGTAATTTATGCACCAGGGCTTTTCCCATTATCTAGCTGCATGTTTAATTCAAGGGATCTCTGATAGTGTGTGTTTAATCTGATGTGTTAGAACAATGGATATACAAATGTTGTGTGAGCTGAAGGCTAAAGAATGTAAAGAATGTTTATTGTAAATAACTGACATAATGTAATTAGTATATTGGTAGGACGAGGTGAGTCATTTATGCAAATTATGGCTGTTGGACTTCAGCATAAATGGTGGCGTTTTGTTCATTAAAAAGTCAGAGAACTCTCAGACTGAGACAGAGAGAGAATCCTGTTGGAACAAACAGCCGCGTCTGGTGTTTCATTCAGCGACGCTACACTGCACTAGGCTTGTGCACCGATTTTTTTTTCTGTTCGATTCGGTTCGGCTCGTTCGGATGTTTAAACTTTTCGATTCGGCTCGTTTCGACCGATTTCTGTTTTGATTCGGTTCGGTTCGACTCGTTTTTCGTGTACATTTTCGTGTACATTTTCGGAATATCGACCATTTTTCGTATTTTCGGGTCACTTAGCTCGTTTTTTGTATCGACTTTTCGAGATTTCGGAAATTTTTGTATTTTTCGGAACCCGAAATCATGAATAGAGTGAAAATAAATTTCGATTTGACACATTTCAAGTCCATTCGAAAATTCCGAAAATATTTCGTTTCGGCTCGGAAAACTTTTCGGATCTGCCATTTTCGGATCTAAACATTTTCGGAAAATCGGCCGCATCCGAAAACACGAATCGGGAAATTTTGTGAAAATTCCGAAATTCCGAAACCCGAAACGCACATCCCTACACTACACTATCACCCTCAGAAGGTACCGAGCGGCCTTCTGTAAATTCCTAACGGCTCCAGGGCAGAGGAACAGAAGCAGGCAGGTCAAGCTGCTCGAGGCACTGAGGACAGCGCTCCCAGTAGCCGGGCTGACCGCAACGAAGGGGTGTCTGGAGAGTCAGGACAGGCGGAAGAGAACGGTTCCGTCACACCCCTCCAGTCATGTGAGCAGCTGCCTGCGACGGAGGAGGGCCTGGGAGGAGAGCAGAGAAGACGGAGGGCCAGGGAGAAGAAAAGAAGGAAGAGAGAAGAAAAGAAGGAAGAGAGAAGAAAAGTACAAGGAAGAAGAGAGGACAGGGATAGAAGACGGCAGAGAGGTGAGCCAGGGCCCAGCCAGACCCCAAGGCCCAGCCAGACCCCAAGGCCCAGCCAAACCCCAAGGCCTAGCTAGACCCCCAGGGCCCAGCCAGACACCAAGGCCCAGCCAGACCCCCTGGGCCCATCCAGACCCCTAGGGCCCAGCCAGACCCCTAGGGCCCAGCCAGATTCCCAAGGCCCAGCCAGACCCCAGGGCCCAGCCAGACCCCAAGACCCAGGGCCCGGGCCCAGCCTAGACCCAGAGCCCAGACCCCAAGGCCCAGACACCAGGCCAGAATCAGGGCCCAGACCAGACCCCATGGACCAGGCCCCAGACCCCAAGGCCCAGACCCAGGGACCAGACCCCAGGTCCCAGACCCCAAGGCCCAGACCCTTAGCCCAGGGCCCAGACCAGACCCCAAGGCCCAGGGACCAGGCCCAGCCCAGACCAAGGGCCCAGACCCCAAGGCCCAGACCCCAAGGCCAAGCCCAGACCCAGGGCCCAGCCCAGACCCCAAGGCCCAGACCCCAAGGCCCAGACCCCAGGAACCAGACCCAAGGGCCCAGACCCCAAGGCCTAGAGCCAGGGACCAGACCCCAAGGCCCAGATCCAGGGCCCAGAGCCCAGACCCAGGGACCAGATCAGACCCCAAGGCTCAGGGCCCAAGGTCCAGCCCCAGAATCCAGAACCCAAGGCCCAGACCCAGGGCCAGGCCCAGACTCTAAGGCCCAGACCCCAAGGCCCAGACCCCAGGGCCCATGCCAGACCCAGGGTCCAGCCCAGACCCCAGGGAAGAAAAGGAGGGAAAAGAAGGAAGAGAGAAGAAAAGAAGGAAGAGAGAAGAAAAGAAGAAGAAAGAAGAGAGGACAGGGACAGAAGATGGCAGAGAGGTGAGCCAGGGCCCAGAACCCAGCCCAGACCCCAAGGCCCAGACCCCAAGGCCCAAACCAGACTGAGGGCCCAGCCCAGACCCCAGGGAAGAAAAGAAAGAAGAGAGAAGAAAAGAAGAAAGAGCGAAGAAAAGAAGAAGAAAGAAGAGAGGACAGGGACAGAAGATGGCAGAGTGGTGAGCCAGGGCCCAGCCAGACCCCCAGGGCCCAGCCAAACCCCAAGGCCCAGCCAGACCCCCAGGACCCAGCCAGACCCCAAGGCCCAGCCAGACCCCCAGGGCCCAGCCAGACCCCAAGGCACAGCCAGACCCCCAGGGCCCAGCCAGACCCCCAAGGCCCAGTCAGACCCCTAGGGCCCAGCCAGACCCCCTGGGCTCAGCTAGACGCCAAGGCCCAGCCAGACCCCTAAGGCCCAGCCAGACCCCTAGGGCCCAGCCAGACCCCCAAGGCCCAGCCAGACCGCCAAGGCCAAGACCCAGGGACCAGACCCCAAGGCCAAGACCCAGGGCTCAGCCTGATTCAGTAAGGGGCTCCATCATTTCTGTTGCCTGCCCTGCTCACACATGATTGAAGCCACTTCCATTGCCCCACCATTCCCAAACCGATGGCACTGATGATCCTTTCATCCAGTAAAATTACCCTTGTCTTCTTCAACTCCAGTCCCTCTAGACTATAAACTCCCATGTGCAGGGCCCTCTACACCTATTGTTTCCATATTATGTCCAATAATCTGTATCTTGTTCCCTTTGGTTATTGTAAAGCGCGAAATTGTTGGTACAATATAAATGATGATAATATTAAAATAATAATAATAAAACCTCCTAAGGTCCCTCACCAGACACCAATGCAGAGCCTCCTGACTCTACACTAAGCAGAAATGACCATATGACATAAGTCACTTTGGGCTTGGGGTGCATGGTCATGGAGACATATTTGTTCGGTGCAGGCTCCCATAATAAATATTAGTCAGTGGTTGTTCCTGTGTAGAATGTTTGTGTAATCTATGATTATGCAAGAATGCTATTGTCTATCTGTCTATTTCTGGTTCTTGTATCTATTATCTTGCTGACAGGATTAGCCATCTCAGCTGACCCTTGTCTCAGGAATGTGTTATATGTTTCTATTTGAATAGGTTGTAAATCTGCTGACTGTAATCTGTTATCCCAATTCCCATTGTCCTGCCTCGTAAGAAATGTTACGTAATGTTTAATTTAACTGTCTACATAATCTAATTATGTTTCACCTGGTTGGGCCCCGCCCCCTGGCAGTTTCTAGGGGATATTTTGTATATGTAAATGACCGATGTATATCCGTATAAATCGATGTGTGTGTCCCTGATTAAACCTGTTATATTTTGACTCTACATGCAGTTACGACTCATAGTTTGGGTAGCAGCTATATTCTGTTCGCTGTTCCATTTTAACCCTGAACGACCTCAGTTCTACAGCTACGGCTTATTTATGGGGGACGCTAGCAAGGCTCTCTATGTGTAGCCTTCCTTAAGCTGCAGCTAAGGACCGGGAAGAAGACACAAGAGTCATGAGGGGAATACTAGGGTCCAGCAAGGGAGAGGTGTTGGCAGATGTGACCCTGTCGGGGTACTGAGATCTTTTACAGACCATATATCATTTTTTTAGTATTGTTGAAGGAATTGAATACATTTATGAGCTCTAGACCAAATACAAATGTTTCACATCATCATACCAATAAATACCCTCCTGGCGCGCATGCTTCAAAAATTGAAGTCTCTGGCCTATGTACCAAAAATTTGAACACCAACGGGATGCACCACCTATTATCCAGTTGAGATCATTGACTCATTCAGAACACATTTCTCCCCACTGCATACACACTGCACCATCAGGTACCATCCTTGAAACAGGCTGTGGAAGACTAGCTGACCACTAAAATACACAGACGATTCATTGGTCCAGAATGGACCTTTCTAAATGAGGTAGTTATAGAGGAGGAACTGGCTAATATGGCAATTGGCAAAGAAAATTGGAATACAGTGGTTCCAGATGGACTACTGACTGAGAACCACAAATGCTTCTTTCACGGCCCATGCCTGGCACCACAGGATATCCATAAGAAGAGTCAAGGCAGAGCCGGTAGAGCAGCAATGTGGTCCTGGCAGCCTCCTTCATGTCAAGGATCACTTGATTCCAGACCAGATTTTTGGAGTTGCCTGGTACTGTATCCCAGATCTTGGTAGCATCCACCTCTGGTCTTCCCAGCCTCAGCGGGCACTCACAGGTCACTATGAGCACTGACTCCCTGTAATGGGTGGTCACACCCTTTAGCCATTACTTCAACATTGTAGCAATCCAAGTGGAAGGTGCTACTGTGCTCAGCTGCTCATGTCCGCTAAAGAGTGCTGTTAACCTGCATCTTAAGTCTTCCTACAGCCTGTTCCTTCATGTCCAGAGAGTCCCCTCTCAAGTTCCTACGAGACCTTCTCAAATTGCTATGAGACCTTCTCATTTTCCTACAAAACTGCTTCTCCAGTTCCTATGAGAACCCTTCTCAAGTTCCTGCAAGACCTTTTCTTAAATTCCTAAGAGACCCCATCTCAATTTCCTACGAGACCACCTCTCAAGTTCTTATGAGACCCCTCTCAAGTTTCTATGAGACCCTTTCTCAAGTTCCTATGAGCATCCTCTCAAGTTCCTATGAGACCTCTCTCAGATTCCTTCGAGACTCTTCAAGTATCCTGCCAGTAACAAGTCTCATGCCTTTTGCTAGTCTCCACCACCCTGTGCTCCGATCAGTCAGCCTTCTTCCTTCCTTGCCTGTCTGCTGCCTCTTACCTCTTGTGAGCTCCCTGCATGTCGCCATCTGAGGCTTGTGTCTAGTTTTTAATATCCTCTGTGCCTTTTCTCCTCTATATTGTATCTCTGCTCAGTCCTCTGCTTGTCTCGCCCCTCTGGTCACTCTGTTCCTGTCTTGTTCCTCATCCTCAGCAAACTGGTGTGCTGTGTTGCCCACGATACCCATATACTTTCCCTGCCCTGTCCAGTATTCCATTCACGTGTGTACTTGCTTACGAAACCCACTTAGACTTCACTCACCTGCTTCTTCTACTGGTGTATCACTGTATGTTGGGCTCATACCCACATACCTGGTACACCCCGGTACCAGCCCATTACAGCTTCAGAGGCATACCGGTTACTAACCTAAATGATTCACTTAATAATTATTGAGATTGCACTCAGTTCCACCAACAATCACTGTCTGCCATCATAATCATGACTCCAAAAAGGGGAAAGGATCTTATGGCTTGCTCCAACTATCACCTAGTTTCATAGCTCTATTGCTACTTTCAGATTTCCTCTTCTATCCTTGCAACTAGATTTCACCAACCCTTCATAAAGTCCAGTCTGTGGAATCATCTCCCACTGATTGCCCTCTCATGTTGCTGAACCTTTTTTCCCCATACACAGAAACATCCGAACCCATAAGAGCTAAACGGTAAAGGTCTGCTGGCGCATTTTGCTTCTGGTTCTTTCAATATGGAAGGACTGTTCTAAATGGCTGAAAAATGAAGCACCTTGCTGAAGAAGCTTCAGGCATTTTTAGTAATTGTTATTTATGTACATGTTCTGTACATCCACTCATTTACTTGTTTTAATAGGTTACTGGCAAAGGTGGATCACACTGGTGTTCTCTCCAAGAGTCTGTAGAGCTCTATGGACAGTCTCACAAGACCCTGTTTCATGCTCCATGTTGCGATGTTTGCACTAAAAGTCCAGAATGTGTGAATAAAAGGCACAGAGACGACTGCTGTAGGAGAATTAGATTTTTATTGAGGGATAAGGAAAGTCAATTGACAATAGGAGAGGTGACTTTGAGATCACGGAATACGGATTTCAGGGTTGAGGAGACAGGGCTCTTTAGAGACACTCTGGAGACATTGGAGGTGAAGCCAGTGGGAAACACAGTCCACAACTCACAGTTCCTGTAATGCAAAATTCCCTGTTGTACAGTTGGTAACTCGCAATTCCCCTAATGTAAAATCCCATATTGTAGATTAAATCCACAACTCGCAATCCCAGTAATGTAACATCCCCTATTGTACAGTCTATCCGTAACTCGCAATTCCCCTAATGTAAAAACTTCTATTATAGAGGCAATCCACAAGTCACAATTCCCCTAATGTAAAATCCCAAATTATAGAGTCAATCCGCAACTCACAATCCCAATAATGTAAAATCCCATATTGTACAGTCTATCCGTAACTCGCAATTCCCCTAATGTAAAAACTTCTATTATAGAGGCAATCCACAAGTCACAATTCCCCTAATGTAAAATCCCAAATTATAGAGTCAATCCGCAACTCACAATCCCATATTGTACAGTCTATCTGAAACTTGCATTTCCCCTAATGTAAAATCCTCTATTATAATATGATCCCACAACCCGCACATCCTCTAGTGTTAAAGCTACTATTGTACAGTGAACATGTAACTCGCATATCCCCTAATGTACAATGCACTATTGTGCAGTCAATACATAACTCACAATTCTATAATGTAAAAGGCAGCATTTTACAGTGAACATCTAACACGCAAATTCCCTAATGTAAAATCCAGTATGGTACGGTCAGTCTGCAACTTGCATTTCCACTACAGAAAAATCCATTATTGTACGGTTAGTAGGGAACTTGCAATTCCCCTAATGTAAAATACACTATTGTACATTAAGACACGGAACGTGTAATCTCCATATAGTAAAGTTTGCGAACGTACAGTAAACTCGCAGTGTCCATACTGTAAAACTAGCAGTTATATGTCCAACATATGTCAATCAGAGAAGAGGTGAAAGATGTCCTTCTCTGATTGGGTTAACGTAGGAGCCATATGTACACATTTTTCTTAATCATATGACACCCTCTATGATTTGCCAAAATCTATTCGCATGGGCACTCCTCATTGGCTGAATTCAAATTCCTAAGAAGAAATGCTATTGGATAACATTCCTTGTTAAATGACTCAAATCCAATAAGCTTTTTGCGGATGAAGACCCTAATGTGGAAGGATCTCCATGGTGACGTAAGTGTAATTATGACATTATAGGAGGATTTTATTTATTTTTAGTATTGAAATTGTGCCAGATCTCTGTACTCCGACAAGGTCACATCTGCCAATGCCGCTTCCTTGCAGGACCCTTCATTCTCCCCAGCCAGACTCCCATGCCTTTCTCCAGTCCTTATCCGTAGCTTAAAGACGGGTACACGTAGAGAGCCTGCTAGCATCCCCCAGAAAAAAGACAAGTCTGTAGATCTGAGGTCTTTCAGGGTTAGAATGGAACAGACAGACTGAGCGCCTTTATTGTATATATACAATTCCAGGAGGGGCTAGAAACAATGGAGAATTACACCCTGGCGACCCCCCCCCCCGGCCTCAGGTGAACCAAACATGCCCAGTCATAAAACAATATGGTGGCATGTAATCACAGGCTGCATATCCGAATGTCTGAATATATTAGATAACAGAGTGAAGTTACATAAATTAACAATTACTGACCACACAGTAATTATTTAAACCAATGTGACAGGAATCAGATAATGTGACAGTGTTTGTTTTACAAGGTAGATTTACAAACTAATATAAACAGATAAACACATTCCTATGACAAGGGTAGCCTGGGATGTTAATCCTCTCAACAGATAACAGATTCCCATTGACCAGACAATAGACAGATAGACAATAGCATTCTTGCATAATCACAGATTACACAAACATTCCGCATACGAGAGGGCAATGAACTAATATCGATTATAGGGCCTGCACCCTACAAATATGCCTTCATGTCAATGCACCCCAAGTCCAAAGTGATTTACGTCACAGAAATTATGGTAATTTGTGGGGTTTTTTTAGAGATAAATTAGGCTGGTGGGGGTCTAGGACCTTAGTTACCATAGTTTTAACGAAGGAGGGGTTAGAAGGTTAGGGCCTTGCTTAGAATAAGGTTAATAGGGGGAGGGAAATTAGTGTAGGGCTAATGGGGATGGGAAGAGACGATAGGGCTTTAGATAATATAGGGTTAATAGGGATGGGTGCTATTAAATTGAATTTTAAAGTGTTAATTCTACTTTTATGCCGTGGGGTTAGGGAACATTCCATTTTGTGAGGCTAATTGTCCATAGTGAGGGCTCCTTGTCTCTCCACCTGTAAAATAAAGCTCTTAAGGGCCATGGGGTTTTCATAAGGAGGCTGCGCTACGGCCTTCCCATGTTAATCCCTTACCTGCCAGCTTCAGGGTGACAGCAGCCAAACGTGACGACAATTCAGACAGCGTCACATAACATTGTGGCCGTGATGTTATGGGAAACTGTTCTCGCAGCTGGTGGATTGTGCCCTTGAGAGGGGGTCGGAACACAAAATTCTGAGGATTTGTATCATGCGGCATTTTGGGTAGATTGCATTGTCATCCAAGGGCTTTATCCCATAGTTGGCGCTAACGTTGGCTCCTCGATATCTAAGCATTTCACCTGTTACACCAGTAAATATGTGCAGACACACTATGCTGTAAAACACTATTTCTAATATTACGATCGTGTTCATTAATACGTTTTATATAAGGGTCGAGATGTGCGTCCTCCTATATACTGGAGTCCACATGGGCATTCCAGCATATTAGATGTGTTTTGTATCAATTTGAGCGCTAAGCCCTGCATGTATTAGTTGAGGTGCACTCCCGGGTTCCATTGCTATATACTTGCCATTCTCCAATTCTATCCCTGCTGTCACAGGTGGGGTTTATCCTAATATTAGAAATAAAGGTAATAATCAAGGGCGCTTAGGACAGTGTAAAGGGATGTAGGTGGACAAAAATATGGGATGCAAGCCCATACGGATTAGTCTGACACCCAGCAGACATAGAGAAGGACACAAAATATGAAGGAGTCCCTTAAGCGCATATGTGTCAAAATTTAAATGTACAGTTGTGTTCAAAATTATTCAACCCCCAATGCTGTAAAGGGTTTTAGGGAATTTAGTGTACATTTTTAATTGTATTCAGAATGAAATCCTACAAGGACTTTTTAACCCTTTCGCTGCTGAGGCGTTTCCCGCCCCTGTGCTGAGGTCATTTTTACCGGTTTTGCTCATCATGTTTAGACGCGTTTTGAAGGCTTATTTTAGTATATGACCCAGACATATTCTATATCGATCTTTCCGTCAGACTCGGCAGATTAATAATATGTCATTATTATATGTATACGTCATGACCTGTCTGTATATTATAACAAAAAATGCAATAAAATATGAATTTTCAATAATTTACAATGTGTTAAGTGTATTTTTTTCACATTTTAACATGCGAGCAATTGCGGTTATATTTTGTATGGGGTGCGCTTGTTAAAAAAATTAGAGATGGGGTCTCGTTTTTTTTTTGGGGGAAATTACGCGATTTTTAACAAACGCACTGCATACAAAAAATCGTTAGTGCAGCATCATTGTTCACATTATAATTGAAATGGGAACAATATTGCTGCATTAACAAACCAAAAAAAAGAAAAAACTTGTTTATTTTTTTTTATAATTTTTTTTTTAAATATTTTTTTATTTTTATTTTTTATTTTTATTTTTTAAAAAAAACTTTTTCACAGTCGTGTTTGGTATCGTTGGAATGGCCATGCTCTGGCCGATCCAACAGTACCAAACTTTAACCCCTAGCTGCCACGGATCGGGAGATAGGGGGTTCATTGGAACCCCCTATCTCCACCGTTGGTGGCAGCTAGGGGTTAACTCCAGGACTGGCGTCATCGTGCTATGCACGATGACGCCAGTCCTCAGGGGGAGTTCCCGGAGGCTTGGCCGACATCCAAGATGTCGGCCAGCTCCGGGAAAGGATCACAAACCAGCGCTTTTCAGCACCGATTCGTGATCCGGCTCCCCAGGGGTTAATGACAGCCACCGTTTGGAAGGGCAGGCTGTGCCCTTCCAAGCGGTGCCTGTCTTGACCCCCTGTTCCCCGGCGATCGGGAGGGAGAGAGGTCCGAAGGACCTCCCCCCTCCCTTTCAGGCGCCTCCTCCGCATATGCGGGGGGGCGCCTGAATTAGATGTCATCGCGTCGCCGCGATGACATCTAATGTCCCCGCCGGGCTCCCGAGTGCTTGGCTGACATCCAAGATGTCAGCCCGCACCGGGGGGGCGCAGCAATCCGCCGGAATCCGGCGGATTGCTGCCTCCTGTGCTCGGACGCGCTGAGCGCGTCCGTAGCACAGGAGAACCACTTGGCTGGATGCGCTGAGCGCGTCCATAGCAGCCAAGTGGTTAAAGAACCATATGCAACTAAAATGACATCAATTGGTTTTGTAATACAGTAGTAAATGTTTCTTTTGTGAATTCTTCATTGACACAATTATTCAACCCCTTAAAGACTACCACTCTGAAGAACAGAGGTTCATTCAAGTGTTTTCAATCAGGTATTGAAAACACCTGTGGATGTCACGGAGCAGCAATAAAGCATAATAAGCACCAATTAGGCAGCTTTAAGATGACTGTGATACTCAGCTCCTTCTATACATTTTACTGGTGTGGTTACAAACATGGTGAAGTCAAGAGAATGGTCCAGGAAGACAAGAGAAGAGGTGATTACTCTTCACAGGAAGGGCAATGGCTATAAGAAGATTGCAAAGATGTTAAACATACCAAGAGAGACCATAGGAAGCATCATTCGCAAATTCAAGGCAAAGGGCACTGTTGAAACGCTACCTGGTCGTGGCAGAAAGAAGATGCTGACTTTTACTGCTGTGCGCTACCTGAAGCGTAGAGTGGAGAAAAGTCCCCGTGTGACTGCTGAGGAACTGAGAAAAGATTTGTCAGATGTGGGTACTGAAGTTTCAGCTCAGACAATATGGAGCACACTGCGTAATGAAGGCCTCCATTTCAGAACTCCCAGGCGCACCCCATTGCTGTCTCCAAAGAATAAGAAGAGTCGACTGCAGTATGCCAAAAGTCATGTGGACAGACCACAGAAGTTTTGGGATAGTGTTCTGTGGACTGATGAAACAAAATTAGAACTGTTTGGGCCCATGGATCAACACTATGTTTGGAGGAGGAAGAACAAGGCCTATGAAGAAAAGAACACCTTGCCTACTGTGAAGCATGGCGGGGGGTCAATCATGCTTTGGGGCTGTTTGGCTTCTGCAGGTACAGGGAAGCTTCAGCATGTGCAAGGTACCATGAATTCTCTTCAGTACCAGGAGATATTGGATGACAATGTGATGCAGTCCGTCACAAACCTGAGGCTTGGGAAACGTTGGACCTTTCAATAGGACAATGATCCCAAGCATACCTCCAAGTCCACTAGAGCATGGTTGCAGATTAAAGGCTGGAACATTTTGGAGTGGCCATCGCAGTCACCTGACTTAAATCCCATTGAGAACCTCTGGTGGGACTTTAAAGAAAGCAGTTGCAGTGCGCAAGCCTAAGAATGTGACTGAACTGGAGGCTTTTGCCCATGACGAATGGGCGAAGATACCCATAGATCGCTGCAAGACACTTGTGTCAAGCTATGCTTCACGTTTAAAAGCTGTTATAACTGTAAAAGGATGTTGTACTAAGTACTAAGATTGAATGTCACTTGGGGGTTGAATAAAACTGATAATGATGTGAGCACAGAAAAGACATTTGTGGTTGTTTCATTATAAATGTTATGTTATATTTGTCTGACCTACACGTGCCTCTTTGATTTAATTGTAAAGCAAGATGACTGAATGATCAAAATCTGTGTCAAACTGGCCAAAACACTCAATTTCAGTGGGGGTTGAATAATTTTGAACACAACTGTATCATCAGTAAACCCAAAAAAAGAAAAACCATATTATATGTAGCGCTCACCCCCGGAGGAGCCGCTGAATAAACCTTGGGATAGTCTCACCGCACTAGGAAATAACTATACACCAGCACTGTTGTGGATTTTTCTATATTATATTCTTTACTGATCCCAATAAAGCAGCATATAATACGCATATACAGTATTTGAGTATCAAGAATTTGTAAGGTGGGAAAAACAAGCGGCGGTAAAAGAAACCGGTTAACCCCCTCAGTTCTGGAGTGTAAGTCCCGTGAAAAATAGCTCAAAAATATATATGTGTGTTGTCTAGGGTACCCGGGTACTGTGTTCAACTGGCCAGTGAATGAAGCAAAAACAATCTTCAACTAGTCACCTTTGGGGCCCTTAAAGAAACAATAAACAAGTGCACAATGTTCTGCGTTTTCACCAGGCCGAAGCCTTCTCACCCATCCGGTGTAACTGCTTGTCCTGGACCGATGAACGCTGGAGAAAAGGATCTCTCTCTCGAGGATCTGTCCTCGCTGCCACTTGAAACTCGATGCTGTTAACGCCTGCACTCCCGATCTGGTTCTCCTCCGCCAGAACACGAACACCTAGCCCGCCAGCACTCCTCTCCAGTTTGCAGCCTCTCCTCACACGATGTCCCTCTTCTCCCAAACTGTACATTGTCAAGAACAGTTCAGCGTCGTACACAGCCGGCCGATTTACACTCTCTCTCCGATCACTGCAGCAATGGATGCCGCTGTCTCTCTGCGCTCCAACTCTGCCAGGATCCCAGAAGTGTCACCTGCGACTGTTCTCTCTCACTGCTCGCTCTGTACTCTCAACGCACAGGGAACAGCACGATCTTTAACAGGACTGTAGCAACTTCAACACTCCGGCCTGGTTTCAAACCCTAACAGCCCCAGCGTGCGTCCTACGTCTCTCGTGGCTCTGCTCATACTCTCCATGCCTTGCACGAGGCTGCTGATGTCCTTCCTCCTCTTTGTACCACCCACTTCCTGTCCTCACGCAAAGGGTGATGGGAGATGGAGTCCATTTTGTCCAGCATAGTCCATAACGTCTCCATCTGGTGGCAGCAATAGTTCAATGCACCAGAATACAGTTTTAAAGCAGCGCTACATATACATAACAAAACATTGATGGTCAGCTATGCTAAAACCTACCCGAGGTTAGTAGTGAAACAAAGGAACACAGAAACCAGGAAAACACCCCAACGTTTCGGCGTTCAAGTCTTCCTCCAAGGGAAGGGAATGGTTTTCCTTTTTTTTGTTTAGTGATTAAAGTGTGTAGGGAGTGATTTTTTTTTGTATATGAGTGTGCTAGACAGCAGATATTACTAACATTAACATTATTCAAAGAGAATCGAAAAGTCACGTTCGGTGACTTTTCGTTCTCTTCAAATCGGTTCGTTTGGGCGATCCCATTTTGGCCACCCTGCGTGTATTCAGCCAGCCCCACAGGGTCCCCGAAATGCAGGGAAAAGCCACCGCAAACCCGCCGAAAACTCACCGCAAAACGAGGGCAAATGTACACCGAAACCCGCAAAAACATCTGGATTAACCCTGCCGAAAACGCCAGAAAAACCCGAGCAGGAGCCGATCACACGCAGCACAGCCTCCTCAAAAAGCCAACACTGCAGACGAATGCACTGAATAAATTCAAAAAACAGTACTCTTGAATGTTTGAAAAGTGAAACGCTGTTTACAAAGAAACTGAGCGAAAATGTCTGAAATTTACATATAAAATCCAATGAATGATAATAAAAAGGCTGTTACAGAAAAAATAAGTAAAGTTAAATAAAAAAAAATTGGCAATTTTTTTTAAAAAATACCGAAAAATGCTTAAAATATCCTAGAAAAAATCTACAAATAATGAGACTCTTTACTGCAGAATATTATAATAAACAGTTTATTAGATATTGGATTAAAACGGGAATATTTTTAACATTGAAGCCTATGGGATTCGCCTGAATAAACCTGTCGAATGAAACCACCGAATGGCAGGGCATTTCTGGAACCTTTCACTGCTGGTTTGTGTTCTCTGAATAGATGAAGCATTGCTTCTCTATGGGGATTTCACTGCCCTCGAACAGGCACCGAACAGGCACCGTATGTGCAGGCAATTCGCCAGGATTTTGCCAATTGCCTGCTCTCTGTATAGCCGAATGGCCAAGAAAGGTAACCGAACGCTGATTTTCAGCGTTCGGTTCCTTTTCGGCAGCCATTCGGATCTTTTTGAATAACCCTGTTTCTATATGTACTATTTTGTAGAATTTAGGATCATGATATGAGCTATTCCACCACCTACAATTTATCTATACCTGTATACGTATATATTGTTTATTATCAAGTGAAGATATATGTATTTATATTTGAATAAAATTATTTTGCATTAGCTTATGGGTGTGCAGCTTTTTTCTTTAGTGTTTATGTCGTTGTGGCTGAAGGGAGAATATCCAATTGGGCAGCACTGTGACCCCAGCATTCATTTTGGTCTTCCGGATACCCTATTGTATATATTAACAGGGTTATACAAAATTGCAGTGAACAGTGAATTTCCTCGTACGGTGCATTAATCTCTCTACGGGGGACTTACCTGAGGTCAAAGATCACCATAGTTTGCTGGCTATTTGGTGAATAGCTGAATGGCCACGAAATTGCACCGTACGGGGAATTTCATTGTTCATTGCAATTTTAGGACCAGTTCGGCGTTTAGTGAATAACTCTGTGAATGTTCACCTTCAGTGAATATTTATAATTTTGCAAAACACTGGAATTTCTCTGTTCGGGAAATAAAAGTTTACAGTAAGACAGTACAGCTAGGGGCAACATTTTTGGCCACTAAAAGAAATAAAGCGGTCATTCCTAAAACTGTCTTGATCCCAGGACTGGGCTGGGACATACAATCAGCCCTGGACTTCATCTAGACCGGCCCACTTTAATTATGCAAATGCGCAGCCCCTCTTATTCTGATCCTTCCTCCCCCAGGCCCTTCTCATTCTGATCCCCCAGGCCCTTCTCATTCTGATCCCCCCAGGCCCTTCTCATTCTGATCCCCCAGGCCCTTCTCATTCTGATCCCTCCAGGCCCTTCTCATTCTGATCCCCCAGGCCCTTCTCATTCTGATCCCCCAGGCCCTTCTCATTCTGATCCCCCCAGGCCCTTCTCATTCTGATCCCCCAGGCCCTTCTCATTCTGATCCCCCAGGCCCTTCTCATTCTGATCCCCCAGGCCCTTCTCATTCTGATCCCCCAGCCCTTCTCATTCTGATCCCCCCAGGCCCTTCTCATTCTGATCCCCCAGGCCCTTCTCATTCTGATCCCCCAGGCCCTTCTCATTCTGATCCCCCAGGCCCTTCTCATTCTGATCCCCCAGGCCCTTCTCATTCTGATCCCCCAGGCCCTTCTCATTCTGATCCCCCAGCCCTTCTCATTCTGATCCCCCAGGCCCTTCTCATTCTGATCCCCCAGCCCTTCTCATTCTGATCCCCCCAGCCCTTCTCATTCTGATCCCCCAGGCCCTTCTCATTCTGATCCCCCAGGCCCTTCTCATTCTGATCCCTCCAGGCCCTTCTCATTCGGATCCCCCAGGCCCTTCTCATTCTGATCCCCCAGGCCCATCTCATTCTGATCCCCCAGGCCCTTCTCATTCTGATCCCCCAGGCCCTTCTCATTCTGATGCCCCCAGGCCCTTCTCATTCTGATCCCCCAGGCCCTTCTCATTCGGATCCCCCAGGCCCTTCTCATTCTGATCCCCCAGCCCTTCTCATTCTGATCCCCCAGGCCCTTCTCATTCTGATCCCCCCAGGCCCTTCTCATTCTGATCCCCCAGCCCTTCTCATTCTGATCCCCCCAGGCCCTTCTCATTCTGATCCCCCAGGCCCATCTCATTCTGATCCCCCAGGCCCTTCTCATTCTGATCCCCCAGGCCCTTCTCATTCTGATCCCCCCAGGCCCTTCTCATTCTGATCCCCCCAGGCCCATCTCATTCTGATCCCCCCAGGCCCTTCTCATTCTCATCCCCCCAGGCCCTTCTCATTCTCATCCCCCAGGCCCTTCTCATTCTCATCCCCCCAGGCCCGTCTCATTCTGATCCCCCAGGCCCTTCTCATTCTGATCCCCCCAGGCCTGTCTCATTCTGATCCCCCCAGGCCCGTCTCATTCTGATCCCCCCAGGAACTTCTCATTCTGATCGCAGCAGGTCCTAACTTTTTTTAAAGAATCAAGGCTTTTTTCTGCATAGGTTTCAATATGATAAAAAAATGTGTTTTAATGAAATATTTCTTAAACCATTTATTGTTTTCACTTGCAGCAATAGGCCATTTTGTTTGTTTATTTTTTTAGGATTATTTTAGCATTTTTTTCGGTGAAATTTTATTATTCCTATTTTATTATTTCAGCACCATGGTGAGTTCCATATGCCTCTCCAAAGTCCTGATACATTTTCAATGAAAGAACACTATCAGGGTTATTCAGAGGAGAACTGAACAATCTAGACCAAATAGCCGATTTGGAAAGTGAGATAAATGGGAGAATTTTTCTGGTTTGGCTATTTTGACCTAGAATTTTCACCTCTCCAGTCATTCTCCTGAGTTTCACCTTTCTTTGAATAGACCTGTATGTTTCAGACCAGCAGTTTAGCACTATGGACAGCTATGGAGTAGCTAACCATGGTGCTGAAACATCGATGTTTAGGATAATTTTTGTTCAGTGGTGTTTTTTTTGTTTTGGAACATTTTGTTATGTTGTGGGTCATTTTCTTTCAGTTTTATATTGTTTCGGATCTTTTCGGATCATCTTGCCTTCCAAAACTTTGTTTAGTAATTTTCGTTGTGCTACCACGATTCGTAATTGTGGCCGATTCGTAATTTCGGATGGAATTCAGAAACGAAAAAAAATAACATAACAAAAATGCAAATCTCAGATGAAAAAGGAAATTCTGACGATACGAACTGCACATGTCTAAATATTATCCATCTTGCCTAATCGCTAGCGAAATAGCAGAGAAAATATTGCATTTTATAGCAGGGCTATTCACAATAACTGGGAGACACAGGTTTTGAGGATCATCCAAACGGGTTCTATTTTGGTACAGAGATGCAGCTTCTCTAATACACACAATCAGATAAACATAATGGGATTAACAAGAACAATAGAAGGTGGTAGACATTCCGGTACTAGGAAAAACCCAAGATTCAAATATACAGAAAAAGGGGTACATTAAACTGGGAAAATCAGGGGCTTTATGGGGGTGCAGCAAGATTGTTCATGTAGTCACGGGAAGCCCAGAGTCTCAAGAACAAGTAGTCCAAAAAGCAGCCCAATAGCACCAAAGGGGGCCGATCGCCACTGTGCGATGGTTTGGGGCCCCAAACTCGGGGATTTCATACATGCAGCTAACACCTTGCCTGTGGCTGAGTTCCAGATTTCTCCACCATATCTGACCCCTGTTTGCCAGTCATCATCTTTACCATTGCTGCTGGTTCCTGCATTTCTGGATTCTGCTAGATTAACTACATAGCCCACTATCCAGAGGCTCTGGAGTCTTTCCTGCGGCAGCCACTCCTCCAGCTCTCCAGCAACGTTGACCTTCAAGCAAGGTATTATTGCCAAAGCTCCTACTGCCTATTCAAGTGGACTCCTGTGCAGTCTGAGACTACTATTCCCACCATCCACTTGTTTAAAGACTTTTCCTGTATTCACCAGTTGGAACTTTTTGTTTTCCAAAGACATTACCTGTTTTGTTCCGTATAGCAATCTTGATCTGCTTACCTTTTAATACACTGATATTTATGTATACAGCTTCCAGTGTCTGCTTGCTCTGCTCACCCCCAGTGCTTGGGTTAATAAACAAAAACCTAATAGGTCCCGCCATGCCTCCATCCTGGCTCAGGCCTGACACATAAGACAGGCACGGGGGGACTTGGACATAGGAGGGGGCTGGGAACAAGTCAGACCCCCCAGAACATATACAGGGTTATTCAAAGAGATCCGAATTGTGGCCAAAAGGTAACAAAACAGTGAAAATCAGCGTTCGGTTACCCTTCCTGGCCATTCAGCTATTCAGAGAGCAGGCAGTTCGCCAAATGTTGGCGAATTGCCTGCACATATGGTGCCTGTTCGAGGGCAGTGAAATCCCCCATAGAGAAGCAATGCTTCATCTATTCTGAGAACACAAACCAGCAGGGAAAAGTTGCCGAAATGCCCTGCTGTTCGGTGGTTTCATTCGGCAGGTTTATTCAGGCGAATCCCATAGGCTTCAATGTTAAAAATATTTCCGTTTTAATTCAATATCTAATAAACCGTTTATTATAATATTCTGCAGTAAAGAGTCTCTTATTTTTATATTTTTTTAGGATCTTTTAAGTATTTTTCGGGATTTTTTAGCAAAATTTTTTCCTTTTTCTTTTCTCTTTTTTTCTTTTTCCTGTAACAGCCCTTTTTATTATCATTCATGGGATTTTATATGTAAATTTCAGACATTTCCGCTCTGTAGTTTCTTTGCAAACAGTGTTTCACTTTTCAAACATTCAAGCGTTTTTTTTCTTTCACGCCATTCGTCTGCGGTGTTGGCTTTTTCCGGCGGCTGCTCTACGCTGTGATCGGCGGCTGCTCGGGTTTATTATTATATTATTATACTTTATTTATGAAGCGCCATCATATTCCGCAGCGCTGAACAATGGGTATGATATAGGCAGGGTTACAATACATTGAACAACATTTAATAAACTGATACATGAGGAAACGAGGGCCCTAGTCCCGTGGGAACTCACAATCTAGAAGGGTTGGGAGTAGGGATGAGCCGAACACCGTCCAAGTTCGGTTCGGGCCCGAACCCGAACTTCAGATATGTTCAGGTCCGAACCCGAACCCGAACTCGAACTCCATGCAAGTCAATGGGGCTGAAAATTCGGTTTTTAGAGTGCCCTCCAAGAGCGCATATATGCCATAAAAGGTGTATGGGGGTCCGGGGAGTGCCCTGGGGGACAGGAAACAAGGACAAAAAGATTTTAAAAAAACATTTTTAAAGGGACAGTGAGTTTTCCATGAAATAAGGGTTAAAAATAAAAAGGAAAAATTCCTTCAAATATCGTGCCTAGGAGGTCCCCATAACCTGCCCGTGAAGTGGCGGATTTCTAGGATGTATAGAAACATTTAAAAACAAAAAAATGATATTTCAAATGATGGTAAACAGTTTTCCTTTAATCTATCCATAAACAACTGCTTGGGGCGGCAGTATGAAAAGAGGAAACGTTTTAGGACACGCAGAAAAAGGCCCTACTCCGAACCGTCCGAACCCGAACAGCTCATCCCTAGTTGGGAGTGGAAACAAGAGGAGAGGACTGCAAGGTGGGAGTGATGGACTGCAAGGTGAGAGAGTGATGGACTGCAAGGTGAGAGTGATGGACTGGTTGAGGCAGTGATGTGTATTAGTGAGTTGGGTGGGAGACTTCCCTGTATAGGAATGTGTTATACGAGATGGACAGATGTAGATACTGGAGGGGTTGGTGGTACAGCGGCAGGAGTTCCATTTTAGGATGAATTCAGAGTAAAAAAGTAGAAGAGACAGGGAGCGCATTATGCAGCAATGTGTGGACCTTACACTTCCCTAATTCCAGCAGAGGGGAGGGGGAGCTGGTGGCCAGAAAAACACTGCAGAGCTTGCATGGGAGAGGCCAGAAGCCTGGGATTAGTAAGAGTAATTAGAGAGAAATGGAGACAGCTGGAAAGGATGCCTGAAATTAGAGGCTGGTCCTGGGTGGGGGGATGGATGGGGAGGGAGGGTGGGGCTGATCAGTGTTGAAATGAAATGTGGTCTCTGTGTTTCTGTGTGAAAAGGAAATTAATTCAGGTAAGTATCTAGGTGTCAGAGGCCTTTGTAATGGGGGGGGGGGGCACTACTGAAAGACTAGCTACATATTCTATCTAAAAATGCGGGGATTTAGAGGATAATCAGTCAGAAATAAATAAATGCAGACACAAAATACAATTGCGATGATAGAATATTGCAGAATGTGATGGTGGCCATTGTGTTGCGGTCTGGATATCTGGGCTGTGAGTGCAGAGATGTTCCTTGCAGGCTGATCAGTGTTGAAATGAAATTTGATCTCTGTGTTTCTGGACTGTGAGTGCAGAGATGTTCCTTGCAGGCGCGTTCGGCGGGGTTAAACCAGATGTTTTTGCGGGTTTTGGTGTGCGTTCGCCAGGTTTTGCAGTGAGTGTTCGTCGGGTTTACGGCGACTTTTCCCTGCACTAAGACGGCCCTGTGGTGCTTGCTGAATACACCGCAGGGTCGACAAAGTGGGATCGCCTAATCTCACCGAATTGAAGAGAATGAAAAGTCACCGAACGTGCAGTGACTTTTCGATTCTCTTTGAATAACCCTGATAGTCACATCTCCCAGCGTAAGGGACCATTCACAGGAAATCGCGCGTTTTTCCACGCGATTTTCATATATGCGACATTGAGCAATAATGTTGCGCAGTATCGTCGTTATGTGCAATATTTCACGACATTATTGATGTCTAGGTCGGCAAATTGCAGCAAATCGCGGAAATAAGGGTCATGTTCCAGCGACGAGCTACAGGTAACATTGAGCTGTGAGACGTGAACAGCTCCATTGAAATGCATTGGAGAAGCTACATAGAGCGATATCGCGTGGAAATATGTGCGATATCGGGGAAAAAACGCACGATAAATCGCTCAGCGTGAATGGTCCCTTAATGTCACGTCCAGGTACCCCCAGTTCAGAGGGACTCGCGTCACAGTGTATCAAAGCAGCTCTTTGTATTTGTTTAGACGTGACAATGTTTTGTTCCGGAGAAGGAAAAAACACGAGATCATTCTATAATACATAAGATTTTATACGTTGTAATAAGCAGATCATAGAATCTGCCCGGCGGCGCGGCGCAGACAGCAAACACACAGCTTTGTTTATATAGGAGAGGGTGTAAAATCTTGGAAGGCTTGTGTGGATTTTATAAGAGGTTATTGTAGCTGTAATTTAAGCGCTTCGTGTTCTTTCATCGTTTTATTTTGCTGCTGTCGGAGCAATAAAAACAGAGCAATGCTTTGAGATAATTAATCCAGGAACAATGTAACAAAGAAAGACATATAGTACAGTGAAACGGCAGCTATTTCCCGAGCCTAGAGCCCCATCTAGTGGCCAACTAGGAGTTATACAGCTTCCTAGCGAGCTAACATTATTTTCTGCGGTATGGAACATGCATAATCAAAATATATCCAACATACAGATTTATTTATCTAATAAACAATAAATAACTACCTCTCCAAGATTTCTGCTTCTCAATTTGCCATTGACATGTTGCTTTTGAGCCACCATCCCACATATCAATGTGTAAACATAAAGACAGGCGGGTTTTAGGGAATCCTTAAAATAATTGGAATAAATCTCATATATTTTGAGTGACTTAATAAGAAATCAAATAATGGGAACCTGATAAGAGATTATCCATGTGTGAGTCAAAAGGGAACTCTGTTCTCCTTCCGAAAATAAGGGGCGGAACTGCGTTCCGACGTATTCCTGCTCGATTTGACCCCTACCGGAGGAGTCACGCCCTGTCTTTGAACCGGGGGTCCTCCGGGGTTGTTCCGGCTTTAGGGGGCAGTTATATGGTGGAGTTGCTGACCCGGGACGCACTCACAGAGGCCTTTCGTCCAGTCTAAATGGGTGACCCCATGCCTTGTGTATAGTCCTGTTAATGAATAGGTTTCCAGACAATGGTTTATAATGACCCCGTATATATTTATATAAAGTTTTCAGACCCCTCTAAGGCCCTGTATATATTTATAAAAAGATATCAGACCCCTCTAAGGCCCCGTATATATTTATATAAAGTTATTAGACCCCTCTGAGGTCTCATATATATTTATATAAAGTTATCAGATCCCCTCTAAGGCCCCGTATATATTTATCTAAAGTTATCAGATCCCCTCTAAGGCCCTGTATATATTTATATAAAGTTATCACATCTCCTTTAGGGCCCCGTATATATATTTATATAAAGTTATCAGACCCCTCTGAGGCCGCGTATATATTTATATAAAGGTTATCAGACCCCTCTAAGGCCCTTTATATATTTATATAAAGTTGTCAAACCCCTCTGAGACCCCGAATATATTTATATAAGGCTAAAAAATCCCTCTGAGGCCCTGTATAAATTTATATAAAGTTATCAATTCCTCTCTGAAGCCCCGTATATATTTATATAAAGTTATCAGATCCCTCTTAGGCCCCGTATATATTTATATAAAGTTATTAGATCCCTCTAAGGCCCTGTATATATTTATATAAAGTTATCAGACCCCTCTGAGGCACTGTATTTATTTATATAAAGTTATCAGATCCCATCTAAGGCCCTGTATATATTTATATGAAGTTATCAGACCCCTCTGAGGCCCCGTATATACTTATATAAAGTTATCAGATCCCCTCTAAGGCCCTGTATATATTTATATAAAGTTATCAGATCCCATCTAAGGCCCTGTATATATTTATATAAAGTTATCAGACCCCTCTGAGGCCCCATATATACTTATATAAAGTTATCAGATCCCATCTAAGGCCCTGTATATATTTATATAAAGTTATCAGATCCCATCTAAGGCCCTGTATATATTTATATAAAGTTATCAGACCCCTCTGAGGCCCCGTATATACTTATATAAAGTTATCAGATCCCCTCTAAGGCCCCGTATATATTTATATAAAGTTATCAGATCCCTCTGAGGCCCCGTATATATTTATATAAAGTTATCAGATCCCAATTAAGGCACTGTATATATTTATAGAAAGTTATCAGATCCCCTCTGAGGTCCCGTATAGATTCATATAAGGTTATCAGACCCCTCTGAGGCCTATATATATATATACAGCCACACACATCCACCATATTTCCCCTGAAACAACAGCAAGCCATACTTAAAGCTCTCTCTCCCTCTGCTCCCTGCAAGAAACCCAGAAGCCTAGAATATTTTAACCCCTTAAGGGACATTGACGTAACTGTTCCGTCATGAATGCATTGACTTTAAAGACCCTTGGTCCTTTAAACTGGGGATAAAATGACTGAAGAAGGCGGACCACTGCCGAAACGTGTCTCCGTTCCTTTTGAATATGTTTTTTTTATAGATTTTATTTGTTAACCATAAAAACTTTATTTAAAAGATAAGGTTGAGTGTGTGAGTTAGACACTGGAGCACTTTATCTATAGATTGCTGCACTATTATTCCTTGTACACTTGTTTGTTTTTTAGGTACATACGGAACAAAGGAAGTGGTGGATTATAGGAACTCTCCAGGTTCCGCTCCTACCTCTCCCCCTGTCTGACTGCATCAATGCAATATAAGTATATACTGTATGTGTATAGTATTTTACAGTTGTCGTGATATTATTTAACACACAGAGATTTTAATTGCTGGCACTAAGTACTGTAATAGCACATGTTGCAGGGGACACTCAGCACTCATTATATTTGTGCACCAAGTCACAATAATACACAATACTTATTGCGCCGAAAAAGGAACCCCCTCGATAATTGTACGTTTATGCCTGGAATTCCTTATATATATATATATACACGATAAATAAACATTCTAAAATGTGAATAGAAAAAACATTATTAGAGGTATTAAATAAAATCTGCAATAAAATGTTATACTGTGTGTGTGTATATATATATACACTATATTGCCAAAAGTATTGGCTCACCTGCCTTGACTCACATATGAACTTAAGTGACATCCCATTCCTAATCCATAGGGATCAATATGACGCCGGTCCACCCTTTGCAGCTATAACAGCTTCAGCTCTTCTGGGAAGGCTGTCCACAAGGTTTAGGAGTGTGTTTATGGGAATTTCTGACCATTCTTCCAGAAGCCCATTTGTGAGGTCACACACGGATGTTGGACGAGAAGGCCTGGTTCTCAGTCTCCGCTCTAATCCATCCCAAAGGTGTTCTATCGGGTTGAGGTCAGGACTCTGTGCAGGCCAGTCAAGTTCATCCACACCAGACTCTGTCATCCATGTCTTTATGGACCTTGCTTTGTGCACTGGTGCACAGTCATGTTGGAAGAGGAAGGGGCCAGCTCCAAACTGTTCCCACAAAGTTGGGAGCATGGAATTGTCCAAAATGTCTTGGTATGCTGAAGCATTCAGAGTTCCTTTCACTGGAACTAAGGGGCCAAGCCCAGCTCCTGAAAAACAACCCCACACCATAATCCCCCCTCCACCAAACTTTACACTTGGCACAATGCAGTCAGACAAGTACCGTTCTCCTGGCAACCGCCAAACCCAGACTCGTCCATCAGATTGCCAGATGGAGAAGCACGTTTCATCACTCCAGAGAACGCGTCTCCACTGCTCTAGAGTCCAGTGGCGGCGTGCTTTACACCACTGCATCCGACGCTTTGCATTGCACTTGGTGATGTATGGCTTGGATGCAGCTGCTCGGCCATGGAAACCCATTCCATGAAGCTCTCTGCGCACTGTTCTTGAGCTAATCTGAAAGCCACATGAAGTTTGGAGGTCTGTAGCAATTGACTCTGCAGAAAGTTGCCCACCTCTTTGCACTATACGCCTCAGCATCTGCAGACCCCGCTCCGTCAGTTTACGTGGCCTACCACTTGGTGGCTGAGTTGCTGTCATTCCCAAACACTTCCACGTTCTTATAATACAGCTGACAGTGGAATATTTAGGAGCGAGGAAATTTCACGGCTGGATTTGTTGCACAGGTGGCATCCTATCACAGCTCCACGCTGGAATTCACTGAGCTCCTGAGAGCGACCCATTCTTTCACAAATGTTTGTAAAAACAGTCTGTATGCCTAGGTGCTTGATTTTATATACCTGTGGCCATGGAAGTGATTGGAACACCTGATTCTGATTATTTGGATGGGTGAGTGAATACTTTTAGCAATATATGTAGTGTATATAGTAAGTGTTGTGGATATGCTATTTTTATTCAATGTGCACTCAAAGCCTTTATTAACATAATTTTTTAAAATTTTATTGGTAAATAATCACACAAACATAATGCGATTAACACTGGGTTAAAATGCCGGCTGCTAAATCAGATGTGTTTGCTTATTATCATATTATAATTAATGATATATTAATCATGCATAAGCAAACAAACATAATCAATGTCACGGAATGGCCCAGCACCCTCAGCCAGGGGCGGTGCACACGGACATTAGTTTTGGCCATGGACAATTAGGTGCGGTGGCACGCACGGAGTTTTTAAGTACTTTTTATTAGATGTGGTTATGTGTGGTGTGATACAGTGTTCCCCGTTGATTGTGCAATGTGTTCCCTTTGTCTGCCTTGCCCGCCGCCATTTCCGATCACCTTGTGGCGCAGTTCAGATTCTTCGATTCGGAAAATGGCCGATTCGAACCATCCGGTTCGAATCGTAAAATGGCCGATTCGGACCATCCGGTCCGAATCGGCGACTCCCCGATCTGCAATGGCCAATGGGTCCTGGGAGGGCGGGCAGGGATTCCCATTGTATTGTAATTTGTGGAAAGTTGATAAATGCTTGAGCTGTAAATAATAAAGCCAGATTTAGCAGTGCATCCAGCCTCGTCTGATGTGTTATTTCTCCGCCGTGCTTCATCTTCTGAGAATCCCTCGCGGTCTCAGGGTACGGTGTCCCAGACGATCCGAACCGAACCGAGCGCTCTGTGCCTGCATCGAGCATCAGGGCAGAGGCGCAGCGTATGAGGTTCGGTTCCCAGAATATCTGACGGAGATCCGATCCGAAGGGCGCGGCCGTGTACCGCGCTTCGGTATTGCGAGGGATTGCGGTAAGATCCGAATCCTTTGCCGATCCCGCCAGATCCGAAGCTTCCTCCATCCCCGATCCGAAAAGTCCTCCGCTTGAGATACGAAGGTTTTACCCGCACCGAGATCGGAAACGTTTCCCGCATAAGATCCGAAACGTTTCCCACATAAGATCCGAAGATTCCTCCGCGGTTGGCAGATCCGATCTCCGCAGACGTCCCACACCCACAAGGTCAGTGAACCAGCTGCTCGGGACGCTGAGTGCCGTAGGGCTCAGTGGTCGGGCTGGTTCTAGGCAGGGGTCCCCTCCACCGCCCGCTAACCCTTCCCCAGGGTCACGCCAGGTCGCACGAGACGCCGAGTGCGCGTCACTCGGTAGTCGGGCCAGCGGTAAGCGACGGGGCCACGCAGATAGAGCACACCCGCAGGCGGAACAACATCCCATTCCGTCATAATCAACATAAAAACCTAAAACAAGGTACACTACACCTTAATATGTAGAAGAGGGTGGTGTGAGGTGTTAGTACAAGGAGATTTTCAAACAGGGTCATTCAAAGAGCACCGAATTGGCCATGAAATTGCACGATCGGTGAATTTCCGAGTACGGTGACATTTCGGGGCCATTAGACTATTCGAAAGCAGGCATTTAACCAAATATTGGTGAATATTTCACGCTCTCTGAATAACCCTGTATGTGAACTTCTCTCCTTTTAGGTGTGATTTTTATATTGCCCACACCTGTTACTTGCCCCAGGTGAGTTTACAGGAGCATCACATGCTGAAACAATCTTATTTATCCACAATTTTGAAAGGGTGCCAAGAATTTTGTCTAGCCCATTTTTGGAGTTTTGTGTGACATTATGTCCAATTTGCTTTTTTTCCTCCCTTTTTTTGTTTTGTTCCAATACACACACAGGGAATAAACATGTGTATAGCAAAACATGTGTTACTGCAATACTTTTCTATGAGAAATACTTGATTTTCTGGAAAAATTTCTGGGGTGCCAACAATTTCGGCCATGACTGTATATTATTTCAGGCAGTAGATTTTTTTTAAACACCTTTTTAAAAGTTGCGTTTTTTTTTTTTGGCGGGCCGTTAAGGGTGTTCGGCCGTTTATTCGGCAGGTTGCAGCTGTGCTCTGCGAGTTGATCGGCGTGTTCGGCAGGTCAATTCGCTGCACTTCAGGGACCCAGCGGTGAATACTTAATGGCCATCCCCACATTGTGCATCAGCAGCTAGGTACTACAAAGATAAGAACCTTTCGGCCCATCTAGTCTGCCCAATTACATGGTTACTTAACCTGGATTTATCTTTTGTTTAGGATAGCCTTATGCCTATCCCATGCTTGCTTAAATTCAATTACTGTTTTGGCCTCTACCACTTCAACTGGAAGGCTGTTCCATGTATCCACCACCCGCTCAGTAAAATAATGCTTCCTGATGTTACTTTTAAACCTTTGCCCCTCTAATCTAAGACTATGTCCTCTTGTTTTGCTACTTTGTTTCCTTTTAAATATACTCCCTTCCTCTACCTTGTGGATTCCCTTTACGTATTTAAATGTTTCTATCATATCTCCTCTGTCTCGTCTTTTTTCCAAGCTATACATGTTAAGATCATTAAGCCTTTCCTGGTAACTTTTCTCCTTCAAGCCGTACACCATTTTAGTAGCCCTTCTCTGAACTCTCTCTAAGGTGTCTATATCCTTCTGGAGATACGGTCTCCAGTACTGCACACAGTACTCCAAGTGAGGTCTCACCAGTGCTCTGTACAGTGGCATGAGCACTTCCCTTTTCCTACTGCTAATACCTCTCCCTACACAACCAAGCATTCTGCCAGCATTTCCAAGCATTCTGCCAGCATTTCCTGCTGCTCTGTTACATTGACTACTTACCCTTAGATCCTCTGAAATAATGACCCCTAAATCCCTTTCCTCAGATGTTGAGGTTAGGACTGTATCAAATATTCTATATTCAGCCCTTGGGTTTTTACGTCCCAGGTGCATTATCTTGCACTTATCCACATTAAAACTCAATTGCCACAACTCCGACCATTTTTTTAGTTTACCTAAATCATTTGTCATTTGGCTGATCCCTCCAGGAACGTCAACCCTGTTGCAAATCTTTGTGTCATCAGCAAAAAGACATACTTTACCATTAATACCTTCTGCAATATCACTAATAAAAATATTAAATAGAATGGGTCCAAGTACTGACCCCTGAGGTACCCCACTGGTAACAAGACCTTGCGCCGAATAAACTCCATTTACCACAACCCTCTGTTGTCTGTCACTCAGCCACTGCCTAATCCATTCAACAATATTGGAATCCAAGCTCAAAGATTGCAATTTATTGATAAGCCTTCTATGCGGAACAGTATCAAAAGCCTTACTGAAACCTAAATAAGCAATGTCTACTGCACCACCTGTGTCTATTATTTTTGTTACCCAATCAAAAAAATCAATAAGATTAGTTTGGCATGATCTCCCTGAGGTAAACCCATGTTGTTTCTGATCCTGTAATCTATGTGTTTTTAGATGTTCAACAATCCTTTCCTTTAACATGGTTTCCATTAATTTCCCCACTACTGACGTAAGACTAACTGGCCTATAGTTCCCCGATTCCTCCCTACTACCCTTCTTGTGAATGGGCACAACATTTGCTAATTTCCAGTCTTCTGGGACGACTCCCATTAACAAGGATTGGTTAAATAAATCTGTTAACTGTTTTGCTATTACACCACTGAGCTCTTTTAATAATTTAGGGTGGATCCCATCAGGCCCCATTGACTTATTTGTCTTTACTTTAGACAGCTGCTGTAGAACCTCCTCCTCTGTAAACTCATATGTAAATGTCTCTTTAGTGTTTCCTCCTAACTGAGGTCCCTTTCCTTCCTTTTCTTCTGCAAAGACTGAACAAAAATATTCATTGAGGCAGTCAGCGAGACTTTTATCCTCTTCTACATACCTTCCTTCCTTTGTTTTTAATCTAACTAATCCTTGTTTTACTTTTCTTTTCTTGTTTATGTATCTAAAAAATGGTTTTATTTCATTACTTTTTTTCGTTCTAGTTCATTATTTTATTTGACATCAAAATGCTATAACCCTCTGTCATGCTGAACGTTCTACAGATATTATATAATTACAGTTTCTCATTTCTTGTATGTTCTGTGATTTGCATACATTGTATTTCTTCACATGCACAATAATTATATAAAAGCCCCTTATTTGTAGCGAAAAAGCTGAGTTATCCGCACTCTGATTTCCCTGCATTTCAGCCCATAAATAAGAGGATTCAGAAGAGGGGGAAGAGTCAGGAACTGGACAGACATTGCCACGCGTACTTCATAAGATAACATTGAGGGTTTATAGCGGTGGAGGATAATTTCAAAAAGCACATCAAACATATAGTTAATCAGGGTTATGAGATGAGGAGAGCAGGTCTGCAAGGCTTTTTCTCTGGTGGCCTTCGAGGACTGGAGACACACTATTAGGATTTTGATGTAGGAGGCCATGATGAGCACTGGCATAAACCCAATAAATGCGACAGTGATGGAGATTCCATATATATTGTTTAACGTTGTGTCGATGCAGGAGAGTCGTACGACAGACCAGTTGTCACAGTAGATCTTTAGTATAACGGAGTCGCACAGTGGAAGTCTTACGGTCAGTGCAAAGTGTGTTGAAAATAAGATAAAATTATACAGACAAGCTGCAATCACCAGCTTGAGGACCATTTTCATGGACATGATGCTGTGATATCTCAGAGGGCGACAGATGGATACGTACCGGTCAAACCCCATGGCTGCAAGAATGGTAAGCTCCCACCCCATGTACATGTGAATACAATAGATCTGTGTTAAGCAGCCGATATAGGAGATGGTTTGTCTTTCCTGAAGAAGGTTGAAGAAAAGGTTGGGGAAGAAGGCAGAACTGCCGAACAGGCCGTTGATGCACAGGGCAGCTATAAAGGTATACATGGGTTCGTGTAGACGCTTCTGTAACGATATGGTGGAGATGACTGTGACGTTGCAAAATATAATCAGTATATAGAAAATCAGAGATATCACGGCATAAAGGTATTTTATTTCTGTCATTTCTCCAAAGCCCAGCGTCAGCACTGAAGGATTTAAAACTGTGACGTTTTTCATTTCCTGTTATTTGCGACAATTCTGTAAGAAAAATAAAGAAACATTTGGAAAGCAGAAAAAAAATGAAAAGAAGAAGAGCGTATAAAAGAGCGGGAGAGAGAAGGTAGAGTGAGTGGGAGAGTATAAAGGAGAGAGAAGGTAGAGTGAGTGGGAGAGTATAAAGGAGAGAGAAGGTAGAGTGAGTGGGAGAGTATAAAGAGAGAGAAGGTAGAGTGAGTGGGAGAGTATAAAGAGAGAGAGGGTAGAGTGAGTGAGAGAGTATAATAGAGAAGGTAGAGTGTGGGAGAGTATAAAAGAGGGAGAAGGTTGAGTTAGTGGGAGAGTATAAAAGAGGGAGAAGGTTGAGTTAGTGGGAGAGTATAAAAGAGGGAGAGAAGGTAGAGTGAGTGGGAGAGTATAAAAGAGGGAGAAGGTTGAGTTAGTGGGAGAGTATAAAAGAGGGAGAGAAGGTAGAGTGAGTGTGAGAGTATAAAAGAGGGAGAAGGTAGAGTGAGTGGGAGAGTATAAAAAAGGGAGAAGGTTGAGTTAGTGGGAGAGTATAAAAGAGGGAGAAGGTTCAGTTAGTGGGAGAGTATAAAAGAGGGAGAAGGTTGAGTTAGTGGGAGAGTATAAAAGAGGGAGAGAAGGTAGAGTGAGTGGGAGAGTATAAAAGATGGAGAAGGTTGAGTTAGTGGGAGAGTATAAAAGAGGGAGAGAAGGTAGAGTGAGTGTGAGAGTATAAAAGAGAGAAGGTAGAGTGAGTGTGAGAGTATAAGAGAGAGAGAAGGTAGAGTCAGTGGGAGAGTAAAAAAGAGGGAGAAGGTTGAGTTAGTGGGAGAGTATAAAAGAGGGAGAAAGTTGAGTTAGTGGGAGAGTATAAAAGAGGGAGAAAGTTGAGTTAGTGGGAGAGTATAAAAGAGGGAGAAAGTTGAGTTAGTGGGAGAGTATAAAAGAGGGAGAGAAGGTAGAGTGAGTGGGAGAGTATAAGAGAGAGAGAAGGTAGAGTGAGTGGGAGAGTAAAAAAGAGGGAGAAGGTTGAGTTAGTGGGAGAGTATAAAAGAGGGAGAAAGTTGAGTTAGTGGGAGAGTATAAAAGAGGGAGAGAAGGTAGAGTGAGTGGGAGAGTATAAAAGAGGGAGAAGGTTGAGTTAGTGGGAGAGTATAAAAGAGGGAGAGAAGGTAGAGTGAGTGTGAGAGTATATGAGAGAGAAGGTAGAGTGAGTGGGAGAGTATAAAAGAGGGAGAAGGTAGAGTGAGTGGGAGAGTATAAAAGAGGGAGAAGGTTGAGTTAGTGGGAGAGTATAAAAGAGGGAGAGAAGGTAGAGTGAGTGGGAGAGTATAAGAGAGAGAGAAGGTAGAGTGAGTGGGAGAGTATAAAAGAGGGAGAGAAGGTAGAGTGAGTGGGAGAGTATAAGAGAGAGAGAAGGTAGAGTGAGTGGGAGAGTATTAAAGAGAGAGAGGGTAGAGTGAGTGGGAGAGTATAAAATAGGGAGAGTGTATGTGTTGGTTTCTACCATCTTAAGGTACCGCTGACCTGTCTCCGAATATCAGCTAACATTAAAGATACACATTTCCTGACTGCCCTGCAGTCCGCTCAATTTACCAACCGTCCAAGTGATCTGTGTTTCTCTGTATTTGCTCTAAGTATTCTATTGGTCTCGAAACCATTAGTACTTGTGTATGGTTCTACCTTGTTGCTACAAGTGTCTGATTCTGGGAGATTTAACCAGTGTTTAAACGTCAAAAAGATTTCTCAGCCCTTAAGGATCTCAACTCCGCTACTCCTTGGTGGGCGATACCCCGCCCATTACATCACAACAGGGCCAGATATGGATCCGGCTGATTTATCTGTATTAATGTCTAAACTGAGTGACATCATGACTAAGCAAGAGGAGCAAGATCACCGCATGGATCAATTTGCTCAGGCTTTGGGCCTAGTCATGAAACAATTGGGTCAGGGCTCTCCGCCTTCTTTCCCTGGGGTGAGTCTGTCCACTCAAGCAGTATCTGTGTCCTCTATGGTTGCTACTGGTGTAGCTCATGTCAGTTTAAAGACTCCTACGTGCTTTAATGGGAGTTCAGGGTCGTGCAGAGGGTTTATAACCCGAATCCAGATTATGTTTGATTTGAATCCTGGTATGCGTCCCACAGAGAAAGCCAAGGTGGGTTACGTCATTAACCACCTAACCGAGAAAGCTCTGCTATGGGCAACCCCCCTGTGAGAGCAACAGAAACCTGTGGTACACAATTATGCTGAATTTATGGCTGCCTTGCGACGCACGTTTGATCCTGCTAGAAGGGCAAAAGTGGCAGCTAGGGCACTATGGCGTGTATCCCAGGGCAACCGCCGAGTTGCAGAATACGCAATATAATTTAAAACAATTGCAGAATTATCTTGGCCTAATGATGTGCTTGTGACCGCGTTTCTCGAGGGCATTTCAGAGAGTCTCATGCATGAACTAGCACCTATGTTATTGCCTGAGGAGCTAGAGGATATGGTGGATTATTGCACTGCTCTAGATGATCAGATGCGTGACAGGAGGTCTGGTCGTAGGCTGTAGCAAGGTTCATAAGAAATCTCAGGAGGCCTGTTCAATACCTAGGTCTGCTCACGCTGTCTCTCCTCCCAGGTCGGTACCCACTGAACCAGAGCCTATGATACTAGGAAGCTCTGGTATAACAAGAGAGGAGAGACAATATCGCCTCCGAGAGGGGCTATGCCTATATTGTGCGGACAGAGGGCATTTCCATTTACAATGCCCCAAACAACCAAAAAGATCTAACGTGTCGGGAAACGAACAAGCCTAGAATCTCCTGAGAGACGGGTTCTGGGTACTACGATTGTGTTTCTCGTGTCTAGCAAAAAGAAACGATCTCGTGTTGTGGTGCCTGTGTCCATAGCCTGGGAGAAAATCAGGTTGAACACAGAAGCACTGATAGATTCCGGGTCTGCAGGGAATTTCTTAGATTCTGGTTTCGCTGCCATTCACCAAGTGCCACTGGTGGAGAGAGAAGTGCCTCTCCTTATCGAAAGTATCGATGGCAGGAAACTGTTAAGACCCCACTGTACACATGATACTGTGCCTGTCTCTATTTGTACTGTGGTGATGCATAAGGAAAAAAATCAAGTTTCAAATCATAGAGTTACCCACGGTACCCATCGTATTGGGGTACCCTTGGCTAGCTAAGCACAATCCGATTATCAATTGGTCTATAGGAGAGTTGGCATCCTGGGGCTCTAAGTGTTGGTCTAAGTGTCTGGGTATGAGTACTGTGGTGGGCAGTCCGAACGTAGCCACTGCTCCTCCACTCTCCACAGAGGTTCCCACATGGTACGAAGATCTAAAAGAGGTATTTGATAAAGGGAAATCTGAAATCCTACCACCACATAGGCCATATGATTGTGCCATCGACATATTGACAGGTACCATGCCTCCTCGGGGTCATGTCTATCCATTGTCACAAAAAGAGAACGATATCATGGAGGAGTATATTAAATAGAAGCTAGCCAAAGGGTTCATTCGACGTTCTTCCTGCCGGAGCCGGATTCTTTTTTGTGTCTAAAAAGGAAGGGGATTTAAGACCTTGCATTGACTATAGGGGGTTAAACAGAATCACTATACGAAATGCCTATCCCATCCCACTGATAACAGAGTTGTTTGACCGTTTAAGAGGTGCCAAGATATATACTAAGTTGGATCTTCGCGGTGCATACAACTTGGTAAGAATCAAAAACGACCACAAATGGAAGACCGCTTTTAACACCAGGAGTGCCCATTATGAATATCTGGTTATGCCATTTGGCCTGTGCAATGCGCCAGCGGTCTTCCAATACTTTATAAATGATGTCCTGCGTGATTTTTTGCAAGTCTTCGTTATCGTATATCTAGATGATATCTTGAATTATTCTCCTGATGTTGAGACACACCATGTCCAGGTGCGGATAGTGTTGCAAAGGTTGCTGGAGAATAAACTATACTGCAAGTTAGAAAAGTGTCTGTTCGACATAACTTTAGTTAATTTCCTGGGTTACATCATCACACCTGAGGGGTTTGAGATGGACCCAAAAAAGTTGTCTGCCATAAAGGAATGGCCACTACCTCAAGGCTTAAAAGCTATACAGAGATTCCTTGGTTTTACGAACTACTATAGGAGGTTCATTAAGGGTTTCTCTTCCGTTGTTTCTCCGATCACTGCCATGACCAAGAAGGGTGCCCAGAATCAGGTCTGGAGCGACCAAGCCCTGCAGGCATTCAAATTACTCAAGCAGGCATTTGTCACGGCACCTATCCTACGGCATCCAGAGCCTGGCTTGCCATTTCAACTAGAGGTTGATGCGTCCGAGATAGGAATTTGGTGCAGTTCTGTCTCAAAGAGAGAGTCCTGAGGGACCTGTACACCCTTGTGGGTTTTTCTCCAGGAAGATGA
The DNA here is from genome assembly GCA_009667805.1 of Leptobrachium leishanense. NCBI lineage: Eukaryota > Metazoa > Chordata > Amphibia > Anura > Megophryidae > Leptobrachium > Leptobrachium leishanense. The sequence goes on along the minus strand of CM019064.1, from coordinate 457,237,904 downwards.
CACCTGCAGAGAGAAATTATGACATAGGGAACAGAGAGTTACTAGCAGTCATAGCAGCCCTCAAGGAATGGCGCTATTTGCTAGAAGGTACAAAAGATCCCGTGATAATAATAACAGGTCATAAGAATCTTATTTACATGGGAGACGCAAAACGTTTGAATTCTAGGCAGGCCCGGTGGTCCTTGTTCCTGTCCAGTTTAATTTTCTGTTGACATACCATCCTAGGTCAAAAAACACGAAGGCTGATGCCTTGTCTAGGCAATTTGAGTCTTATGAACAGCATACATTCGACCACAGCCCCATCATTCCACACGAAAGGATATTGGGTACAACAATTCTGACTGTTTCGTCTCCATTGTTGGAGAGAATTCAAGCTGTTCAGGGTGTTGCTCCTCTTGAAAAACCTCCTGGCAAGGTTTTTGTACCTGAGGAAGAGAGAACACAAATGATGACAATATACCATGACTCCAAGCCCTATGGGCACATGGGTATAAATAAGACTCTAGCCTCTATTGAAAAACAGTTCTGGTGGGCAGGTATACAAAGGGATATTAACCACTTCGATGCTGAGGACGCGCTCAGCGCGTCCTCAGCATTCCCGCTGGTATGCGGAGGACGCGCTGAGCGCGTCCTCTCATTGGGGTCAGCGTTCGGCCGAGTTCCGGCCGATCGCTGGCCCCCCCGGTGCGGGCTGACATCCTGGATGTCAGCCGCGCATCCGGGACCACAGCCGCCCGAATTAGGTGTCATCGCGGCAGCGCGATGACACCTAATTCAGGCGCCCCCCCGCATGTGCGGAGGAGGCGCCTGAAAGGGAGGGGGGGAGGTCCTTCGGACATCTCTCCCTCCCGATCGGTGGCTCTGCGGGGGTTAACCCAGGCATCATTTGGAAGGGCACAGCCTGCCCTTCCAAATGATGCCTGTCATTAACCCCTGGGGAGCTGGATCGCGAATCGGCGCTGAAAAGCGCCGATTCGCGATCCTTTCCCGGAGCTGGCCGACATCTTGGATGTCGGCCAAGCCTCCGGGAACTCCCCCTGAGGACTGGCGTCATCGTGCGTAGCACGATGACGCCAGTCCTGGACTTAACCCTTAACTGCCACCAACGGTGGAGATAGGGAGTTCCAATGAACTCCCTATCTCCCGATCCGTGGCAGTTAGGGGTTAAATTTTGGTATGGTTGGATCGGCCAGAGCATGGCCGTTCCAACGATACCAAACATGAAAGTGAAAAATTTTGTAAAAAAAAATGAAAAATAAAAATAAAAAAAAATTAAAAACAAAAATTATAAAAAAAATAAAAACTTTTTTTTTTTTTTTTGGTTTGTTAATGCAGCAATATTGTTCCCATTTCAATTATAATGTGAACAATGATGCTGCACTAACGATTTTTGTATGCGGTGCGTTTGTTAAAAATCGCGTAATTTTCCCCAAAAAAAAATGTAACGAGACCCCATCTCTAATTTTTTTAACAAGCGCACCCCATACAAAATATAACCGCAATTGCTCGCATGTTAAAATGTGAAAAAAAACACTTTACACACTGTAAATTATTGAAAATACATATTTTATTGCATTTTTTGTTATAATATACAGACATGACATAACGTATACATATAATAATGACATATTATGAATCTGCCGAGTCTGACGGAAAGAACGATATATAATATGTCTGGGTCATATACTAAAATAAGCCTTCAAAACACGTTTAAACATGATGAGCAAAACCGGTAAAAATGACCTCAGCACAGGGGCGGGAAAAGCCTCAGCAGCGAAAGGGTTAAGGACTACATAGCCACATGTGAAGTGTGCTGTTGAAGCAAAAATCCCCGGTCCTAACCTATAGGTCTATTTCAGCCGTTGCCGCTGCCTGAGAGACCTTGGTCCCACCTCTCAATGGAGTTCATTACCGATCTACCTGTGTCTCAGGGTCATACGGTAATCTTTACGGTGGTAGACAGATTCTCAAAGATGGTGCACTTCGTCGTGCCTCTGGTCAAGCTACCTTCAGCTATTGAGCTGGTACCAGTATTCGTGCAAAATATAGTTAGACTTCAAGGGGTTCCCCTGGGAATTGTATCCGACAGAGGAACCCAATTTGTGTCTCGTTTCTGGCGAGGGTTTTGTGACAACCTTGGAATCAAGTTGAGCTTCTCCTCGGCTTACCACCCACAGACAAATGGGGCCGCAGAGAGAGCCAACCAGAGTGTCGAACAATATTTGTGGTGTTTTGTCTTAGAGAAGCAAAGTGACTGGGCAGACCTGTTACCCTGGGCAGAGGTCACATTAAACAACTCAGTGAGCGAAACCACGGGTCACTCACCGTTCCATACTGTTTAAGGTTATGATCTTCCCATGCTTCCCTCCGTATTCCAAGGTACTGCAGTGCCAGCCTTGGATGAGCATCTGAATAATCTGAAAGAGACATGGGAAAGGGTTAAGGAAATCAAGGAGGCCAATATACAAAAACAAAAACTGAAAGCTGACAGACTTCAGAGGTCCTGCACCGGTATACACGGTTGGGGACAAAGTGTGGCTGTCGACCTGAAACATCAAGCTGTTGGTGCCATCCATGAAGATGGCTCTCAAGTTTATTGGTCCTTACAAGGTGCTAAGATGCATTAACCCTGTCTCTTATGCGTTGGCTTTACCCCCTATCTACGTATCCACAATGTTTTTACGTGAGCCTATTGAAACCCCTTACCTGTAATAGGTACACCAGAGTCATTGCTCCTCCTCCGCCTATCCGGTCACAGGGTGAGGAGGAGTATGAGGTCTGTGCCATCTTGAGGTCCCGTGTGGTCCGGGGTGTCCTTCAGTACCTGGTTGACTGGGAGGGTTATGGGCCTGAGGATCGTTCTTGGCTTCCTGCCTGCAAAGTCCATGCACCTCGTTTGGTTCGCCAATTCCATATGGCCCATCCTTGTGCGCATGGTGGTCATTCTGAGTCCGACTGTCGGGGGGGTGGGGTTCTGTCATGTTTTCAGCCTCCGCTGTGCTGCCAGGGGGGTGTGGGCAAGGTCCTGTGCCAGGAGCTGGCCGGCTGCCAGCACTGGGGAATGGCCGAGCGGCGTCCGAAGGGGCAGGTCCCAACATGGTCATGAGGAGCCGCCGGGTTTAAAACAGGGAACGAGGAGTTGCCTCGTCGCCCTGTCCTGGAGTCTGATACCCGCATCGCTGCTTATTGTCTAGATTGCCTTTCTGTTGCCAACCCGATTTTTGTATTCAATCCCTGCTCCTGTTATTTGACCCGGACTGATTTCTGACTATTCTCTGCTGATTGATTCTGATTGTCTGTGTGTTGTTTTGGTGGTTTAACCTCATGCTTGTCGCTGGGGTGTTTACATACTACTGGGGACGTGTTCCTTCTCATCGGTGGGTCTTGTCCCTGGCCGCGCTAAGTGCCTATACCCAACCAAGGATTCACGTTCGCCAGCCACAAATAGTATTTCAATCCGCGATTACTAAGTCATGTTTATTTAATGCTGATTGTCAGTGCGCGCTTACCCTCAACAATACTCGTTCCTCTTTGTACAACAGACCTCGAAGTGTATGTGTTGGTTTTTACCATCTTAAGGTACCGCTGACCTGTCTCCGAATATCAGCTAACGTTAAAGATACTTATTTCCTGACTGCCCTGCAGTCCGCTCAATTCACCAACCGTCCAAGTGATCTGTGTTTCTCTGTATTTGCTCTAAGTATTCTATTGGTCTCGAAACCATTAGTGCTTAGTAGCGATTCTGTGTATGGTTCTACCTTGTTGCTACAAGTGTCTGATTCTGGGAGATTTAACCAGTGTTTAAATGTCAAAACGATTTCTCAGCCCTTAAGGATATCAACTCCGCTACTCCTTGGTGGGCGATACCCCGCCCGTTACAGTCACTGGAGCCAACCTGACAATATGCTGCAGCTGCTGGGGGAACACGAGTGCCAGTTATTTGTGTGTCACTGGCACCCCATCCCTAAAGGCTGATTTTACTCCCTTCCTCACCCTCAGAGCTTGAATCAGAGCACTGTAGTTGCTGCGCATCCTCAAGCAGCATGTCACTGTCATTGTAGTCAAACAATTCAGCTGACTCCTCCGTGTGTGATAGCGAGGCTACGGGATGAGTAGCTGTGGACATGGAGGCTGCATTAGATGCTTTTGCAGCTGAGGTGGACTGTGAACCACTACAAGCCTGACTGGCAGAGGACTGGGAGGATGAGGATGGCCTGGTTAGCCAATCCTGCACATCCTCTGTATTTTGCTGCAGCATAAGACGGCCATCACCAGTTAGAAAGGACAAGCGTGCCCCTGCAGAGGGTGCACCATGTCCACGACGACCAGGGGTACTGCCTTCTGACACAGAGGCTGCTTGCCCTCTTATCTGTGTCTGGCAGCGTCTGCTTGTCCTTTTTGGTCTTTCTGACATGGTGAGTGATATATAGATTAAAGATATACAGAACTCTGATTCAACTCTGGTATAAAGATTGGAGATATGCAGAACTCAGATTCAACTCTGGTATATAGATTAAAGATATTCAGAACTCTGATATAAGTTGGCGATTTTAGTGATATTTTCCCTGCAAGGCTGCCAATGTCCTCTACTCTCTCTCTCTGATTCACTTCCTCTCCTGCAGGCTGCAACACCCAGATAGTTGGCAACAGCCAGATTCAACTCTCAATAGATAAACAGATGAACTCTGATTAAACTGTGTTATTGTATGGTATCTAGAATTAGATCAACGATATACAGATTTTCCAGAACAATGCTATAAATCAGTGATACACACTGTCCCTGATAGCCTGGCTGTGCCAAGACAAATTCAAATTAGCTGAACTCTGGTATAACTCACTGATACACACTGATAACAGGCTGTGCCAAGACAGATTCTAATTAGCTGAACTCTAGTATAACTCACTGATACACACTGATAACAGGCTGTGCCAAGACAGATTCTAATTAGCTGAACTCTAGTATAACTCACTGATACACACTGATAACAGGCTGTGCCAAGACAGATTCTAATTAGCTGAACTCTAGTATAACTCACTGATACACACTGATAACAGGCTGTGCCAAGACAGATTCTAATTAGCTGAACTCTAGTATAACTCACTGATACACACTGATAACAGGCTGTGCCAAGACAAATTCAAATTAGCTGAACTCTGGTATAACTCACTGATACACACTGATAACAGGCTGTGCCAAGACAGATTCTAATTAGCTGAACTCTAGTATAACTCACTGATACACACTGATAACAGGCTGTGCCAAGACAGATTCTAATTAGCTGAACTCTAGTATAACTCACTGATACACACTGATAACAGGCTGTGCAAGACAGATTCTAATTAGCTGAACTCTAGTATAACTCACTGATACACACTGATAACAGGCTGTGCCAAGACAGATTCTAATTAGCTGAACTCTAGTATAACTCACTGATACACACTGATAACAGGCTGTGCCAAGACAAATTCAAATTAGCTGAACTCTAGTATAACTCACTGATACACACTGATAACAGGCTGTGCCAAGACAGATTCTAATTAGCTGAACTGTGGTAGAACTCACTGATACATACTGTCCCTGATAGCCTGACAGTGCCAACACAGATTCTAATTCCCAGAAATCTCCTACAACTCACTGATACACCCTGACAGAACAATTGCCTCTCCTCTCTGATTTACTCCTGCAACACACACACGCTGGGGCTGCAGGCAGGGTAGAAGCCTTATATAGTGTGCTGCGGGACTTAGCTCTGTGAGCCAATTACAAGCTTCAGGCCAGCGGAAAAGTGCATTGTGGTGCATTGTGGGCGAACATGCGGTGAACTCACGGAAATGTTCGGAGTTCGACGAACAGCCGAACGGGCTATGTTCGAATCGAACTCCGAACTGATCCGAACCGAACGCTCATCCATAGTCATAAGCAAAGGGTCTGAATAATTAGGTCATTGCCAAATTTCTTTTTTATTTTATTTTTTATTAAATTTGTGACAAGGTCAAAAATCCGATTTTTTTTTTCTTTGTGGTTCTCATTTCTTTTACTTTATATTTGAGCATAGAATGACATGTTATTTATTTTATTTTTTAAAATATATATTAGTATAAGGCCACAACATGAACAAATGAAGATGTCTTTGTGAATGCACAGTGTAAGATATAAACCAAACTGAAGTGTTTAAATCTTAAATGACAGTATATGCTCTGCGCGTAAACACATTTTAGCGTATCTGGAACATGAGCCGGCAATCACAGCGCAGACAGAGCAGCCACTTGGAAAAAGCAGACAAGCTGACGAACAGGGTAAAAAAAACAAAAAACATTATGCTTGAAAGCTTCAAAATTGAAAACGCTGTTTTCAAAAAAAATACAGAATGAAAATGTCTGGAATTTACATACAGTGAAACTCGAAAAATTAGAATAGTGTGCAAAAGTTCATTCGTTTCAGCAATGCAACTTAAAAGGTGAAACTAATATATGAGACTCATTAAATGCAAAGCAAGATACAGTGACAAGAAAAAGTATGTGAACCCTTTGGGATTACGTGGAGTTTTGCATGAATTGGTCATAAAATGTGCTCTGATCTTCATCAAAGTCACAACAATTTGAAAAACACAGTCTGCTTAAAATAATACAACACAAACATTATGGCCCCTATTACGCTCTTGGCATTAAAACGCAGGCGCAGGGGAGGAAAAATTGCGCCCGCAGTTTCCCCCCTTGCGCCCGCGTTTTAACGCCAGATTACAATGCAGGCGCAAAATATGCTGCCTGCATTGTTATTGAGCGTTAAAGTTAGGGATGCGCGTGGCATCCATTGAGTTCCTCTCTGCCGGTCACGTGATCAGCCGGATCTCGCATTGTGAGATCCGGCCGGTCGGCGTAGTGATACGCAGGTGGACTTTTTCCCACTGTCTTTCCCTGCTCCCGCCGGCCGGAGGAGGCGACCGGAGCCGCGGTCCTCGCCGCGGGACAGAGGGTAAGTATGTGTTTTTTTATTTTTTATTTTTACAGCTGGTATTAACGGATTCTGCACCAGTGTAATCAGTTAACACCAGGTCCTGGCTCTGGTTAACTTTTCGTTGACCAGAGCCAGGCGTTAATCAGCGTTGGGACATTGTAATCCAGCGCTGATTAACGCTTTGCACTCTCCATGTTAAGTATAGGGAGCGCAAAGTGCACTAACCTCGCGCAGAGGAGCGCAAGGTACCAAACGGGTTTTTTAACCCGTTTGCGTTTGGATTGTATTAGGCAGCTAACGGTAGTGCTCGCGCAGGTGAGCGCTATCGTTAGCATTAGGTATGTAATAGGGGCCTATATGTTTTCATGTTTTTATTGAACAGAACATGTAAACATTCACAGTGCAGGGTGGAAAAAGTATGTGAACCTTTGGACTTAATAACTGGTTGACCCTCCTTTGGCAGCAATAACCTCAACCAAACGTTTCCTGTAGTTGCAGATCAGACCTGCACAACGATCTGGAGTAATTTTGGACCACTCCTCTTCACAAAACTGTTTCAGTGTAGCAATATTCTTGGGATGTCTGGTGTGAATCGTTCTCTTAAGGTCATGCCACAGCATTTCAATCGGGTTGAGGTCAGGACTCTGACTGGGCCACTCCAGAAGGCGTATTTTGTTTTGTTGAAGCCATTCTTTTGTTGAATTACTTGTATGCTTTGGGTCATTGTTCTGTTGCATCACCCATCCTCTGTGGAGCTTCAGTTGGCGGACAGATGGTCTTACGTTTTCCTGCAAAATGTCTTGATAAACTCTGCAATTCATTTTTCCATCAATGACAACAATTAGGCTTGTACACCGATTTTTTTTGGTTCGATTCAGTTCGGTTCGTTTGGATTTTGTAAATTTTCGTTTCGACTCATTTCGGACGATTTTCGTTTCGGTTCGGTTCGTTTCGTTTCGTTTTTCGCATTGACTTTTTTTTCGTGATTTCGGAAATTTTCGTGTTTTTCAGAATGTCTGTTCTCCTCGTTTCAAAGTGTCTATTCGTTTTGACGTAAACTAATGGTTTTTTGGATATGATAATTATACGATACGAGAATTCTGCCGATACGATAATTCTGCCATTGAGATTTCTCATGTTTTACAAGAAGGATACATTGAGATTTCTCATGTTTTACAAGAAGGATACAATGAGATTTCTCTGGTTTTACAAGAAGGATACATTGAGATTTCTCTGGTTTTCCAAGAAGGAAACATTGAGATGGAAATGATACAAAATTTAATTACAAATCAGCGATATAAATACGATGTCCGAAATTACTGAACTGGAACCGAAATCAGGAATGGAGCCGAAATCACGAATGGAACGAAAATGAATTTCGATTTTACACATTTCTAGCCCATTCGAAAATTTCGAAAAGTTTTCGTTTCGGCACGAAAATTCGTTCGGATCTGCCGTTTTCGGATCCGAAAATTTTCGGAAAATCGGCCGAATCCGAATGCACGAATCGGGAAATTTCGTGAAAATTCCGAAATTCCGAAACCCGAAACGCACATCCCTAACAACAATCCGTCCAGACCCTGAGGCAGCAAAGCAGCCCCAAACCCTGATGCTCCCCCTGCCATGTTTTACAGTGGGGATGAGGTTTTGATGTTGGTGTGCTGTGCCTTTTTTTCTCCACACATAGTGTTGTCTGTTTTTTCCAAACAAATCAATTTTGGTTTCATCTGTCCACAGAATATTTTGCCAGTAGTGCTGTGGAACATCCAGGTGCTCTTTTGCAAACTTCAAACGTGCTGCAATATTCTTTTTGGACAGCAATGGCTTCCTCCGTGGTGTCCTCCCATGTACTCCATTCTTGTTTAATGTTTTCCTTATTGTAGATGTGTCAATAAAAATGTTAGCATGTGCCAGAGATTTCTGCAAGTCTTTAGCTGACACTCTAGGATTCTTCTTTACCTCATTAAGCATTCTGCGCTGTGCTCTTGCAGTCATCTTTACAGGACGACCACACCTAGGGAGAGTAGCAACGGTGCTGAACTTTCTCCATTTGTAGACAGTCTGTCTTATGTGGACACATGAACATCAAGGCTTTTGGAGATACTTTTGTAACCCTTTCCAGCTTCATGCAAGTCAACAATTCTTGATCGTAGGTCTTCTGAGAGATCTTTTCTGCGAGGCATGGTTCACATCAGGCAGTGCTTCTTGAAACCAGTAAACCCAAAACTGGTGTGTGTTTTTAAAGGGCAGGACAGCTTTCAGCAACACACCCAATAATATCACACTGATTGGACTCAAGGTTGGCTCACTCCTGGCTCCAGTTAGCTCTTGGAGAAGTCATTAGGCTAGGGGTTCACATACTTTTTCCACCCTGCACTGTGAATGTTTACATGTTCTGTTCAATAAACACATGAAAACATATAATGTTTGTGTTGTATTATTTTAAGCAGCTGTGTTTTTCAAATTGTTGTGACTTAGATGAAGATCAGAGCACATTTTATGACCAATTCATGCAAAACTCCACGTTATCCCAAAAGGTTCACATACTTTTTCTTGCAACTGTAGTTCAAGCCGTGATTTGTCATAATTGTGAGGATTATGGTTACAGCTCATGAAAACCCCAAATCCACAATCTCAGAAAATTAGAATATTGTGAGAAGGTGCAATATTCTAGGCTCAAAGTGTCCACTCTTATCAGCTAATGAAGCCATAACACCTGCAAAGGGTTCCTGAGCCTTTAAATGGTCTCTCAGTCTGGTTCAGTAGGAATCACAATCATGGAAAAGACTGCTGACCTGACAGTTGTGCAGAAAACCATCATTGACCCCCTCCATAAGGAGGGAAAGCATCCAAAGGTAATTGCAAAAAGAAGTTGGATGTTCCCAAAGTACTGTATCAAAGCACATTAATAGAATGTTACGTGGAAGAAAAAGGTGCACAAGCAGCAGGGATGACGCAGCCTGGAGAGGATTGTCAGGAAAGGCCATTCAAAAGTGTTGGGGACTTTCACAAGGAGTGGACTGAGGCTGGAGTCAGTGCATCAAGAGCCACCACAGGCAGACAGATCCTGGACATGGGCTTCAAACGTCGTATTCCTCTTGTCAAGTCAGTCCTTAACAACAAACATCAGAAGCGTCTTACCTGGGCTAAAGAAAAACACACCTGGTCTGTTACTCAGTGACTCCAAAGTCCTCTTTTCTGACGAGAGCAACTTTTGCATCTCATTTGGAAACCAAGGACCCAGATTATGGAGGAAGAACGGAGAGGCACACACTGCAAGATGCTTGAAGTCCAGTGTGAAGTTTCCACAGTCTGTGTTGATTTGGGGAGCCATGTCATCTGCTGGTGTTGGTCCACTGTACTTCATTAAGTCCAAGGTCAACACAGCCGTCTACCAGGAGATTTTGGAGCACTTCGTGCTTCCTTCTGCAGACGAGCTTTATGGGGATGTTGACTTCATTTTCCAGCAGGACTTGGCACCTGCCCACACTGCCAAAAGCACCAAAACCTGGTTCAATGACCATGGGATTACTGTGCTTGATTGGCCAGCAAACTCGCCGGACATGAACCCCATAGAGAATCTATGGGGTATTGCCAAGAGAAAGAGGAGAGACACGAGACCGAACAATGCAGAAGAGCTGAAGGCCGCTATTGAAGCATCCTGGTCTTCCATAACACCTCAGCAGTGCCACAGGCTGATAGCTTCCATGTCACGCCGGCCGCAATGAGGCAGTAATTGCTGCAAAAGGGGCCCAAACAAAGTACTGAGTACATATGCAGCTTATACTTTTCACAGGTCCCATATTGTTCTATGTACAATCCTTGTTTTATTGATTGCATGTAATATTCTCATTTTCTGAGATTGTGGATTTGGGGTTTTCATGAGCTGTAACCATAATCATCACAATTATGACAAATCATGGCTTGAACTGTCTTGCTTTGCATGTAATGAGTCTCATATATTAGTTTCACCTTTTAAGTTGCATTACTGAAATAAATGAACTTTTGCACCATATTCACATTTTTCGAGTTTCACCTCTATAAGATCCAATGAATGATAATAAAAAGTCTGTAACAGAAAAAAAAACAAATTTGCAGAAAAAATCCCGAAAAATGCCTAAAAGATCTTAAAAATTCTATCAATTAAGAGACGTTTTGCTGCAGATTAAAATATTAAACGGTTTATTAGATATTGAATAAAAATCGGGAATATTTTTAACATTGAAACCTATGGGATTCGCCTGAATAAACCTGCCGAATGAAACCACTGAACATCGGGAAATTTCACTGACATTTCTCTGCTGTTCAATGTGAATAGATTAACCATTGCTTCTCTATGGGGGATTTCACTGCCGTCAAACAAGCACTGTAGTATTTGGCGTACTACCTGCTTTCTGAACAGCCGAATGGCCACGAAATGTCACCGTACGGGGGAAATTCACTGTTCAGTGACATTTCGGGCCAGATCGACTCTCTCTGAATAACCCCTGAAGTGCGTAATAAATTCTAACTATGTAACTAGAGGGTTTAGATTTATAGGAATATTGTGTCACTGGTCACTATGTAACTAAGCATTACACCGTTTTATACAAATCATCAAAAATTATGGGATATGTTAATAATAAATAATATTTGTAGTCATTTTTAAAGATCAGTTTTTCTGCCGACTCAAACCTGAAATTCTATTTAATTTAATCAATTAAAAAATAATAATAATAATTATTATTATTATTATTAGCGCCCGATACATAATATAAACTCGGGAAATATAAAACGCTTCACATGTTGATGCATTTAGATTAAAAACAAACACCTGTGACTGTTAAAGGCCAGAATAAAAAAATATATCTTTTATTTATTTATTTTTTTAATCAACTACTGGTATCACCAAAAAGGCACCAAAATACTGGACTGGAGGGGAGATAATAAGTATTAATCACAGGAGGCTACGGGGTTAACCCCTGAACCCGAAACTAACAACAACAGTTGATCTCCTGAATTTCAAGAGGTACAAATGTATCCACCTGTGACACATAAAACGTAACTTTTATTAATGGAATTTATAAAAAATTAAAACGCAGGGGGGTGCTCTCTCCTTCGACGCCATCATTTTGCCGACCCTGCGCTGAATTCAGTGGTCCCCGAAGTGCGCTAAAGGGAACACCGCCGATCAACCCGCCGAATGCAGCCAATGATCTGCCGACGACCTGCTGAACACTGCCGGATAAAGCCTACCCTCCGTCGAAAAAAGCTGACTAGCCGTCGAAAAGGGGTTAAAAAACCCCTTTTAAACTAAAATAATGCATGAAAATGCATGGAAATAATGTATAAGGTCCTATAAATAACAATAAAGAGGTCTGTTACAGAATAATAATAATAATAATAAAAAAAACGCCATTTAAATAAATCTCAATCAAAAATGTTGCTGAAAAAATCCCCCCAAAAATTCTAAAAAATAAATTAATAAATAGACTTTTTGGTGCAAATGAAAAGAATGAAAAATGAAGGTATTATGAATAATAATAAAAAGGTCTGCAACAGAAAAAAAACGCTGTTAAAAAAATCCCGAAAAAATGCCTAAAAAATCTTTAAAAATAAATAAATAAAGTGACTTTTTGCTGCAGATTAAAAGAATAAATGGTTCAATAGATATTGAATAAAAACGGGAATATTTTTAACATTGAAACCTATGGGATTCGCCTGATTAAACCTAACGAATGAAACCACCAAACATCAGTGCATTTCACTGACATTTCGGTGCTGTTTGATGTCTCTGAATAGATTAACCATTATTTTTCTATGGGGAATTTCACTGTCGCTGAACAGGCACTGTATTTCGCTGGCAATGCGCCAATATTTTTTTATATATCTATATGTATATATATAATATATATATATATATTTTCATTTTTGTGATGCGGTGGCCACAATTTTAACTGTGTTTTCACTTTTTATAAGTTTCGTTAATAAAAGTTACATATTATATGTCACAGACAGATACGTTTGTATTTATTTTTTTAAATCCAGATTTTCCTGTCCCTGCTGACAGATCGGGCTCAGATGTGTAAATTCAGGAAATTTCGGCTAATGAAGACTTTGTGGTGCGCTGTGATATCAGTTGCATTAAATTCACTTACCGGGTGTGAGGTGTCTGGGTCAGTCAGTCGCTCTCGGGGCGACGTGGTGACTATTTATATCTGTGTCTTTAATGAATGATCAGGATAAGCCAATCAACAAACACATGGAATTTTAATGACATCACTGATTTACTGTTGTTATTGTTTTCCTTCAGGCAGGTTAAAAGTCGGGATGTCTCCGGTGACAACGTGCCTCACTGGGAACAAGACACTCAGGAGTGACGTACGGAAAATAAAAGGTAACATTGTAGATCTGGTTTAATCACGTGGATATAAACATGAAAACAGCAATTTATGTAAAAAAAAAATGAATGAAAACACTGTCACGGAACGGACATGAGAGCTCTTTTCAGCGAGCCACAGGACTAAAGACTGAACCCTTTTTAAAGACCATTTTTCCTGTTTTCGTTTTGGTTTTGCGTGTGAGCCTATGGACCTCTTATTTTATTGCTAGATGTGGTTTTATTGGTGTAATGTAATAAAAATGTACCCTGTATGATGTGACTGTAAAAGTATGAAAGAAACCGTTTGTATGTGTTTTTCCCCGTCGCCATTTTGCTCATCCCAGCATGGTTTCACAGAACAAAGGATCTCATGCCCCAAGATGGAGGATGCAGCGGGCCAGAGGATTGGAGGCTTTTCCAAGACCTCATCTGCCTAATCCCCTGGACTATGGGGGAGCCTGAAAGGGCAAAATAGAGGATACAGCAAACCAGTTGATTGGAGGCTTTTCCAAGACCTCATCTGCCTAATCCCTGGACAATGGGAAGGCTGAAAGGGACCTGATAGGGAATAGGAGGCTGGGAAAGAAGCCAACCAGTGCTGGTTGTGTGGGTGGGGGAGTTGGTAATCTGTTTGTGTGAAGTTGTATAAATGACCCTGTTGAAACCCATAAAATTAAATTCACTGTTTTAAAGCATACAGCCACGTCTGGTGTCTTCATTTCAGAGCTACAATCACTATTGCAGGAGACACTCAGCGGTCTCCTGCATCACCAGTAAAACCCAGGAACGGGATCCCCAAGGCAACACCGCACCATCTCTCCAGACGCCGGACCAACGCCATTTCATCCTCCAGGCCGCTCGAGACGTCGAGTGCCGTGCCACTCGGTAGTCGGGCCGGACGCCATCAAAGGGGGGGTCAGATAGAGCAGGACCGCAGGCGGACTTCCATCCCGCCACACTGGTGGCAGCGGTGGGATAGCTCTTTGAACCCCCAGAAAAAGCACTCAGCATGGCAGGGTACGCCAACTACAAAAAAGACACCCTGCGGGCATCCTGGAGAGCCGAGGAGGCACCCCGGGCTCAAAAAGTAAAGCCGCCCTGATCGAGGAACTGCAGGAAATGGACCAGGGAGCCGTGGGCACGCCAACCTTACCACCCACCCAGGCATTGGTCCCAGAAGATCCCTTCCAAAAGGAAAGTGCGGCAGCGGGTAGCCCTCTTCGGAGCCGCCCCGTCCGAAGCCACTATACACAACGCCATCCAGGAGATGCGGCAGGAAGAGGAGCAAGAGAAGGACCGTCAGCACGAGCTGCGGATGGCGGCGCTCCGAGCAAAAAGGACTGAATACCCTGCCCCTGAACCCTACCCCGTAGAACCCTGGTTCGAGGTTGACAGCTCGACTGGAGCTTCATCCAGGGAATCTACACCCCCCAGCGATACTTCTTTTTGGACTTACTGCTCGCCTGGAGTTTTAATTGAGGAAACCGCACATCTCAGCGACCCTTGGATGGAGGCTTACAGCCCGCCTGGAGCTGCATCCGAGGACGCCACACCCCCCATCGAGTGGTGGTGCCACTGTTCCAGCACCCTCGCAGACACGAGGGCTGAATTACCGAGAAGGCTACAGGAGGGCCTGGATCGGTATCATGGTTCTACAGTTGAGCCCTCTGGGCCCGAGTGGCGGGACGAGATCCGCCAAGAACTCTGGTACGAGGCACTGTACCATGAAAGGGACTACCATGGTGTCAATGTTCCCTCTGACGCTGCCATCTACCAAGTGCAGTACAATGCCAGAGCAGCATTCCTGAAAGGCCGACCCCCAGAGGAGTGGGAGGCAGAGCTCCAATACCTGGTTCAGCAGGAGATCGCACTGGATGCCGCTTACCGGGCGTCCCAGTGGTTAATAGGCCCCTGCTACCCCGCAGCATCGACGGTGCCGCCACTGCAGGCCTCCACTACGGCGGCACAGGGCTGCTATATGAAAGGATGGCCAACGACCCTGGGTTTGGAGAAGAGTCGGAGTGGCAGTTGGAGGAGATACTGGAACGCCGGGAAGAGGAACTCTCATACGAGAGCAAGGACTTCGAGATAGAGGAACTGGAGTTCCTGGTAGAGCGCGAATGGGAGCTTGAGAAGGCCTACAGAAGGTTGTTGGATGACGCTCTGCAGTCAGGCCTAAGCCCCATGACTTGGGACTGTCTGGCTGAAGAAGCAGACAGTCCAAGTGACACGGAAGTATTGGAGCCCGAGATGCTCCCATGGGTCCCCGTCAGGACCACAGTAGACGAGCCGGCCAGGTCGGAAGAAGCACGGCAGGTGCCAAGCGACCAGAATGGGCCGCATAAAGGGTCCGAGTGGCCCAGAGAGGAAGTTATCCTCCCGCCCCCGCAAGAAGACACTGTGCCAGTGTCCGCTTGCCCAGCAGAAGAGCTGGCAACGGGGCAGAGTACCACTGGCCTCTGCCCACCCTCCATCGTCTGCCCTGAGGAGCAGAAGGAGGATTTACCCAAGCTGCTTATCCCGCAGCCGTTGACCCCATCCGACCCCCTGGACTTTGTTCCCACACCCGCTTACCCAGCAGAAAAGCTGGCAACGGGGCAGAGTGCCGCTGGCCTCTGCCCACCCTCCCTCATCTGTCCCGAGGAGCAGAAGGAGGATTTCCCCGAGCTGCTTATCCCGCAGCCGCTTACCCCATCCAACCCCCTGGACTTTGTTCCTGTACCCACCTCCCCAGAAGAAGAGCTGGCAACGGGACAGAGTACCACTGGCCTCTGCCCACCCTCCATCGTCTGCCCTGAGGAGCAGAAGGAGGATTTACCCAAGCTGCTTATCCCGCAGCCGTTGACCCCATCCGACCCCCTGGACTTTGTTCCCACACCCGCTTACCCAGCAGAAAAGCTGGCAACGGGGCAGAGTGCCGCTGGCCTCTGCCCACCCTCCCTCATCTGTCCCGAGGAGCAGAAGGAGGATTTCCCCGAGCTGCTTATCCCGCAGCCGCTTACCCCATCCAACCCCCTGGACTTTGTTCCTGTACCCACCTCCCCAGAAGAAGAGCTGGCAATGGGACAGAGTGCCGCTGGCCTCTGCCCACCCTCCATTGTCTGCCCTGAGGAGCAGAAGGAGGATTTACCCGAGCTGCTTATCCCGCAGCTGTTGACCCCATCCGACCCCCTGGACTTTGTTCCCACACCCGCTTACCCAGCAGAAGAGCTGGCAACGGGGCAGAGTGCTGCTGGCCTCTGCCCACCCTCCCTCGTCTGTCCCGAGCAGCAGAAGGAGGATTTCCCCGAGCTGCTTACCCCGCAGCCGTTGACCCCATCCAACTGCCTGGACGTCCTTCCTGCACCCACTTCCCCAGCAGAAGAGCTGGCAACCGGACCGAGTGCCGCCGGCCTCTGCCCAACCTTCACTGCCTGCCTCGGGGAACAGAAAGAGGATACACCCGGGCTACTTATTCCACAGCCACTGACCCCACCGGAGATGGAGGACACCATTCTCCTGCCCAGGGACCCTTCCTCGGCCTTGAACCCCCCAGCCGACGCGCTGGCAATGGGGCAGAGCCTGTTTCAACTCTGCCCATCTCCACACCCCTTTGGCCCAGAGGCCCCATGCAGCCACTGTTTTTTCCAACAGCTGACCAGGGCACTCGGGGCGCGTGCATTTAGCACCTGGTTTTCCCGGGTGCTCGATACCTCCGGAGGTGGTACAGGCGGTACCCCTCCCCGACCACAGGACCCTTATTCCGGAGGGGGTACCCCCAAAGACTTGTACCCCCAACACGCCAGGCACTGCCGCAAGGACAAATGGAGAAGCCTGGTGGCTCGCCTCCTTCCCACAGACTATGGGCCACAAAGACTGCTCCGACTTCCCCGAGTCGACCCGTGTGGGTCTAACCGTGTCCGTCGGACCCTCGAAGAGGGGAGAAGTGTGGCAGGATGGAAGTCCGCCTGTGGTCCTGCTCTATCTGACCCCCCCTTTGATGGCGTCCGGCCCAACTACCGAGTGGCACGGCACTCAGCGTCTCGAGCGGCCTGGAGGATGAAATGGCGTTGGTCCGGCGTCTGGAGAGATGGTGCGGTGTTGCCTTGGGGATCCCGTTCCTGGGTTGAGTGGTGATGCAGGAGACCGCTGAGTGTCTCCTGCAATAGTGATTGTAGCTCTGAAATGAAGACACCAGATGTGGCTGTATGCTTTAAAACAGTGAATTTAATTTTATGGGTTTCAACAGTGTCATTTATTCAACTTCACACAAACAGATTACCAACTCCCCACCCACACAACCAGCACTTATTGGCTCCTTTCCCAGCCTCCTGTTCCCTATCAGGTCCCTTTCAGCCTTCCCATTGTCCAGGGATTCGAAAAATGAGGTTTTGGAAAAACCTCCAATCAACTGGCTTGCTGTATCCTCTAGTTTGCCCTTTCAGGCTCCCCCATTGTCCAGGGGATTAGGCAGATGAGGTCTTGGAAAAGCCTACAATCCTCTGCCCCGCTGCATCCTCCATCTTGGGGCATGAGAACCTTTGTTCTGTGAAACCATGCTGGGATGAGCAAAATGGCGACGGGGAAAAACACATACAAACGGTTTCTTTCATACTTTTACAGTCACATCATACAGGGTACATTTTCATTACATTACACCAATAAAACCACATCTAGCAATAAAATAAGAGGTCCATAGGCTCACACGCAAAACCAAAACGAAAACAGGAAAAATGGTCTTTAAAAAGGGTTCAGTCTTTAGTCCTGTGGCTCGCTGAAAAGAGCTCTCATGTCCGTTCCGTGACAAACACTATATTAATAAATTAATTTGTCTAATGAAGGGTGTCACGCCGGCGAAGCAGCGAAGGAAACGCAAGGTTAAAAATCACTATCCATCTACTAGACCCGGAATAATGACTATGTGGCCCACAATCCCCCACACGTGCTTGCCTAACTGTCACGTCAGCAGAACCTTCACTCCAGAAGGCCACGCAACGTGATGAAGTGGCCACAGGGCTGCAACTCACTATCTGTCTACACTAGACGCAGAATAATGACTACATTGCCCACAATCCCTGTACCCACTTTACTTGTAATTTTCAACGCTACCACCACAGACCAAGACTTTTTTGCCCAGGATGCCTAATACCTGAACCAGAGCTGGCCTGAGACTCTGACTATGCACCCCAAAATAGGCAACAGTCCAAACGACTGACTTCACCCCAACTCATTGTTCAGTAGATCGACTCGAGCTTAAACAAAGGCAAATATCTATGATAATCCAGTCCTTCAGTTAGAGTGGATCGAATATCAGGCAGAAGCAGATCTTAATAAGTTTTGTATTTTATCATGATGAAAAAATGTCAAAGGCATATGGAACAAGATATTACAGTTAATAGTTACACACACAAGCAGAGAAATAAATAGGATTAAAACACAGAACCTACTCACACGTCAGCAAGCTAAAAGGACATCTATGACCCCCTGGGGCTGGAGATTGGAAAAACTGGGAAATTACCACTTTTTGCATGACCCCAAAAGAATAAGCCAAGCCACATAGCTCGTTTCATAATATATATACATTTTCCCTGTTCCTCCAAGGTACAGCCCATAGATGGTACAGCCCATCCACTACATTTCCCAAAATCCCCCCTCCTGTTAATTTGTGGGCATGCTCAATTCATTTCTTATTTAATATAATTCATAAGATATCATAACAATTATCAAAAGATTGTCTCTAGCTATCAAATAATATGCCTGCTTCTTTGATCTATGTGATCAATTACAAAGTGTTTGCCACTGGGTTTGGGAAACGCTCTTTGGTGTGCTTTTACATTTCACAACGTGTGAATGGTTGGCGACCCTGTTGGTTTGGGACAAGGGAAATTCCAAGAGAGCAAATGGGTAATTTCCCCCTTATCATGCAGATCAAAGAAGACCTATTCACCTAGTACTCTACAATAGCCTTTGATATCCCTTCAAAAGGGGACTTAGTGGCCCGCAAAGAGACAGAGGCCATTAACATTTTAATTACTTCCTGAAACACGTTAGAAAATCAGGCTTGCCTGGGCAGCCGCGTTGTATTGTCAATTTATATACACAAAGTATTACTAGTCCTTCAGGGCGATTATATATATATATATATATATATATATAATTGTGACAAAGGGCACTATGAATTCCCAGAGGTCTACAATGTTCGTGTGACAAGGATCACGCATGGTCTCCAGAAGGGAGATGCCAGCACAGTGAAAATAAAACATAAAAATTTATTTATGTGCCTAGAGTTTAATGTCATACTGTGAGTGAGGTCCCACAGGGGCCTGGGGTGCCAAAGTTTTATGTATCATTGCACATGGTGTGGTTGTCTGTATTTTATTTTCTAGATGCCATTATTATGTATTATTTGGAGAATTATCTTACCATGGATGTATCCTGCCCACTCTGGAACAGAGACCAAACATCAGGCAAATAAAATCTCCCGTCTGGTCGCCCAGTTGACTGCTATTTGAAGAGGTTCTTGTTCATGATAGAAGGGGATGCCTTTAGGCAGCTCGCAGAGACTCTTGCACCTCAATACCGAATCATCTCTTGATCTACTTTCAGTAGGAATACTGTGGCTATCACTGGCGTTGGCCAAAGCTTCACCCTCAATTTATGGAGTGCACCTTTTGGCCAGCATGACTTAATTTCGTTAATGACATACTAGTGGCAGTCCATAGAGTCCATAGTGATCAATGATGTTATTAGTGTCAGTGGTGCAACATTAGCAACAGGGAAGGCAGGGAGTGGATACAGTACTATGACTCTTACAGGGTCATATGAGGTGTCATTGGAAATGGCAGAGGTTGACCTTTCCAGTAATACTATTGGAGAATAGACATGTGCACAGCACAAAATTTCGTTTTGAACTAATGGATTAGTCCTAAAATGCAATTTATTTAGTTCCTAAAGAAATTCGTTTTCAGTTCTTTAGTATGAAAACTAATTTCATTCATCCGAAAACCAGTGGATACAATTACTATTGTAGTGGCTCCTCAGAGGGCTGAGATCGCTGCTTGTTAAAGTATCACTCACTCTCAGCACAATGTGTCAGGCAAAGCTGTTACAGTAACTGACTGCTGCTCATCACAGCGCTCAGAGTTTCAGTAAAACTAGTAAATAATATTTTTATATATAAGAGGTTAGAACAATATTATTTCCTTGTTTTACTAAAACTGAGCGCTGTTAGTCAGTTACTGTAAAACTGAGCCTGATACATTGTACTGAGAGATAATGTGACAAGCAGCCGCTCTCACGCTCACAGCCACTGGATTTAAAGGGCTAAAAAAAAAGGCTCCTCTCTGTATAATGTTTAGAACATCCTCCTGCATTAATTAATACCCATCTCTGTATAATATATAGAACATCCTCCTGAATTAATTAATGTCCCTCTCTGTATAGAACATCCTCCTCAATTTATACCTTTCTCTGTATAATGTATATAAAATCCTCCTGCATTAATACCCCTCTCTGGATAATGTATAGAACATCCTCCTGCATTAATTAATGCCCCTCTCTGTATAGAACATCCTGCTGCATTGGCATGTGGAGGGTGCAGAACTTCGGATGTTGCGATGTTGCGCTCTTCATTGCTGGTCTCCTTCACTCATCAATGTAATATCACAAAAAGGACTGAAACTAAAATGTAATGTATTTTTCTTTAGTTTCTTTCGTTTTAGTACTGAGCAGTTTCGTTTCTCTTGAGTCATTTGAAAACTAAATTACCCCAAAATTCAGACTAAATCGTTTTAGTACTAAAACGAATGCACATGTCTATTGGAGAATTCTTTAAGACTGAATGGAAATAAAGAGTACACAGTCTTATCTTCTTTACAGCATGGCTGCAGTTCACCCTGCAGGTTAGTTTAATCTTCTGGAGCAACATAAACTATAGAGTTCAGAACATACCATAGAGTACTGAATAGTAAAAACTATAAACATCGCCATCTACAGTCAAATCAGTATATAACACATAAATCATAAAAACAATGGTTGTTGCATTAAACTACAGGAGTACAGTATTCTAACACCCCACTCAACAACTACTCCTTATACTAATAATAATCCCATTTTGGATCTTAGTTCAACAAATCTGTCTATTGTAAGTGGTTTTGTCATTGCATCAGCAATCATGTTATCGGTCTCACAGTATTTAAGCACAACCACATTTTGTTCAATCAAATCATAGATGTAATGACGTCTAACATCAATATGTTAGGTTCTTGCATTCATCTTCTCACTATTTGCAAGTTTAACACATCCTTGATTGTCTTCATATAAGACTGTAGGCTGAGACATTGGCTCTCCAAGCTCTTCATGCAACTGATGTAGCCAAACAACTTCTTGATTTGCATGGGCAGCAGAGATATATTCTGCCTCTGTAGAAGACAAAACTACTGAGATCTGCTTCTTGCTGGACCAAGATATTGAATTGTTTCCAAATTTGAACAAGTATTCACTTGTAGATTTACGAGTATTGAGGTCACCTGTCCAATCGGAGTTCACATATCCTATGAGGTTCAAGTCACCTGTTGCAGACAGTTTCAGACTCATGTCTTTTGTTTGTTTGAGATACCTCATGACCCTCTTCATTGATGTCCAGTTTGACGTGGCTCACTTGCGCATCTGCAGAGAAGAGACATGGAAGCTGCGATGTCTGGACGTGTAGTGGTTGCAATATATAGTAGTGCTCCCACTGCTTGTCTATATTGCTCATTAGTAGGGAGTAGATCTCCTTCTCCTTCAAACTTTAGATATGCGTTGTCCATAGGAGTGCTTGCTTCTTTGGCTTCGGTTATGCAAAACTCCTGAAGAATTGCATCAATTTTAGTCAACTTTGCAATTCCCTCATTTCTTTTGTGAGTGATAATCAGTCATCCACATAGAGTAATACATACATATAGTCAGAATCAACACATTTTGAATATATAATAAAATAAAAGCCAAGTGTGAGAACAGCGCTCCTTTTCATTAGGTGTTTGTGTACCCTCCGCAACACCACCAAAGTGTATAATAGGGCAACAAGTGTCTTACGTTTCTAGGTGCATCTAGGGAAAAGATGGTTCCCAGAGTATTTGATTTAAATGGAATTGTAGAGCCACACGGACCAATGCAGACCTCAAATGGGCAAAAAGAAAGGAAGATACAATAGTGCAGATCAATTGATAACACACAATGTGTGAAATATAGTCAGAGTCCAGTAAGATAATGAACTCACACTTTCAGAGAGCTCCCTAGCTCTATTTAGTGCGCCTCGTGGTCTGTTCCAGGCCAGTCCGTCAGCCAGACTTCTTTTATTGGTCCCCTCCTTCTTCAATAATTACACCCCTTTAGATCTCGAAATATAAAAGGGGAGAATTCTCATGGTGTAGTATCTCAGCTTAAGTGAATGACCAAAAAGACCCAAGGATGGAATATTACTCACCCTTTTAGGGGCTACACCGAGCTCTAGGGTTCCAGAGTGTGCAAATTGTTTAAGGCACAATTTGAAAAAGCCGCCTTCATCAAGAAGATAGCAGGACTCCCACAGTATTAAAAGTAAAAATAGTGGAATTTAATAGGTAAAAATCGATATGGAATAGATTCAACAGTAAAAATCAAAACAGGTGGGGGCCAGACGCGTTTCGCTCATATAGCGCTTCTTCAGTGGCAACAGGGGACAAAATAGGATTACATTCCTACTCGTAGTGGTATTTATATACAATACCGTAATTGAAAAATGGTATGCTTATTTTCGCGCCAAAAAAGGAGGTTCCGTCCGCAACATGTCCCATCTCACGCTGCAGACGAGCTCCACTTCCGGTCCTGGACTCTCTCTGTTATCGGCTCCACCGCAGCCGAGCTCCACTTCCGGAACTCTAATTGATCAGGTGGTGTCCTCCCCTCCGTGGCATACGCGCATGCGTGAATATCCACAACGTTCGTTTGCAATTCCAGCCGGCAAAGGTTCATAATCAAGTGAGGAAAATATTTCTTGCAGTGCTGACATCACTCAATGCGGCAGGGGAGGCAGAGACCCATACACAAGCAAGAAAAAAGAAAAAAGAAATAAGTAAAACGCCAAATTTATGCCGCAATTCCTACACAATGTACAACCTTTACACAGTCCTCTTAACACAGTGATCTTTAATATCTCTAAGAGGAAATCCAAATGCCAATCAACTAGGTGCTATACCACGCAAAAGAGGATGGGAAAAAACAAACGGGGGATTAGGGGAGGAAGGTCTCAGGAAGAAAGGAAAGAAATAAGAAGACTTAACAAAATAGCAAAACGAGAGACGGTATTGTGCACAAGTGGCATATTTAACCTTAGTAGTCGAGTTTTAAGTGAACATGAGATCAAAGCCCTTGGTAGGGGCCTGAAATTTGCACCTAACATGAAGGTAGACAAATTTAGTGTATTTATTGATTTAAAAAAAATTCAAAGAAAGATGTGCTTGAAAAAGTTCTTCTTGAAGAACCCCATTGAAAGAGAGGTGGTTCAGTCACAGTTCACTCATTCAGGCCTTAAGGAAGGTTCCTCTTTCTTTCCACGAAATATGATTTCGGAGGAGATGAGGATTTTTGAATATATGGTCATGGCTGATATAAATAGAATTCATTCAAAGAAAATAGTACCGAATCTTTCTAAGGATGAGAAAAATGCATTGTTGAGTCTAAAAAATGACTCAACGATCATTATAAAGCCGGCAGACAAGGGTGGGGGGATAGTTATAATGGATAAGGAACTATATGACCAGGAGGCCCTTAGGCAATTAAATGATGATACCACGTGCTGCACGTTGCCATCCAATCCCACTCCAGTGATTAAACAAGAGCTGTCCAATCTCCTTAATAAAGGGAGTGATGCAGGGATTTTGAACCAACAAGAATTAAAATACCTCAATCCCCCATTCCCTAAGATTCCTGTATTTTATCTTCTTCCAAAGGTTCATAAGGATCCAGTCCACCCGCCTGGGAGACCCATTATATCGGGTGTCCAATCCGTTACCAGTCATTTATCGCAATATTTGGATATTCTTCTTCAACCTATGGTCAAATTGACCACGTCCTATTTGAAGGACACTATGAGTCTTCTGCAAATTTTAGAAAATTTTAAATGGGAATCTGATTTCTTACTCGTCACATGCGATGTACAATCTTTATACAGTATAATACCACATACTAAGGGCTGTGAGGCAGTCCGCTAACATCTAGACCAATATCGTACTTACCCTGCAGAACAGGCGGATTTATTCTGGAGGGTATTCTTTTTATCCTTCGGAATAATTATTTTTCCTTTAATGATCAGTTCTATTTACAACTTATGGGGATTACTATGGGGACCTGTTTTGCGCCCAGCTACGCAAACCTCTTTATGGCACACTGGGAATCCCAGTGGTCGGGGGTTTCGGGTGGCTGGGCGCAAAACCTGGTCCTCTATAAAAGATATATAGACAATCTTTTTTTTGTTTGGAAGGGAAATGAGGAAAGTTTAAAGAAATTCCATAATTCGTTAAATGAGAACGACTGGGGGATCAAGCTAGATCTCCAGTATAGTGAGAAAATAATCAACTTTCTGGATCTAACTCTATATGTTGAGGAAGGAAGCATTAAGACAAAAACTTTTTTCAAACCTGTTGATGTTAACAACTATATAGAGGCTACAAGTTGTCATGCTTCTGCTTGGCTTAGAAGTGCCCCTAGAAGTCAATTTACGAGATTTAGGAGGAATTGTACGGAAAGGGAAGTGTTTGATCTCCAAGCAGACAAATTGATGAGTGATTTTAGCAAAAAAGGGCTATAAAAAGGAAGGCCTATTGGATGTCCTAAAAGACATTCAAGGTAAAGATAGGAAAGCTCTTATTCAATTAAGGAATTATGAGGAAAAAGAAAATTTCTCTATTCCTTTTATTTATAATTATAATAGCCAGACACGTACTATCAATCAGTCAATACGCAAATATTGGCATATTCTGCAAAAGGATCCGATTCTTCAAGGAATATTGGGGGAGAAGTCAAAGATCATCAATAGGGGTGCTAAAACGATTAAACAAAAAATTGTTAGAAGCCATACCCGCCATGAAGATAATAAGTTTAAAACGATAACAGTTAAGGAGGGCTTTTATCGATGCGGCACATGCTCTGCGTGTAAGAAATTGAAGCTGAAAAGAAAATTCTGCACTGTATTTGATATTAATGACACGTTCAAAATTAAACAGGTTATCTCATGTCATTCCACCAACGTGATTTACGCCCTTGTACGACCCTGTAGAAAAATTTATATCGGTAGGACTATCAGACCACTTCATGTAAGAATTCAGGAACATATACGTAATATCCAACGAGGTTTCGACAAACATACGGTATCGTCCCACTTTCTTCTTGTACACAATAGTTCCCCTGAAGGCCTAACATTTTTTGCGTTATGTAAGGTCGAGAGAGATTGGAGGGGTGAAGACTTTATTAAAAAGATTAATCAAGAGGAAATTAAATCGATTTTTCGCTTTGACACTCTAATCCCAAGAGGTTTAAATAAGGATTTTTAAATATGCCATTTTCTTTAAATATTATTTTTTTTTTTGTCATGTGATTAAATCTTTCGATGGAACAATTTTATCCCACATGGGTAAGGGATTTTTTACATTAACGGTCATCCTATTATGGTCTGTGAATGGATCGTTTAGAGAGTTTCATTTTAATTTTTGAGTTATTAGTTTACCGTCTACCTCACTTTTAGGTGGGGTTATTATCCCTTTTTAGAAATCCCCTTTACCATTTGGTAATGATGTGTGAATCCAGTTATGTTATTGACCAGACTGGTTTTATTTTTCCCATCCTAGCAAGATCTATAGTAGATATAGAGACCCTTATCCTCTATAGGATCTCATATTTTAAAGGTGTTTTAATTTTAATACCATTTGGATTTCCTCTTAGAGATATTAAAGATCACTGTGTTAAGATGACTTTGTAAAGGTTGTGCATTGTGTAGGAATTGCGGCATAAATTTGGCGTTTTACTTATATATATATTTTTTTTTCTTGCTTGTGCATGGGTCTCCACCTCCCCGGCCGCATTGAGTGATGTCAGCACTGCAGGATATATTTTCCTCACTTGATTATGAACCTTTGCCGGCTGGAATTGCAAACGGACGTTGTGGGATATTCACGCATGCGCGTATGCCACGGAGGGGAGGACACCACCTGATCAATTAGAGTTCCGGAAGTGGAGCTCGGCTGCGGCGGAGCCGATAACAGAGAGAGTCCAGGACCGGAAGTGGAGCTCGTCTGCAGCGTGTGATGGGACATGCTGCGGACGGAACCTCCTTTTTTGGCGCGAAAATAAGCATACCATTTTTCAATTACGGTATTGTATATAAATACCACTACGAGTAGGAATGCAATCCTATTTTGTCCCCTGTTGCCACTGAAGAAGCGCTATATGCGCGAAACCCGTCTGACCCCCACCTGTTTTGATTTTTACTGTTGAACCTATTCCATATCGATTTTTACCTATTAAATTCCACTATTTTTACTTCTAATACTGTGGGAGTCCTGCTAACTTCTTGCTGAAGGCGGCTTTTTCAAATTGTGCCTTAAACAATTTGCACACTCTGGAACCCTAGAGCTCGGTGTAGCCCCTAAAAGGGTGAGTAATATTCCTTCCTTGGGTCTTTTTGGTCATTCACTTAAGCTGAGATAATACACCATGAGAATTCTCCCCTTTTATACTTCGAGATCTAAAGGGGTGTAATTATTGAAGAAGGAGGGGACCAATAAAAGAAGTCTGGCTGACGGACTGGCCTGGAACAGTCCGCGAGGCGCACTAAATAGAGCTAGGGAGCTCTCTGAAAGTGTGAGTTCATTATCTTACTGGACTCTGGCTATATTTCACACATTGTGTGTTATCACTTGATCTGCACTATTGTATCTTCCTTCCTTTTTGCCCATTTGAGGTCTGCATTGGTCCGTGTGGCTCTACAATTCCATTTAAATCAAATACTCTGGGAACCATCTTTTCCCTAGATGCACCTAGAAACGTAAGACACTTGTTGCCCTATTATACACTTTGGTGGTGTTGCGGAGGGTACACAAACACCTATTGAAAAGGAGCGCTTTTCTCACACTTGGCTTTTATTTTATTGTTTATTTCTTGAGGTGAAGGGAACACCACATCCGTGAGAACGTGTAGCGATCCCTGATACCATCTAAGCGCCGTGTATACATCCAGACTCGATGATTCTTCACATTTTGAATATATACATGGGTCAGCTTTGCTTTTTGTAAATCCTTCATCTAGCAGAACTTTATTTATTTTTAAGTTCCATGCTCGAGCTGATTGCTTAAGACCATACAGGGATTGTTGCAATTTGGACTCAAGATGGTCTTCTCTGCTTTTCACATATCCGTCCAGCTGTGTCATATACATTTCCTCTTCAAGATCACCGTTAAGCAGGCAAAAAATAGGCCCGGACTTTCTGCAGGACCGGATTAACATAGGGCCTGATGGAGCAGCAGCTCCAGGCCCATGCCCCAGAATAGGCTCAGAAAAAGGATAACTAAGTCGGCATTGATGTGCATTTTGACCCCTGTATCTCCAACTCCATAGCAGATTCAGGGTCATGTTAGGTATCACTGGAAAGGCCAGAGCATGACCTTTCCAAAGATACCAAAAATGACCAGCTTTTATTTAACAATAAAAATAAAAAATTAAATATTTTAATTTTTTTCTAACACAGCAATATTTTTCACTTTTTCAATTATAAAGTGAACAATGATGCTGCACTAACTCACCATCTCATTTCTCATGTCACCAACAATTGTGGATGTGATGGCACAATACGCTGTTATGAATTGTTACATCAAAAACCTAAACCTAATCATGGCCTTTCCAATGATACCAAACATGACCAGGTTTGGTGTAAAAATAAAACTTTAAAAAATAAATAAATAAATAATATATATATTTTTTTTAAATTGTCTAGGGGGGGTTAGTTAAATAGTACCTAGGCTGTCATTGAAAAATAATTAGCATAAAACAGTCAGAATGAGCTCAGCGTACAGTGGCAAGAAAAAGTATGTGAACCCTTTGGGATTACGTGGAGTTTTGCATGAATTGGTCATAAAATGTGCTCTGATCTTCATCTAAGTCACAACAATTTGAAAAACACAGTCTGCTTAAAATAATACAACCCAAACATTATTTGTTTTCATGTTTTTATTGAACAGAACATGTAAACATTCACAGTGCAGGGTGGAAAAAGTATGTGAACCTTTGGACTTAATAACAGGTTGACCCTCCTTTGGCAGCAATAACCTCAACCAAACGTTTCCTGTAGTTGCAGATCAGACCTGCACAACGATCTGGAGTAATTTTGGACCACTCCTCTTCACAAAACTGTTTCAGTGTAGCAATATTCTTGGGATGTCTGGTGTGAATCGCTCTCTTAACCACTTCACTGCTGAGGACGCGCTCAGCGCGTCCTCAGCAGTCCCGCTGGTATGCGGAGGACGCGCTGAGCGCGTCCTCCCATCGGGGTCAGCGTTCGGCCGGGTTCCGGCCGGTCGCTGGCCCCTCCGGTGCGGGCTGACATCCTGGATGTCAGCCCGGCATCCGGACCAGCAGCCGCCAGAATTAGGTGTCATCGCGGGGGCGCGATGACACCTAATTCAGGCGCCCCCCCCGCATGTGCGGAGGAGGCGCCTGAAAGGGAGGGGGGGGAGGTCCTTCGGACCTCTCTCCCTCCCGATCGGCGGCGCACAGGGGGTTAACCCAGGCATCATTTGGAAGGGCACAGCCTGCCCTTCCAAATGATGCCTGGCATTAACCCCTGGGAAGCTGGATCGCGAATCGGCGCTGAAAAGCGCCGGTTCGCGATCCTTTCCCGGAGCTGGCCGACATCTTGGATGTCGGCCAAGCCTCCGGGAACTCCCCCAGAGGACTGGCGTCATCGTGCGTAGCCAGTCCTAGACTTAACCCCTAACTGCCACCAACTGTGGAGATAGGGAGTTCCAATGAACTCCCTATCTCCCGATCCGTGGCAGCTAGGGGTTAAAGTTTGGTATCGTTGGATCGGCCAGAGCATGGCCGTTCCAACGATACCAAACATGAAAGTGAAAAAAAAAAAAAAATAAAAAATAAAATAAAAAAAAAAAAAAAAAACCACTTTTTTTTTTTTTTTTTTTGGTTTGTTAATGCAGCAATATTGTTCCCATTTCAATTATAATGTGAACAATGATGCTGCACTAACGATTTTTGTATGCGGTGCGTTTGTTAAAAATAGTGTCATTTTCCTCAAAAAAAAATGTAACGAGACCCCATCTCTAATTTTTTTAACAAGCGCACCCCATACAAAATATAACCGCAATTGCTCGCATGTTAAAATGTGGAAAAAACACTTTACACATTGTAAATTATTGAAAATACATATTTTATTGCATTTTTTGTTATAATATACAGACATGACATAACGTATACATATAATAATGACATATTATGAATCTACTGAGTCTGACGGAAAGAACGATATATAATATGTCTGGGTCATATACTAAAATAAGCCTTCAAAACACGTTTAAACATGATGAGCAAAACCGGTAAAAATGACCTCAGCATAGGGGCGGGAAAAGCCTCAGCAGCGAAAGGGTTAAGGTCATGCCTTCTCGCTGTCTTGGAGTTACACTTGACTCTGCTCTTTCCTTCATCCCCCACATCAAGTCTCTTTCCTCCTCCTGCCGATACCAACTGCGTAATATTTCCAGAATTCGGCCATTTCTTACCGCTGTCCCCACAAAACAACTCATACACGCCCTGGTAATCTCCCGACTCGATTATTGCAATAATCTCTTATCTGGCCTCCCTCTGTCCCACCTCTCCCCCCTACAATCCATCCTGAACGCCTCCGCCAGGCTAATTCACCTCACCCGCCGCTCTGTCTCTGCCGCTCCCCTCTGCGAGTCCCTTCACTGGCTCCCCATCCACTGCAGAATTAAGTTCAAAATCCTTATCCTTACCTACAAAACCCTCACTAACTCAGCTCCCCACTACCTGTCCTCACTAATCACCAAATACACCCCAGCCCGCTCCCTAAGGTCAAACAGTGACCTGCGCCAAGCTTCTCCCCGCATCACCTCTTCCCATGATAGACTGCAGGATTTCTCACGCGCAGCCCCCACTCTCTGGAACGCTCTCCCTCGTACTGTCAGACTTTCCCCTAACTTCTCTTCCTTCAAACACTCCCTTAAAACATTCCTATTTAGGGAAGCCTACCACCCAACTCACTGACGCAACCATCAATCACTCTCACCTTACAGTCCTCTCCTCCTGTTTCCAACCCCAACCCTCCTAGATTGTGATTTCCTACGGGAATAGGGCCCTCATCTCCTCCTGTATTGTTTGTCAAATGTTGTTCAATGTATTGTAACGCTGTCTGTACTGTGCTTATTGTACAGCGCTGCGGAATATGCTGTCGCTTTATAAATAAAGAATAATAATAATAATGCCACAGCATTTCAATCGGGTTGAGGTCAGGACTCTGACTTGGCCACTCCAGAAGGCGTATTTTGTTTTGTTGAAGCCATTCTTTTGTTGAATTACTTGTATGCTTTGGGTCATTGTCCTGTTGCATCACTCATCCTCTGCGGAGCTTCAGTTGGCGGACAGATGGTCTTACGTTTTCCTGCAAAATGTCTTGATAAACTCTGGAATTCATTTTTCCATCAATGACAACAATGAAAATGAATTTCGATTTTACACATTTCTAGTCCATTCGAAAATTCTGAAAAGTTTTCGTTTCAGCACGAAAATTTGTTCGGATCTGCCGTTTTCGGATCTGAAAATTTTCGGAAAATCGTCCGAATCCGAATGCACGAATCGGGAAATTTCGTGAAAATTCCGAAATTCCGAAACCCGAAACGCACATCCCTAACAACAATCCGTCCAGGCCCTGAGGCAGCAAAGCAGCCCCAAACCATGATGCTCCCTCCGCCATGTTTTACAGTGGGGATGAGGTTTTTATGTTTGTGTGCTGTGCCTTTTTTTCTCCACACATAGTGTTGTGTGTTTTTTCCAAACAACTCAATTTTGGTTTCATCTGTCCACAGAATATTTTTCCAGTAGTGCTGTGGAACATCCAGGTGCTCTTTTGCAAACTTCAAACGTGCTGCAATATTCTTTTTGGACAGCAATGGCTTGCTCCGTGGTGTCCTCCCATGTAATCCATTCTTGTTTAATGTTTTCCTTATTGTAGATGTGTCAACAAAAATGTTAGCATGTGTCAGAGATTTCTGTAAATCTTTAGCTGACACTCTAGGATTCTTCTTTACCTCATTAAGCATTCTGCGCTGTGCTCTTGCAGTCATCTTTACAGGACGACCACGCCTCGGGAGAGTAGTAACAGTGCTGAACTTTCTCCATTTGTAGACAGTCTGTCTTACCGTGGACACATGAACATCAAGGCTTTTGGAGATACTTTTGTAACCCTTTGCAGCTTCATGCAAGTCAATAATTCTTGATCGTAGGTCTTCTGAGAGCTCTTTTCTGCGAGGCATGGTTCACATCAGGCAGTGCTTCTTGAAACCAGTAAACCCAAAACTGGTGTGTGTTTTTAAAGGGCAGGACAGCTTTCAGCAACGCATCCAATAATATCACACTGATTGGACTCAAAGTTGGCTCACCCCTGGCTCCAAATAGCTCTGGGAGAAGTCATTAGGCTAGGGGTTCACATACTTTTTTCACCCTGCACTGTGAATGTTTACATGTTATGTTCAATAAACACATGAAAACATATAATGTTTGTGTTGTATTATTTTAAGCAGACTGAGTTTTTCTAATTGTTGTGACTTAGATGAAGATCAGAGCACATTTTATGACCAATTCATGCAAAACTCCACGTAATCCCAAAGGGTTCACATACTTGTTCTTGCCACTGTACATATGTGAACTGGCTCAGCAGTGAAGGGGTTAAAAAGCAAAAACATGTAAAAATTGAGTATTTCTAATCTCGGGACAAAATTTTGAAACTATTTAGCCAGGGTCTTTTTCGGTGGTTCTAGATTTTGGGACTAAATTACGAAAAAGTGTGTTTTTACCATTTTTTCATCATATTTCATATTTTTTTTTATAGTAAATTATTCGATATGATGGAAATAATGGTATTTTTAGAAAGTCCATTTAGTGGCGGAAAAAACGGTCTATAATATGTGTGGGTTGAATAAACGACTAAGAGGAAAATTTGACCTAAACACTAACAGCGCAGAAACGTAAAAACAGCAGCGGTCACTAAAGGACAGATTTGTGTAAAAACGCCCGGTCACTAAGGGGTGAAAAGAAAATTAAAAAAAAAAACATTTTAGTTCCAAAGCGATGGCATTGTCCATTTCCCACGTATAAAATGAGCACTACCACTGCCGTTACTCACCTTCTCATTTCCTACGCTGAGAGCAAGGTCATTGTTTTATAAATAGTCATATCTATACTATAAAACAATAAGGGCTGGCGTGTCCGTCGCCAAAACCCTACTGCGCATGCGTGCGCAACCTGCGACGATTGGCTGCGCGCGCATCCAACGGCCGCGGCACGCGCACAGCCGGTGTGCGAGAGGGACAAAACAAATTGGATTTGTTTTCTGCATCGCCTCCGTGCCCGGCCTCCATCTCCTCCGCACCCGGCCTCCATCTCCTCTGCGCCCGGCCTCCATCTCCTCCGCGCCCAGCCTCCATCTCCTCCTCGCCCGGCCTCCATCTCCTCCGCGCCCGGCCTCCATCTCCTCCGTGCCCGACCTCCATATTACCAGTCTGCCATGGCTGCCATGCACAATACCAGTCTGCCATGCCTGCCATGCACAATACCAGTCTGCCATGCACAATACCAGTCTGCCATGGCTGCCATGCACAATACCAGTCTGCCATGCCTGCCATGCATAATACCAGTCTGCCATGCATATTACCAGTATGCCATGCACAATACCAGTCTGCCATGCATATTACCAGTCTGCCATGCACAATACCAGTCTGCCATGCACAATACCAGTTCCCAGCCATATTACTAGTCTGCCAGCCATATTACCAACAATATTAAAAAAATAAGGGCTGTCGTGTCTGTCGCCAAAACCCTACTGCGCATGCGCGCGCAACCTGCGGCGGTTGGCTGCGCGCGCATCCAACGGCCGCGGCACGCACACAGCCGGCGTGTGAGAGGGACAAAACAAATCCGATCCATTGGAGAGGCGCACAGCACAGCGCCTCTCCAATGGATCGGATTTGTTTTCTGCATCTCCTCCGTGCCCGGCCTCCATCTCCTCCGCGCTCGGCCTCCATCTCCTCCGTGCCCGGCCTGCCATATTACCAGTCTGCCATGCCTGCCATGCACAATACCAGTCTGCCATGCAAAATACCAGTCTGCCATGCACAATACCAGTCTGCCATGCACATTACCAGTCTGCCATGCACAATACCAGTCTGCCAGGCACATTACCAGTTCCCAGCCATATTACCAGTCTGCCATGCATATTACCAGTCTGCCATGCACAATACCAGTCTGCCATGCACAATACCAGTCTGCCAGCCACATTAAGAGTTCGCCAGCCATATTACCAGTCTGCCATGCATATTACCAGTCTGCCATGCACAATAGCAGTCTGCCAGCCATATTACCAGTCTGCCATGCACAATACCAGTCTGCCATGCACAATACCAGTCTGCCATGCATATTACCAGTCTGCCATGCACAATACCAGTCTGCCATGCATATTACCAGTCTGCCATGCACAATACCAGTCTGCCATGCATATTACCAGTCTGCCATGCACAATACCAGTTCCCAGCCATATTACCAGTCTGCCATGCACAATACCAGTCTGCAAGCCATATTACCAGTCTGCCATGCACAATACCAGTCTGCCATGCACATTACCAGTCTGCCATGCACAATACCAGTTCCCAGCCATATTACCAGTCTGCCATGCACAAAACCAGTCTGCCAGCCATATTACCAGTCTGCCAGCCATATTATCAGTCTGCCAGCCATATTACCAGTCCGGCAGCTATATTACCAGTCCGGCAGCCATATTACCAGTCTGCCATGCACAATACCAGTCTGCCATGCACAATACCAGTCTGCCAGACATATTACCAGTCTGCCAGCCATATTACCAGTTCGCCAGCCATATTACCAGTCTGCCATGCACAATACCAGTCTGCCAGCCACATTACCAGTTCGACAGCCATATTACCAGTCTGCCAGCCATATTACCAGTTCGCCAGCCATATTACCAGTCTGCCATGCACAATACCAGTCTGCCAGCCACATTACCAGTTCGCCAGCCATATTACCAGTCTGCCAGCCATATTACCAGTCTGCCATGCACAATGCCAGTCTGCCAGCCATATTTCCAGTCTGCCAGCCATATTACCAGTCTGCCATGCACAATGCCAGTCTGCCAGCCATAATGCCAGTCTGCCATTCATAATACCAGTGTCTCATAATACCAGTGTGCCTAAATACCAGTCTGCCATGCCATGCATACCACGTGCCATAAAATATACGCATAATGTATACGCTACAAAAAAAATGCCCGCCCAAGCCCAACACAATCTAAGAGGCCCCATGAGCTTGCAATCTAAGGGGCCCCATGAGTTTACAATCTAAGAGGTCCCACGAGTTTACAATCTGAGGGGTCCCACGAGTTTACAATCTGAGGGTCCGGTTCCCGTGAGTTTACAATCTAAGAGGGAAGAGGAACCTACTCTAATATATAAATTCCTTTGTAATGCACTGTCAGCTGTGCGTGCACCCATCACAGCTGCTCAGTCGGCCCTCCTGTTGCGGATGGGATGGCGATGGACGCGTTACAAACGTATTTATATAGAGAGATACTCTTGGATAGGACATTGAAAAAAACCTATGTGGACTTGAATTCTGACCTGGCGACAACAACAATAGACTGCCCTCTGGGCAGGATTTCCACCTAGTTATTCATAAAACACCATCCTTCAAATCACTAGACATGTGCATTCGTTTTAGTACTAAAACTATTTAGTCCGAATTTTGGGATAATTTAGTTTTAGTATGACTCAAGATACGAAACTGCTCAGTACAAAAAACGAAAGAAACTAAAATAAAATGCACTACATTTTAGTTTCAGTCCTTCTTGTGAT
This sequence comes from Leptobrachium leishanense, assembly GCA_009667805.1. Taxonomy (NCBI): domain Eukaryota; kingdom Metazoa; phylum Chordata; class Amphibia; order Anura; family Megophryidae; genus Leptobrachium; species Leptobrachium leishanense. The sequence continues at coordinate 457,202,434 of CM019064.1, read as the reverse complement.
ATTACATTGATGAGTGAAGAAAGACCAGTATTGAACGCAACATTGCAAAGCTACAGAAAAGGTTTGTATGCCTAATCCTTCCCGACCCCTACCTGAAAATCTGACAGTGATAGAGCTCCAGAATACTCACTCGCAGCACAGACAGCCAGCACAGGAGAGGAAACCTTTACTTAACCCTTGCATGTCTATGAAGCAGACAAGATGATAAAAGCAGCTGGAGAAGGAAAACATTCAAATAAATCACACTGAAAGCTAATGACAGAGGAGGGCTGGATAGTAAAAACCCCTTTATAACAAGCAGCGCTGGGAGAAGAGAGGGACTTTATAAAATGTGTGTTATCTCCCCTCCCGCTCTGCATAATAGGGGCTTAGGTCTGATACATTTTATATTATCCAGGAGCACTATCCCCCTTTCCTCATCTATAATACACGTTTTATATAAAGTCCCTCTCCTCTCCCAGTGCTGCTTGTTATAAAGGTTTTTTTTACATCTGCTACATTTAGTATCCAGCTCTCACAGTTACTCTGTCATTATGAGCCTTCAGTGTGATTTATTTGAATGTTTTCCCTAGATTTAAAGTGCTTTATTTTATTATAAAAATCTATTTGCACCAGTCATCTCTTCTCTGAGCTTTCAGACCGATTTACGTTAATATTTTCCCCCTCCCTGCTTTTATATTCCTGTGTCTCCCCCCACAGAGATACAAAATTTAAGTAAAAGTTCCCTCTCCTGTGCTGGATAAGCATTGCATTCCGAAGTTCTGCACCCTCCACATGCCAATGCAGTAAAATGTTCTATACAGAGAGGGGTATTAATTAATGCAGGAGGATGTTGTATACATTATACGGAGAGGGGTATTAATGCAGGAGGATGTTATCTACATTATACAGAGAGGGGCATTAATTAATGCAGGTGGATGTTGTATACATTATACGGAGAGGGGTATTAATGCAGGAGGATGTTATCTACATTATACAGAGAGGGGCATTAATTAATGCAGGTGGATGTTGTATACATTATACGGAGAGGGGTATTAATGCAGGAGGATGTTCTATACATTATACAGAGAGGAGCCTTTTTTTTTAGCCCTTTAAATCCAGTGGCTGTGAGCGCTGAGATCGGCTGCTTGTTACATTATCTCTCAGTACAATGTATCAGGCTCAGCTGTTGCAGTAACTGACTGTAACAGCTCTCAGAGTTTCAGTAACACAAGGAAATAATATTGTTCTAACCTCTTATATATAAAAATATTATTTACTAGTTTTACTGAAACTCTGAGCGCTGTGATGAGCAGCAGTCAGTTCCTGTAACAGCTTTGCCTGGCACATTGTGCTGAGAGTGAGAGATACTGTAACAGCTTTGCCTGACACATTGTGCTGAGACTGAGAGATACTGTAACAAGCAGCGATCTCAGCCCTCTGAGGAGCCACTACAATAGTAATTGTATCCACTGGTTTTCGGATGAATAAAATTAGTTTTTATACTAAAGAACTGAAAACGAATTTCTTTAGCAACTAAATAAATTGCATTTTAGGACTAATACATTAGTTCAAAACGAAATTTTGTGCTGTGCACGTGTCTACAAATTACAAGGAAAATATTTCATTTATTTTTCATTTTTTTGGTTAAAATTGTATATTTTCTCAGAAAAATGCAGTAACAGGTTCCCAGTTCAAATTGATTAAGAAGAATTCCCTATAGAATATATAACCACAAAGATTTGGATGATAAAATATAAAAAAAATATTTTACACGCTGTAAATGATTGAAATCTGATTGTAAATTTCCTCACACAGTATCTGCCTGGTTACATATACCCATATCTGCACTATTACATTATTTATTTATTTTATTTATTTATAAAGGATTTTACCAGGAAGGATACTTTGAGATTTCTCTCGTTTTCAGTATGTTCTGGGTTCAAGAACATTGAAGTGTTACAGTTGTTACAGAAATACAAAGTAATAAAATGCAAGATATTAAAAAAAAGAATAACACACAACCTAAAATATGTTTTCATTTCACTAAATTCCAAAAAAGCCACCAAAATATTCAGCTCCAGGCCCATAGAGATCTTAATCCGGCCCAGGCATTTTGGACTGAGCAGTCCACCGCCGATGATCGCCACCAAATAAAGCCAATAAGCAGCTGAACGGGGTAAATAAATAAATAAATAAACCTGCTATTCCTTAAAAGGCGTTTAAAACAATAAAAATGCATGAAAATAATAAAAAGGTCCTATTAAAAAAAAAAAAATATGTTTGTTACAGAATAAAAAAAACGCCATAAAAAAATAAAAGGGAATAAAATTTTTTGCCTAAAGAGATCTAGAAAAATACCAAAACAATAAAAGTAGTTTTGCTAGAACCGAAAAAACCAAACGGTTGAATAAAATATAATAGAAACAATAATATTTTTTTTACATTGAATCCTATGGGATTCACCTGTTTAAACCTGTTGAACTGAATCACGGAAAAATCGGTGGGGGAAAAAATGGGAGTTTTGCAAACATTTCCGTGCAGGTCTCCTTTAGATTAACCATTACTTCTCTATGGGACAAATACACTGCCACCAAAGATCACTGAATTGCGGCGATCTGAGACGAACCGCACCGTATTTCACTGTCAATTCACAAGTACTTGGAGAATTTACAGCTTTATAGCTGAACAGCCACGAAACCGCACCGTACAGTGGAATTCGAAATTCAGAGATCTTTAGGGGTTATTCAAAGAGTACCGAATTGGCCACGAAATGTCACCGAACAGTGAATTTCCTCGTACGGTGACATTTCGGGGCCATTCAGCTATTCAGAAGCAGGCAATTCTCCAAATACGGTGCCTGTTCGGCTGCAGTGAAATCCCCCATAGAGAAGCAATGGTTAATCTATTCACATGGAACAGCAGAGAAATGTCATTGAAATGCCCTGATGTTCAGTGGTTTCATTCGGCAGGTCTAATCAGGCGAATTCCATAGGTTTCAATGTTAAAAATATTCCCGATTTGTATTCAATCTATACTATAATTGAGTAAGGCTTGGCGTGTCCGTCGCCAAGCCTTACTCTGCGCATGCGCGCGCAACCAGTGGCGGTTGGTTGCGCGCGCATGCAACCGCCGCGGCACGAGCCGGCTGTGCGCTCGCCGCGGCGGGTTACAAGATGCACACAGCAGCCTGGTAGAGGCTGCACTCGCAGCCTCTACCCGGCTGCCGCGCGCATCCAACCCCCGAGCGGCGAAGGGAAAGTTCCCTCGCTTCCGCTCTTTGAAGGACCCAAGCCGCGGTCACTTGGGAGTATCCCACGTGACCGCGGCTTGGGTCCTTCAACGACCGGAAGCAGGGAAACTTTCACTTCGCCGCTTAGCAGGTAAGTATGCCGATAGAGCATTCGAACAGCCGTCCCATGTCTGGTCTGGGGTCTGAGCTAGGGAGCAATATCCACGAGCTGGGGCAATATCCACGAGCTGGGGCAGTATCCACGAGCTGGGGCAATATCCACGAGCTGGGGCAATATCCATGAGCTGGGGCAATATCCACGAGCTGGGGCAGTATCCACGAGCTGGGGCAGTATCCACGAGCTGGGGAGCAATATCCACGAGCTGGAGCAATATCCACGAGCTGGGGCAGTATCCACGAGCTGGGGCAATATCCACAAGCTGGGGCAGTATATCCACAAGCTGGTGCAGTATATCCACGAGCTGGGGCAGTATATCCACGAGCTGGGGCAGTATATACACGAGCTGGTGCAGTATCCATGAGCTGAGGCAATATCCATGAGCTGGGGCAATATCCACGAGCTGGGGCAATATATCCACGAGCTGGGGCAATATCCAAGAGCTGGGGCAGTATCCACGAGCTGGGGCAGAATCCACAAGCTGGGGCAATATCCACGAGCTGGGGCAATATCCACGAGCTGGGGCAGTATCCACGAGCTGGGGCAGTATCCACGAGCTGGGGCAATATCCACGAGCTGAGGCAATATCCACGAGCTGGGGCAGTATCCACGAGCTGGGGCAATATCCACGAGCTGGGGCAGTATCCACGAGCTGGGGCAATATCCACGAGCTGGGGCAGTATCCACGAGCTGGGGCAGTATCCACGCACTGGGGAAATATCCACGCGCTGGGGCAGTATATCCACGAGCTGGGGCAGTATCCACGCGCTGGGGCAATATCCACGAGCTGGGGCAGTATATCCACGAGCTGGGGCAGTATATCCACGAGCTGGGGCAGTATATCCACGTGCTGGGGCAGTATATCCACGAGCTGGGGCAGTATCCATGAGCTGGGGCAATATCCACGAGCTGGGGCAGTATATCCACGAGCTGGGGCAGTATATCCACAAGCTGGGGCAGTATATCCACGAGCTGGTGCAGTATCCACGAGCTGGGGCAATATCCACGAGCTGGGGCAATATATCCACGAGCTGGGGCAATATCCAAGAGCTGGGGCAGTATCCACGAGCTGGGGCACTATCCACGAGCTGGGGCAGTACCCACGAGCTGGGGCAATATCCACGAGCTGGGGCAGTATCCACGAGCTGGGGCAGTATCCACTCGCTTTGGAAATATCCACGCGCTGGGGCAGTATATCCACGACCTGGGCAGTATATCCACGAGCTGGGGCAGTATATCCACGTGCTGGGGCAGTATATCCACGTGCTGGGGCAGTATATCCATGTGCTGGGGCAATATCCACGAGCTGGGGCAGTATATCCACTTGCTGGGGTAGTATATCCACGAGCTGGGGCAGTATATCCACATGCTGGAGCAGTATATCCACGAGCTGGGGCAATATCCACGAGCTGGGGCAATATCCACGAGCTGGGGCAGTATATCCACGTGCTGGGGCAGTATATCCACGTGCTGGGGCAATATCCACAAGCTGCGGCAGTATATCCACGTGCTGGGGCAGTATATCCACGTGCTGGGGCAATATCCACGAGCTGGGGCAATATCCACGAGCTGGGGCAGTATATCCACGTGCTGGGGCAGTATATCCACGTGCTGGGGCAGTATATCCACGAGCTGGGGCAATATCCACGAGCTGGGGCAGTATATCCACGTGCTGGGGCAGTATATCCACGAGCTGGGGCAGTATATCCACGTGCTGGGGCAGTATATCCACGAGCTGGGGCAATATCCACGAGCTGGGGCAATATCCACGAGCTGGGGCATATATCCACGAGCTGGGGCAGTATATCCATGAGCTGGGGCATATATCCACGAGCTGGGGCAGTATATCCACAATAGACTGCCCTCTGGGCAGGCTTTCCACCTTGTATCTAATAAACCGTTTATTCTTTTATTCTGCAGCAAAAAGTCTCTTTACTTATAGATTTTTATAAAATTTCAAGGATTTTTATTTCCCCAATGGTGTATTTTTTTTCTGTAACAGACCTTTTCATTGTCTTTCATAAGATCACATACATTATTTCCAGGCATTTTAATTCCAGCAGTAGTTTTTGTTAAATCGCCTTTAAAAGTTCTAGTATTTTTTTTTTTTACCCATTCGGAGGCTTGTTGGCTTTTTTCAGCAGCGTTCGGTGGTCCATTTGGTGGTTTGTTTGGCAGGCCGTCGGTGGCATTCGGCGGTTTGTTCGGCGGGTTGCAGCTGTGTTCAGCAGGATGCAGCCATGTTCGGCAGTTTGTTCAGCGCATTGTTCGGCGGGATGATCGGTGGCGTTCCCCGTGTTTGCGGTGGAGTTCGGCAGTTTGTTCCGAAGTGCGGCGAACGAGAGAGCACCGAAATGTCAGTGACATTTCGTTGCTTTCAGAATAACCCTGACAGTCCATTGCTGGGTTCCTGTATTCCTGTTAAACTTATAATTGTGCTTGAGGACGTTATAAAAATGCTTTGAATATGATTTTTATATTAACCCCTTAACACAGGGGCATGGCTGGGTGGAAGGCGGGCCTCCGGCTAATTCCCCGGCCTGGCTTTCTTTCCTGTGGCCGATCACTGCAGGTGTCTGCAGGCAGGACAGCCTGATCGGGGAAGCCCAACTGCTGCCAAATGTAGCGATTGGCCACAGACAATGGGGGTGGGCTAGGAGAGATGTCAGAGATCCGTGGGGCGTGCTATGCCATCCATCGGCGTTCAAGCTTCCCCGCTGCCTGGACAACAGAGCACACCAACCAGCACCAAGGGGTTAAGGCCACCCATGTCCGTGGCCTTTTTATTTATTATTAATTAGCAGTGCTTTTTTTCTGGAAAAATAGGTGGGGGTACTCTCACGCCCAGGGAAAAACTGATTATGAGTTTGACTATTTTTTTGTATCCTAATAAATACACCGCACAAATGTGTGTTGCAACCAGCAAGGAACCACCAGTCTGCAAGGACACACTTCCAATCCCAAACACTCCGAAGAATAATTACCGACTCCTGAATGTGGTCAATTAGAAAGGATTTAATCTTCAGTGAGCAATAAAAGAAGACGTTTCAACACGCAGGTCTTTGTTAAGTCTAGATGCACAATACACCAATCACATGGATATATTTGCCCCCAGGAAGCTCACATAGATACAGTGGCAAGAAAAAGTATGTGAACCCTTTGGGATTACGTGGAGTTTTGTATGAATTGGTCATAAACTGGTGTGGGTTTTTAAAGGGCAGGACAGCTTTCAGCAACACATCCAATAATATCACACTGATTGGACTCAAGGTTGGCTCACTCCTGGCTCCCATTAGCTCTTGGAGAAGTCATTAGGCTAGGGGTTCACATACTTTTTCCACCCTGCACTGTGAATGTTTACATGTTCTGTTCAATAAACACATGAATACATATAATGTTTGTGTTGTATTATTTTAAGCAGACTGTGTTTTTCAAATTGTTGTGATTTAGATGAAGATCACAGCACATTTTATGACCAATTCATGCAAAACTTCATGTAATCCCAAAGGGTTCACATACTTTTTCTTGCCACTGTATATTTGCCCTCAGCTCACATGGATATTTTTGTCCCAGCTCAAATGGATATATTTTCCCCAGCTCACATGGATATATTTGCCCCAGCTCAAATTCATATATTTGCCCCCAAACTCACATGGATATATTTGCCCCAGCTCAAATGGATATATTTGCCCCAGCTCACATGGATATATTTGCCCCCAGTTCATGCATGGATATATTTGTCCCAGCTAACATGGGTATATATTGCCAAAGCTCACACATGGATATATTTTCCCAAGCTCACATGAATATAGTTGCCCCCAGTTCACACATGGATATATTTGCCCCAGCTCACATGGATATAGTTGCCCCCAGTTCACACATGGATGTATTTGACCTCAGCTCACACATGGATATATTTGCCCCCAGCTCACACATGGATATATTTGCCCCCAGCTCACGAATTGATATATTTGCCCAGCTCACACATGGATATATTTGCCCCCAGCTCACGAATTGATATATTTGCCCAGCTCACACATGGATATATTTGCCCCCAGCTCACACATGGATATATTTGCCACCAGCTCACGCATGAATATATTTGCCCACAGCTCATGCATGGATATATTTGCCCACAGGTCACACATGGATATATTTGCCCCCAGCTTGCCTCACATGGATAGATTTGCCCCCAGATCACACATGGATATATTTTCGAAGCTCTCACCTCCTGTCTGCTCTCCTCTCCCAGAGAAGATATTGCCGGCGGCCGCATGCTTTTCCCTCCTATGAGCGGCCGCCTGAATGAATATCTGCCGCTCGCTTGGGGATCTATACACCAGCCAGCCATGATCTCGCAAAGATCGCAATCGAGATCGTGGCTGGCTGATGTATAAAACCCCAGGTGAGCGGCAGATATTCATGCAGGCGGCCGCTCGTAGGAGGGAAAAGCACGTGGCTGAAGGAAATATCTTCTCAGGGGGAGCACTTGGATGCCCCCCTGAAGTGGATGCCCGGGGCCACCACCCCACTGGCCCCCCTCTGCCAGCCGCTGCTGCCAAGAGGTGCTGGTACTCGCCGAGAGGTGTCGGTACGCCGTACCGGCTCAAAAAACCCCTGTTAATTAGTGTTCTAAACCCTTTCCTGCGTACCATGCCATCCCTGCGGCAGGTGGGCTTTGAAGACACGGTGACCTTTATTGGCCGCCACAGCCCTGCCCTGCAGTCGGTGTGCACCGCGCCTCGTTGACGGCCTGGTCGTCCCCCTGTAGCCAATGACACGCGTTGTGCATCAGTGGCTAGGTGCTCCGAATGAGGCTCCCACTGAAGAGGCCGGGGTTAACCCCTCCAGCCGGGCACCACCCACCCAGCGTTAATGGGTTAAATGCATATATACTTCAAACAATGGTAGAACCTTCATTTGAAACATGAATTTCTGATGAAACAACATTAGTACCATTGTTTGAATAAAGTATCACAAAGTCCACTTCAAGCAATGGCACCAACCACGGGTTTTTGAAGCTATTCTCAAGTTTTTTAGGTACTTGTTGTAAAATGTTTTACAAGGTTATTCCAGCTACTTATTTTAGCCACTGCTCACACGGTCAACCACTAGATGGTGAACGTAGAATGGTAAACAGCTCTGTGGGCGTAAATTCATTCCATCAGCAGATTTTATGAACAAAACGTCAGCTGGTTCAATTTAAAAGAATAAAAACATATTTCAATACTTTTTTATTGTTTTTTTATTCTTTCTAGTTCATTATTTTATTTGACATCATAATTAGTGATGAGCCGAACACCCCCATGCTCAGTTCGCATTCGAACTCGAACAATTTAAAAAGTTCGAGTTCGAACTCGAACACGAACCGAACTCAAGTTCGGTGGAAGAGTGCAGGGTTGGACCCTGCGGTCGCATATTAAAATGATATGAATCCACGGAGCCTTTTCCCCATGTTAACGCATTATGATGGCTAAGACCCTTAAGATATGGTCCCTGAATGTTAAGGGACTTAATTCCCCTGGAAAACGGCGTCTGCTCTTTCGAGAGATGCGTCGCCAACAGGTAGACATAGCCTGCCTGCAGGAAACCAGAATTCCACGGTCCGCCTCCTTCCGGCTCTCTGACAGGCGCTACTCCCAGGTGTATTCCTCGTGTGCCTCTACTAAAACCCGGGGGGTGAATATTCTCGTGCGTAACTCCTGCCCTTTCACGCTGGATACGGTAGTGGCGGGTGGGGAGGGCAGGTATTTGGTGGTGAATGGGTGGCTTGCACATAAGAAGTACTCGGTGGTCTCGGTGTATGCACCGAACGTACCGGATGAGTCCTTTTGGTCTGATTTACAAATGTTTATTTCCTCCCATGCATCCGGAGCTCTGATAGTTGCTGGGGACTTTAATGCTGTGCTTTTCCCCACCTTGGACCGGTCTGATGCTTCCCAGCGTGCTGTGCCCCGAGAGCTCAGGAAACAGGATAAACAATTTCACCGCTTTGTTAGGGCCCTAGATCTAGTCGATGTCTGGAGATCGCACCATCCACCACTAGAGATTATACATTTTACTCGCCCCCGCATGCGTCGTACTCAAGGATTGATTATCTGCTGGGCGCTCTCCTCCCTTCCGGAGCTCGGGTCACCCGCCATTGGCTCGATCACGTGGTCTGACCACGCTGACGTAAGCATGCATCTCAGGCTGCCGGGACGCCGGACCCCTGGACAGTGGCGCTTGGACCCGACCCTCTTGGATGCGGAGGGGGTGTCGCAGGCGGTTAGGCAGGAGCTGGAGGGCTACTTTCAGGTTAACGGCACAGACGACGTACCCGCTTCAGTGGTATGGGCAGCGCATAAGGCAGTTATAAGAGGGGTGCTCATTAGCCAGGCTTCCTATCGGAAACGGCGCAAAGGTGAAATGTTCACGCAGCTGCAAGCTAGCTTGCGTAAACTAGAATTTAGACATAAGGCGGAGCCTGGACCGGTGACCTTTGATGCTTTGCAAGAGGCGAGAAGGGCATTGACCCAGCTATCTCTAGATGAAGTCAGCAGATCCATGCTCTGGTCCAAAAGATTTTACTATGAACGCTCAAACAAAATGGACACCCCTATGGCAAGGAGGATAGCGGGCCTCCAGCGTCACGGGGGCGTAGGAGCCCTGAGGGACGGGGCAGGAACTGTTCACAGATCCGCCTCTAAAATTAGGGATATTTTCACAACGTTTTATGAGAAGATCTATAACCACTCCCCGCAGGCGACCTTAGATAACCCGACACATGTAGCTAATGTACAGCGTTTCTGTCCGAGTTGGCTTTGCCGACCCTGACGGAGGCACAGGCTGCAACCCTGGGTGCGCCGATAGATAGCGAGGAGGTGCGGACAGCCATAGGACTCATGCAGCCAAACAAGGCCCCGGGTCCGGATGGACTCCCAGGACTTTACTATAAATCGTTTCTGCCCATCTTACTCCCTCACCTTACCACAATGTGTAACTCGGCAAGGTCGGGGACTCCCTTTGCAAGGGACTCCTTGACGGCCTCTATTGTTACTATCCTTAAACCTGGGAAGGACCCTTTGGGCCCGGAGAACTACAGACCGATTTCCCTCCTTAATTTTGATATTAAAGTTTTAGCCAAAGTATTGGCTCTCAGATTGAACGAGATCATACCAACTTTGATTCATGCTGACCAAGTGGGGTTTATCCCAGGCCGTCAAGCATACGATAACACCCGGAGGGCCTGTGACCTGGTCTGGCTTGCGCAGCGTCTGAAGGTACCAGCAGTGTTCCTGTCCCTAGACGCCGAAAAGGCCTTCGACAGGGTGGGCTGGGCTTACCTCTTCCAGGTGCTGACGCACCTGGGGTTCCCACAGGAGTTCACGTCCTCGATCGGAGTAATGTATGATACGCCGGTGGCGCAGGTGGTGGTACCGGGTACGCCCCCTCGTCCTTTTCGCCTCACGAACGGCACTCGACAGGGCTGTCCCCTGTCGCCGCTGCTGTTCGCGCTCTCCCTGGAGCCTCTGCTCTCGGCGGTTCGCGCGGACCCGCTGATTGCGGGGGTAGCATACAGGGGGGAAGAATATAAAGTCTCTGCGTATGCAGATGACGTCCTCTTGTCCCTTACCTGCCCTGTTCCCTCGGTGGCGCGGCTGTTGGAGGTGTTGGACCGGTTCTCGGAGGTGGCGGGGTACAAGGTTAACATGACTAAGTCTACGGCTCTCCTTGTGGGGGCCTCGGATGGGGACGCCGGGATTATGGAACATCGGCATGGTTTTTGCACAACTACAGAGTCCATATCGTACCTTGGTGTTCGGATCCCGGGGTCCCACTCGGAAATATTTACTCTTAACTATGCTCCATTGATACAATGTATAAAAAGTGATCTTGACCGATGGGCTAAACTGCATATTTCATGGTTGGGGAGGGTGCACTGCATAAAAATGAACGTTCTGCCTCGTCTCCTGTATCTTTTCCAAGCCCTACCGATAAGTGTGACGCAATCAGATCTAACGTCACTGCAGACGGCTATAGATGCTTTTGTGTGGGATAATAAGAGACATAGGGTGGCGAGGCAGACGTTGTTTAGACCTCGGGCAGCGGGAGGGATGGGGTTACCCTCTCTCCTTTCGTACTATAGAGCAGCACGGTTAGCCCAAATAGTAGCTTGGCACTCCCCAATGGGCGCAAGGAGATGGGTGGATCTGGAGTCTTCCATGATGTCACCGGATCTTCCACAATTCTGGCTCTGGACTTCGCCACCTTATCGTCCAACATTACGCACGGAATGCCCGGCCATAGTAGCTGCGGTGAAATTATGGGACTCTGTCGCAGTTAAATGTGACCTTACAAGTTATCCGTCGCCTCTGACTCCGATCTTGCGCAACGAGGAATTCCCCCCGGGCTTGTGCCCGCAGCCTTTTGGCCTGCTGGAAGATGCGGGTCTTCAGCGACTGGTGGATTTCTACCCTAAAGGAGCCCTCCTGCACTACCCGGATCTACAGGGCACACACTCGCTGCCTCCATCTACTTTTTTCCGATTTTTACAAATGAGGGACTTTATCACCAAACCCCACCTTCGAGCCGCAGCACTCACCAAGCCTTCGTGGTTTGAGCGTTTGTGCCTTCAGGAACACTACCCCAAAGGTCTAATCTCCACAATATACTCTTCTATTACCTCGACCCTTGAATGGAAGGAATTGACATACATTAATGCATGGCATAAAGACCTGGGAGAGGAATTGGAGGGCGATGAGTGGTTGGACATCTGGGAGGCAGCTAGGAGGTCCTCTATATGTACTACGCACCAGGAGCAATCTCTGAAAATGATATTCCGCTGGTACACCACCCCGGAGAAACTTGTCAAAATGAAAGTGACTACCACTGATGTGTGTTGGAGACTGTGTGGCGATAAGGGAACCTTCCTGCACATGTGGTGGTCATGCCCCCGTCTTAAACCACTATGGTCGAAACTACATTCTCTTGCCCAAACCGTGCTGGAGAGAGACCTACCTTTTGTGCCGAAAGTTTTTCTCCTTGCGTCCCCCTTGGAGGACCTTTCCTTGCGCCAGAACAAACTACTTGCTAAAATGTCGCTGGCAGGGCGTCGAGCCATAGCGGCAGAGTGGAGGGCAATGGAGCCCCCCCGCTTTGGCAGGGTGCTGGCCAATATCAGAGACGTGGCCCTTATGGATGAACTGTCGGCCAGAGTACACCACACTATGGATGCGTTTTCTAGATTGTGGGAGCCTTGGGTGAACCATGATGTTTAGATAATGATCTACCTAATGATTGCAGGGACTGGAAGATTGGGGTTATCGTGTTGTGCCAGCTGGGTCTTGGAGAGAACCTTTCTCCTCCCTTTCCTCCTCTTCCCCCCCCCCTCTCCTTTTTCTTTCTCTCCTTTCTTTTTCCTTCTTCTCTTCCCTCTGCCCTTTAGGCCTTTTCTCTTCCTTATTTTCCTCTCTACTCTCTACATCCTTTTCCCTTCTTTCTCCTGTTTGTCCTCCCCAGTTTGTCCTATGAGAAGATGTTGTGACAGGGTGGGGTGTATTATAACTTGCTGATTTGTTCTAGCTATGGTTGTATCCTAGCACCCCCTGGAGTCGTTTATGGCTTGTACATCACAATAAATCACAATAAAATATGTTTTCAAAAAAAATGATATGAATCTGGTACAGGCGTCAGTGGCAGTGCACCCAAATATTGTGCCTTTGGTGGCAGCAAGTGTCTTCACACCGGAAGTAACCCCTCTGTGGTATTGTGGAAGAGTGCAATGGTGGAGGTTTTGGTAATGCAGAAGAGATCCCCGATCTATTCAGCTACATCAGCAGCTATAACAAAACCGGGTCAGCAATGTTTAGGTACTTGTACTGTGCTACTGTATATGGTGAGAATCGGCGCACACCAGTAGCAACAGGAAGCAAACAGAACAGGCAGGGAATACACAGAGAGAATAGTCAAATGGCAGGCAAAGTCGGCAACAGATCGGGTCCTCAGTACAAGCAGCGTCAGTAACAAGTATACAAACTGATTCGGTAAGCTAGCGATGCGGAAATAAAGGCTGAGACACACTGAGCTGCAGCGACTCACAGCGTAGCGAAGTGAAGAGAAGCAAACATTTTGCAGGCTTGACTTCACTCCGCTCCGCCTCGCAGCGTGTTTACACTACATTATGTTTGCTTCTCTGCGCATTGGACAGGAATCCACTAACTAAATTAAAATGTACACACAAAACAGTTTTATTTTCACAAAGCACATGTTATATAGGCAAAAAAAAGTTTCTAGTGAATAAAATACATCAAAAATTACTGTTAATTTAATAGGAATAGTATAGAAATATAAAAAAGTAACCCCTGATCATATATATTATAGGGACACGGAGCACTGTGTATATTGTAGGGATGCATTGATACCACACACAGACATATACGTATATATCAACACACAAACCTATATATACGTATATATCAACACGCAGATATATATATATATACCCACCCTCAGACCTCAGACCATATATACGCACATGGGGGGTGGGTGGCATGTGGACAATCTCAACTAAATGCGCCCCCCCATTTGGCTGATCCCTCCAGAAGAAATGTTGAACCCGACAGAGCAGAGAATATATATATTACTCTCTGCTCTATGAGGTTCAACATTTCTTCTGGAGGGATCAGCCAAATGGGGGGGGGGCAATTAATTGCCAATATGTGTGTGTAATACTAGTCTGGATATATATATTTATAAGAATATAGATATATATCTTATCTTTATATATATATATATATCATACCTGCCCTTACCTTCCCCTATAAATTTGCTAAAAATATACACACAAAAAAAAAACCACTGCCTGAGACCCCGCGCAGCCCACATGCCACCCCCTCTACCTGGCTGAATGTATCTAATATATATAATTAAATACATTCAGCCAGGTAGAGAAAGAAAAAAAATATATATTTTATGTCCTTGGATTTTTATTTTTTTAGAAATGTGTCGCTTTACCTTAGCCTGGTGGTCAGTGGGGGCTTCCTGGATCCTGGTTGTGGGGGGGTCTGCCATGGCCGCAGGTGCAGTGGCTCCCTCCCTGCGTTGCCTGTCTCTGCCATATGCACCCGGGTGGCTAGCCCGCACATTCACAGCTCTGTCATCCAGCGGCCGCATGCTCCTCAAGGGGATCCTTGGGAGGCCCCTGCAGGCTGCCCTCTACAGTGCCTGATTAGAGGGCCATGTCTACCTGATGTTTTAGTAACAAGAATGTTTTATCCCATAGGCTTCAATGTTAAAAATATTTCCGTTTTAATTCAATATCTAATAAACCGTTGCTTATAATATTCTGCGGTAAAGAGTCTCTTTATTTCCAGATTTTTAGTATTTTTTAAGCGTTTTTTATACTTTTTTCAAAACAAAAATTTTCAAACTTTTGGCGAACGTCCCAAAAAGTTCGAAGTTCGCGAACTGTCGAACGGCCGATGTTCGATGCGAACTCCGAACAGATCGAACCAAACAGCTCATCCCTAATCATAATGCTATGACCCTCTGTCATGCTGAACGTTCTACAGAGATTATATAATTACAGTGTATCATTTCTTGTATGTTCTGTGATTTGCATACATTGTATTTCTTCACACGCACAATCAATATAAAAAAGCCCCTTATTTGTAGCGAAAAAGCTGAGTTATCCTCACTCTGATTTCTCTACATTTCAGCCCATAAATAAGAGGATTCAAAAGAGGGGGAATAGTCAGGATCTGGACAGACATTGCCACCCGTAGTCCGTAGGGTAGCATCGTGGGTTTATAGCGGTGGAGGATAATTTCAAAAAGCACATCAAACAAATAGTTAATCAGGGTTATGAGATGAGGAGAGCAGGTCTGCAAGGCTTTTTCTCTGGTGGCCTTTGAGGACTGGAGACACACTCGAAAGATCTGTATGTAGGAGGCCATGATGAGCACCGGCATCAACCCAATCACACCAACAGTGATGAAAATTCCAAATATATTGTTTAACGTTGTGTCGATGCAGGAGAGTCGCACGACAGACCAGTTGTCACAGTAGATCTTCAGAATAACCGAGTCGCACAGTGGAAGTCTTACGGTCAGTGCAAAATGTGTCGAAAATAAGATAAAATTATACAACCAAGCTGCAAACACAAGCCTGAAGACCAATTTCATGGACATGATGCTGTGATATCTCAGAGGGTGACAGATGGACACGTACCGGTCAAACCCCATGGCTGCCAGGAAGTTTACCTCCCACCCCATGTAAGTGTGAATACAATAGATCTGTGTCAAGCAGCCGATATAGGAGATGGTTTGTGTTTCTTGAAGCAGGTTGAAGAATAGGTTGGGGAAGAAGGCAGAACTGCCATACAGGCCATTAACGCACAGGACGGCAATAAATATATACATGGGTTCGTGTAAACCCTTCTGTAACGATATGGTGGAGATGACTGTGACGTTGCAAAATATGATCAGTATATAGAAAATCAGAGATATCACAGCATAGAGGTATTTTATTTCTGTCATTTCCCCGAAGCCCAGCGTCAGCACTGAAGGATTTAAAACTGTGGCGTTTTGCATTTTCTGTTAATTGTGACAATTCTGGAAGAAAAATAAACAAATAGAATCATGTGGAACCAGGAAAAAATGGAAAGAAGTAGAGCGTCAATGTAGGGTGATCGAGTGAAAGAATATAAAAGAGAGAGAAGGCAGAGTGAGTGGGAGAGTATAAAAGAGAGAAAAGGTAGAGTGAGTGTGTGACAGACCAAGGCTGCAGGGGTTAAATATTTCTCCGGGAATCTGTTTGTTTGGGGGCGTTGGGAAAGTCCTCCAGGGGTCTAGGCATAATGGCCAGTTACCACAGAAGAAACTACCTTTGGTTCATTAATGCCATATCCCCTGATGTCTGTGAATTATTCCCTCTGCACAAGAACACTTTGCTTTCTGTATAGTGTTGAAAGATTCCATTGTTTTCCCCTTCTTCCCCCCTCCTCCTAGGACCGAACAGACTTTTTAGGATAAGATTGCATGTGTTGAATGTCTCTTCCCATTGTTCTGTACTTACTTTATCTGATCTAATCTGCAATGTATTCTGGAAAGGGGGTTGTCTCCCAACTGTGTTTTACCTGTGTGTTTTTTCAAATAAAGAGTCAGTATTTGTTTTGTTGCTCTACAACACTGGTCCTGCCTGGTGATTGTAGAGATTTGGGGGCTGTTAAAGCTGGATTTTGGGGTCATGCTTGGAGAAAGCTAGTGTTTGACAGAGGCACACAGTCGGTGTGCCAAGCGGTCTGTCAGAGAGTGGGAGAATATCAAAGAAAGAGAAGGTAGAGTGAGTGGAAAAGTATGTAAGAGAGAGGATGTAGAGTGAGTGGGAGAGTATAAAAGAGAGAGAAAAATAGAGTAAGTGGGAGAGTATAAAAGACAGAGAAAAATAGAGTAAGTGGGAGAGTATAAAAGAGAGAGAATGTTAAGTGAGTGGGAAAGTATGAACGAGAGAGAAGGTTGAGTGGGAGGGTATAAAAGAGAGAAGGTAGAGTGAGTTGGAGGGTATAAAAGAGAGAAGGTAGAGTGAGTTGGAGGGTATAAAAGATAGATAAAAGAGAGAGAGAATGTAGCATGAGTGAGAGATTGAAATAAAGAGGGAGAGAATGATAAATGGAGATAGAGAAATAGAGTGAGTAGAAGATCAAAAGAAAGAATAAGAAAGTGGGAGAGTATAAAAGTGAGAAAGACATCAAAGTGAAAGGGAGGTTGAAATAGAGAGAGAATGAATAAGAGGAAGAGAAAGAGAGTGTTTTGAGAGAGAGAAATGGAAGAGTGAAAGTTAGATCAGAATAAAGATAGAGAATAAAAACATGGAAGGGGGACAGTGTAAAAGAAAGTGGTTAGTGATTAGTGGTTTATAGAATTAAGATTAAAGAAAGATAATGGAAGCGAGAGAAAGAGACAAACGTTACAATAAATGTACATTTCTTCACTTGTTTCGTGTTTACTCAAACTGCTAAAAATTAAATGAAATACAATTTAGCATTGAGTGGGAGAGTATAAAAAAGAGAAAAGGTAGGGTGAATGGCTTTATAAATAAATAAATAAATAAATTCTCCATGGATGGTTAAACACCTGATCCGTGTAGAATTCAACGGTTCCCGCTGCTCTGTGCGCGAGAATTTTACGCTAGAACTTTACAATCACTTTTATATTCCCTGCTTATTTATTTTGTTTAAAAAAAGGGAAATAGAATGTACAGCAGCAAGGACTGACACGACCAATCAGTGACCAAGATTCAGTAAGCACCGATAGCAGCAAAGTGACAGAAATGTGAAGCGAGGGAGGAGTCAGCGATATTCACCATATGTTGTTTTGTTGTGATACTCATTTTAGGATGAATGACTAAAATAATAAATTGCATGTTTGTATTGTAATAATGGGGTGTTCAGGACGACTTATCACTGTCTTCATACTCACTATAAGAATATATGAAAAAGGAATAAATGTGTTTAAGTGTTGATCCATCCCTTAAAGGGCCAGTTCCACCATTATTATTATTAGCACCATAATACATACTATGGACTCGGGAAATATAAAATGCGTCACATGTTGATGCATTTAGATTAAAAACAAACACCTGTGACTGTTAAAGGTCAGAATTATTTATTTATTTATTTATAAAAGGCTTTTACCAGGAAGGATACATTGAGATAAAAAATATATCATTTATCTATTTTTTTAATTCCATTTAATTTAATAAATTAACAAATAAAAATAACTATTATTATTATTATTACCTGAGACACACTATGGCGAATCTCAGGTTTCAATGTTAAAATATTCCTGTTTTTATACAATATCTAATAAACCGTTTATTCTTTTAATCTGCAGCAAAAAGTCTCTTAATTTATTTATTTTAAAAGATTTTTAGGCATCTTTTTGCTAAAAAAAATTGTGATTTTTTTAAAAAAATAAATAGAAATATAAAGCGTGTCACATGTTGATGAATTTATATTAAAACCCATCACCTGTGTCTATTAAAACCAGAATAAAAAATATATCTTTTATTTAATTCTTTTTTTAAACAACGACTGGTATCACCAGAAAGGCAACAAATAACTGGAGGGAGATAATAGGTATTAATCACAGGAGGCTATGGGATTAACCCCCTAAATCTGAAATTTACAACAACAGATGATCTCCTGAATTTCAAGAGGTACAAACGTATCGGCCTGTGACGTAGAAAAGGTAACTTTTATTAATAGCATTTATAAAAAATTAAAACACAGGGGTTATTCAGAGAGCACCAATATTTCAATGAAATTTTGGTGCACTCTTCTTTGGCGCCCTCAATTTGCTGCCCCTGCGCTGAATTCAGTGGTCCCCGAACTGCGCTGAAGGGATTTGCCGAACACCGCCGATCAACCCACCGAATGCAGCCAATGATCTGTCAACGACCCACCGAATAGATCACTGAACTCCGCCGGAATAAGCCTAAGCTCCACCGAAAAAAAGCCGACCAGCCGCAACTTTTAAACAAAATTAATAGATGAAAATGCATGGAAATTATATATACGGTCCTATGAATAAC
Organism: Leptobrachium leishanense; assembly: GCA_009667805.1. Taxonomy (NCBI): domain Eukaryota; kingdom Metazoa; phylum Chordata; class Amphibia; order Anura; family Megophryidae; genus Leptobrachium; species Leptobrachium leishanense. Next base: position 457,183,472 of record CM019064.1, on the reverse strand, counting down.
AATAAACAAAATGTTACAAAATAAAAAATAAAAAAAAACGCCATTTAAAAATAAAGCAGAATAAAACAAAATCCCCAAAAATGCCTATAAAACATAAATTAATAAATAGACATTTTGCTGCAAATGAAAAGAATAAAAAATTGCTATTTAAAAAAAAAACTATTTTTTTTAGCAAAAAAATAATAAAAAATAAACTAAATGACTTTTGCTGCAGAATAAAAGAATAAACGGTTTATTAGATATTGTATAAAAAAGGGAATATTTTTAACATTGAAATCTATGGGATTCGCCTGATTAAACCTGACGAATGAAACTACTGAACATCAGGTCATTTCACTAACATTTCTCTGCTGTTCAATGGGAATAGATTAACCATTGCTTCTCTAAAGGGGATTTCACTGCCGCCGAACAGCACAGTATTTCACTGCAGCCGAACAGACACCGTATTTAGCTGGCAATTAACCAATGTTTGCAAATTGCCTGCTTTTTGAATAGTCGAATGGTCCCGAAATTGCACCGTATGAAGAAATTCACCGTTCGGTGCAATTCGGTGGCCAATGCGGCTCTCTTTGAATAACTCCTACAGTTAAAATTGTGACCATCACATCACAAAAATGAAAAACAATATAAAGAAACAAAAAAATAATAATATAGCAACACTCAAGTAACATGTTTGTAAATAAATGTTACTGAAGCATTAATGACAGTTATACCGTACAATTTGTAATAACACTGGGTACGCTGGTGCTACAAAAAATGTGTTGAAATTTCCAGGTGCTACATAATATATATATTTTAATGTGTTACTTTGATCCCTGACTCTATGCACTCATAAGCATATACTGAAGATATACATATATATATATTTGTTTCAGGTTATTTTCTACTGGATATTAATCTTTTCCCCCTGCTCTATCTGTTCAGTGCATTCCCTTAATTGTATCCCATCTAAGATTAGAGACTATTTATTGCGGCTAATATAATGACTTGGGCACAAACATTTATACAGATATTCATTTTGGTGCATGTTATTTGAGTGTTGCTATATTATTGTTTTTTTTTTTTTTTCATGCTAGTGATGCGGTGGCCACAATTTTAACTGTTTTCATTTTTTATAAGTTTCATTAATAAAAGTTACATATTATATATCACAGGCAGATACGTTTGTATTCATATTTTTAAATCCATATTTTCCTGTCCCTGCTGACAGTTTGGGCTCAGATGTGTAAATTCAGAAAACATCGGCTAATGAAGACTTTGTGGTGCGCTGTGATATCAGTTGCATTATATTCACTTACCGGGTGTGAGGTGTGGGGTGTCTGGGTCAGTCAGTCGCACTCGGGGCGACGTGGTGACTATTTATATCTGTCTCTTTAATGAACGATCAGGATAAGCCAATCAACAAACACACGGAATTTTAATGACATCACTGATTTACTGTTGTTGTTATTGTTTTCCTTCAGGCAGGTTAAAAGTCGGGATGTCTCCGGTGACAACAGGCCTCACTGGGAACGAGACACTCAGGACATACGGAAAATAAAAGGTAACATTGTAGATCTGGTTTAATCACGTGGATGTAAACGTGAAAACCCCCCTGATTTATGCTAAAAAAATAAATGAATGAAAACACATTATTAATAAATTAATTTGTCCAATGAAGGAAACTATGAATTCCCAGAGGTCTATAATGTTCATGTGACAAGGATCACTCAGTATCCGTGGTCCCCAGAAGGGAGATGACAGCACAGTGTTAATAACACCATAAGAATTGATTTTGCGTGCCTGGAGTTTATTGTCATGCTGTGAGTGAGGTCCCACAGGGGTCTGGGGGGCCAGTGTTTTATGTATCATCAACCACATGGTGTGGTTCTATGTATTTTATTTTCTAGATGTCATTATTATGGCAGGACATACTTGAAAATGAGAGCAATTTCAATGTATCCTTCCTGTAAAATACTTTTTAAATAAATAAACAATGTATTATTTGGAGAATTATCTTACCATGGATGTGTCCTGCCCACTCTGGAACAGAGACCAAACAGCAGGCAAATAAAACCACCCTTCTGATCACCCAGTTGACTGCTGTTTGAAGAGGTTCTTGTTCGCCGATGGAAGGGGATCCCTTTAGGCAGCTCGCAGAGACTTTTGCACCTGGATTCTCTCCTCATGTCCTGATAGAATACAGGAGGCAGGCGTTCTCGCTAATAGCTTCAGTGATCACTGTCTAGTGTACTGTGTGCGCAAAATAAAGGCCACAAAATCTCCCCCAAAGGTAATAATCAACAGGTCCTTCAAGAAATTTAATCTTGAATCCTTCCTAAATGATCTCAAATGGCTTACGTGGTACAGACTAAACCTAATCCCAGACCTGGACTGTGCAATTGAATACTTTCTGTCAGAGCTCCTGCAAGTCTGGAATGCCCATGCTCCGCTGCGTAAAGTGCGAGGCAAAGGGGCACACCTCCCCTGGGTTACAGCTGACCTCACACACATGTACCAGCTTAGAGATTCACTCTGGTCAAATATCAAGAGTACTGGATCCATGAACTATCACTGTGAATACCGAAAATGGTGGAATGCATGCACAAAGCAAACAAAAATGGCCAAAGTCCAATACTTCAATGAAAATCTAAACAATAACATATCAAACCCGAGAAATTTTTGGAAAATCATAAATAACATACAATCGCCCTCTGACAACTCTCAACCAGCTGCTGTCAAAGTAAACAACCAAACCCTGCAACACCCCCTAGATGTAGCAAATGCCTTTAATAACTATTTTGTTGGATGCGCCAACACCCTGATTGCTAAACTAGCAATTGAAACACATTCAGAAAGGCAGCACACAAGTCAGATTCTTCCAACTGTGCAAAAACCCTGTATCAAGGAGAAATTCAGTTTTAGACCGGTGCCTGTAAGTGTCATTACTAAACTTCTCTGTAACCAAAAAATGAAACACGAGTCAGGACCTGACCAAATCCCAGCAATGCTGCTGAAAATCAGCGAGCCGGCAATTGCAAAACCTGTCGCAACCCTAATCAATGAATCACTGGTGACTGGATATATACCCAAACTCTGGAAAACTGCGAGAGTGGTACCTATCCATAAAAGTGGAGACAATACTTTGGTATCCAACTACCGTCCAATATCATTGCTTCCTGTAATGTCAAAAATCCTGGAAAAATGTGTTTATACTCAATTTCGCGATTACTATCAGTATTGTAACTATTTAACCCCAGATCAATCCTGCTTCCGTTCAAATCATTCAACCACAACTGCCCTTTTAAAAGTTTCCAATGATATCCAAGCTGGCATGGAACAAGGAAACCTAACTGGAGCCATCTTCCTTGATTTTGCCAAGGCCTTTGACACAGTAGACCATGGCATCTTATTACAAAAACTTAAAAACTCTGGTATTGGTGATCGCATGCTAACCTGGTTTCAATCATATGTGTCTGATCGGTCGCAATATGTGTCCATTTCTGACAGCACTTCCCTCCCCTCCCAGTCACGTGCGGTGTACCCCAAGGCTCGATACTCGACCCCCTGCTATTCACATATTCATAAATGGTCTGCCCAATGTCTGCAAAGCCTCAACTGTACACATGTACGCAGACGACACTGTAATCTATACCAGCAAACCAGATCTCCCACAGCTGGAGGCCGTGCTGCAAAACCAATTCACAGAGGTAGAAAAGTGGATCAAAGATAACAAACTTTTTCTAAATGCTGACAAAACTGTTACAATGCTCTTTGGAACTGCACCTAAACTACACAAATTGCAAACACCCCATCTATGTGTCAGGACAAAATCAAATGGCACGCTGACCACAGTCACTTCTCTCAAATATCTAGGTATATGGTTAGACCCAAATCTATCCTTTGGCCCCCACATCGAAAAACTTTCATCTAAACTTTACCCCAAACTAGGTGCCCTGTACAGAAACAAATCCTGCCTGAGCACCGCGGTAAGAAAGCAGATTGTACAACAAATGCTTATGCCAGCCATTGAATACAGAGATGTAGTGTATGCAGCGGCCCCGCAAGCACACCTCCAAAAACTTACTACATTGTATAACTCATTCTGCCGCTTTGTGCTACAATGTAACTACATGACCCACCATTGTGACATGTTCAAAGAACTAAACTGGCCATCGCTGGAATCTAGACGCACCCTTCACCTTTCCAACCTGGTGTTTAAGAGCTTTTCTGGGAAGCTACCACCCTACCTGAATAGGCTGCTTCCCTCAGCAGTTCCCTCATCCTATAACCTCCGATCCAGGACCGGCACCTTACTTGCAATACCACAATACAAAAAGCAAGTGGCTCTATCCTCATTTTCCTACAGAGCACCACAATTATGGAATAACCTCCCAGACACCATCAAATCTTCCCCCAGTCTAAAGTCCCTTAAGAGCTCCATATTAACATACCTCAGTAAGGAATGACCTGTAAACATGTAACATAGTGACTATATACAGAATGCACCTGTAAACATGTAACATAGTGACTATATTTCCTACATATTTATTTTCTGTTAATCTGTATATTTGTTTTGTGTTAATTTCTTGCATTTTACTACTTTGTATTTCTGTAACCATGTTCTTGAACACAGGACATACTTGAAAACAAGAGAAATCTCAATGTATCCTTCCTGGTAAAATCCTTTATAAATAAATTAAATAAATAAATAATACTGAATCGTCTCTTGATCTACTTTCAGTAGGAATATTGTGGCCATCACTGGCGTTGGCCAAAGATTCACCCCCAATTTATAGAGTGCACCATTTGGCCAACATGAGTTCATTTCATTGATGGCACACTGGTGGCAGTCCTTAGAGTCCATAGTGACCAATGATGCTGTTAGTGTCGGTGGTGCAACTTTAGCAAAAGGGAAGGCGGGGAGTGGATCCAGTACTTTGCCTCTTACAGGGCCATATGAGGTGTCATTGGTAAGGGCAGAGTTTGGTGTTTCCAGTAATACCATATATAATCATGTTGAATGTAAAAATCAAAGATAAATACAATATTTTTGTTTTAGTTTTTGTTCTAAAAACAGCAGCATTGTAGACTTTCGTCATATAAAGCAAACAATGCAGCTGCCTTAAATCACCTTCCCATTTCTCATGACACATGACCATATTGTAACCGAAGCTCCCTCTACCTTTGTACCCACACCCTCCTTGGCACTCTTGCCCACACTATACATGCCCTTGTGCCTGATGGAGTGGCGTGGATGCTGGCCTCCAGCCAAAAGATTGTGGACCAATTTGGCAAAGCCAGTTCTCAAGGACAATGGGCATAAGGGTCACCTAATAGTTGATGAGTCAGAAATACATATATCTTGAAACTGTACTTTTTATTGATCTTATTTATATTTTTGTATCGTATCTAATAAACCTCCCTTTTTTCTTTGGCTAAAGTCACAGCCGCAGAGAAGGACCCTGGTGCCGTACAGCCCAAACAGCCCAGGAGACCTCCCGTTGTAGACACACAATCTTCCAAGAGCAAAAAAGCAGCAGTCTTTGTTCACTAAATATTTTATATATACTGTACAATTTATGATTCTGTAATTAACTCCACTTCATCTGCATAGCAAACAAAAAGCTAGGATTTTATGACCATTTTTGTTTTATATTTTGAAGATAACATTATAGAGCTTTGTATCCATTAGCACCATCTTACCATTTCTGTAGGAAAGATTCAGGATAAAACTGAAAAAAAAATGTTTTATTCCCCAGAGGGGTGTCATATGCCAATATGACATTGTATGGGCGCTTAAAAGACAGTCCAAACTAACAGCGAAGAATAAGTATTATCAAAAAAATGACACACCAGTCACAAAAGTACATGCAATACGATCATCTTAGATAGAAATTAACACAATATTATCTAGTTTTACTCTCTCTCAGTAATACCATTAAAAAGGCACAACTGGACCCCAGGACAAAATCACTATAAAATTCATTTGGGAGCTACTAAAGATGATCATTATCACTATGATTGTCACTCGACAGCAATACAAGAAAGAAACATCTCATTTGAATGGTGGGTAATCACTCTGCCAAATAAGGGATCATGTCAGATGTTCCTCGAAGGAGGGTGTGATAGCGGCCCCTTTAAGGTCCTAGAATCGTGTTATAGTTCTAATTTTTGCTAGTCAATTGTCCTTGGCACAAAAAAGCAGCTGGCATCTGGACTGAAACTGAATTCACTTGGTCAGAGATTCAGAGTTTCAAATGCTTGCCACATTCCGAACATTTAGCCATATTCTTATTCGGATCGAAAAAACAGCAGAATTCTAATACACAATTCTAATTTGTCCTTGTATGAAGAAGAACTGCATAACATTGGATGCTGCATCATTTCTGATACTGAAATCATCACCTGGAACCCTATAAATTATAAATCTATTTTATGGATTTAACCCCTTTACTACCGGTATCGAGATATCTCGGGCTTCAAATGCACCATCTGGAGCTCTGATATCGAGATATCTCGGGCTGCAAATGCACCATCTGGTTCTCCGATATCGAGATATCTCGGGCTTCAAATGCACCATCTGGTGCTCCGATATCGAGATATTTCGGGCTTCAAATGTACCATCTGGTGCTCCGATTTCGAGATATCTCGGGCTTCAAATTCACCATCTGGTGCTCCGATATCGAGATATCTCGGGCTTCAAACGCACCATCTGGTGCTCCGATATCGAGATATCTCGGGCTTCAAATGCACCATCTAGTGCTCCGATATTGAGATATCTCAGGCTTCAAATGCACCATCTAGTGCTCCGATATCGAGATATCTTGAGCTTCAAATGCACCATCTAGTGCTCCGATATTGAGATATCTCGGGCTTCAAATGCACCATCTGGTGCTCTGATATCGAGATATCTCGGGCTTCAAATGCACCATCTGGTGCTCCGATATCGAGATATCTCGGGCTTCAAATGCACCATCTGGTGCTCCGATATCGAGATATCTTGGGCTTCAAATGCACCATCTGGTGCTCCGATATAGAGATATCTTGGGCTTCAAATGCACCATCTAGTGCTCCGATATTGAGATATCTTGGGCTTCAAATGCACCATCTGATGCTCTGATATCGAGATATCTCGGGCTTCAAATGCACCATCTGGTGCTCCAATATCGAGATATCGAGATATCTCGGGCTTTAAATGCACCATCTGGTGCTCCGATATCGAGATATCTCTATATGCTGATCTGCAGCCCAAAAGCAAATGAAATGAATTTGCTGCAAACACATTTCGTTTGCTTTTGGGCTGCAGAAGGTGCCCTCAAAGCTGTAGCCATGTGGACATCCTGCCCGAAAAGCTAAAACTGTAAAATCGGCTGCTCAAAGCTCTAAAATATCGGTCTTTCAAAAATTTATGTTTTTTTTTCTCTGCTGCTAATAAATGACCACTGGTTGTTGTTTGACTTATTTGAGGTTTTTTTTAATATATAGGATTATCTTTTGCAAAGCTTTCTAAATGCTTTCCTGCGAGTATGTAAAAAAAATATATTAAATATTTATATAATCTATGCTTTGTTGTCTTATACCATAAGGTACGGTGGTCTCTTTCATTAGAGTTTCAGATTTTATTACTCTTTTTTCCTCTCTATAAACATATTAATTTGCTATTTCACATAAAAGCTGTAAAGCCCCCATCGTTTTGAACATGTTACACAGGTCAAATAAACACTGCAAATGCTTTGCCCTGTATCCCGCAACTTGTCACCGCAAGAAGGTAATGCTGCACCTAATGATTACTTTCATAATTATTATTATTGTCATCATTTATATAGCGCCAACAGTTTCCGCTGCGCTTAGATTGCACATTATTTTTTCAATTAATCGATTCATCGGATAATAAAAAATTACATTATTTTTGTTTTGCAATTTGTGTAATGTACTCAACATTTGGACGTACATACACCAATTATACATCTCGCGGAATTTTCATTCTTTTCACACACAAGGTACGCGAGCACTTGGTCAGAGTGATGGATTCTGTGTGCGCAGCTCAAGCTCATGTCTGCTTTCTCCCCGAACGAACGCTGCTACGAGTGCTCAAATAGACATGATGATGTCAGTACGTAACGTGGGGTGGCAAGGGGTGGGGCAATCCATGCAGCCTGAACATGTTAAAAAGCTAAAGTGGTCAGGGTGTGTAGCGTGGCCCTTGATTTCATGAACAAACTGAGTGAGGGGAGGGTCCAGAGATGAGAAAGAATGAGTTTAGGCACATGACCGAGTGTGAGAGGGAGTGAGTTTGGGCAAGAGTCTGGACCTGAGTTTGGGAGGGAGTTTACAAGAATGGGACCAGTACCAGAGGGAGTGATGGCAGTTCTGGACCAGAAAGGGTGGGTGGGGTGGTGGCACAGGACTCCAGATTCAAGTAAGGATACTAACATTACAGCTCCTCCACCCACTGGCAGTACAACAAGTATAAATGGAGTCCTAACTACGTCAGGCTGTTCCACTGTAACGGTTATAAAAAAAAAAAGTAAAATAAATGTACCAGGTGGGAGGAGTAGAGGTAACATCACTGCTCTATAACCATGGAGAGAGACTGTGAAGACACAGGATCGATCCCGGCAAGAGCACCTCTCCAGTAAGTGTCCTTGGGCAAGACACCCAACAGTACATACTCACCACCCAGGACATACTTGACAACAAGAGAAATCTCAATGTATCCTTCATGGTAAAATCCTTTCTCAATAAAAAATAAATCTTTATTGGAAAAATAATCAAATACATGTAGATAAATTAAGATTAGAAACAAACACATAATAGAGTAGCTGAAATACTTAGATAGACTAGATGAAGAGTCCTCAATCAGACCAAAGATATGAAGCCCATAATATAACGTATAATACAAAAACCTTCAGGGTTATTCAAAGAGATCCGAATGGCTGCCGAAAGGTAACTGAACGCTGAAAATCAGCGTTCGGTTACCTTTCATAGCCATTCGGCTATCCAGAGAGCAGGCAGTTTGCCAAATGTTGGCGAATTGGCTGCACATACGGTGCCTGTTCAGTGCCTGTTCGAGGGCAGTGAAAACCCCATGAAAAAGCACTGCTTCGGCTATTCAGAGAACACGAACCAGCAGTGAAAGGTTCCTGAAATGTCCTGCCATTCGGTGGTTTCATGCGGCAGATTTATTCAGGCGAATCCCATAGGCTTCAATTTTAAAAATATTCCCGTTTTAATTCAATATCTAATAAACCGTTTAATATTATTTTCTACAGTAAAAAGTCTCTTTATTTATAGATTTTTTAGGATATTTTATGCATTTTTTGGGATTTTTTTGCAACAACATTTTTTTCCTTTTTTTTTTAAAAAAAATTGACAACTTTTCTTCTTTTTTCTGTAACAGCCCTTTTTATTATCATTCATTGGACCTCACATGTACATTTCAGACATTTTCGCTCAGTAGTTTGAAAAGTGAAACGCTGTTTGCAAACAAACATTCAAGCAAACAGTTTTTTTTTTTCTCACTCCATTCGTCTGCAGTGTCGGGTTTTTCCGGCGGCTGCTCTGCGCTCTGATCGGCTCCTGCTCGGGTTTCTCAAACGTCTTCGGCGGGGTTAATCCAGATGTTTTTGCGGGTTTCGGTGTGCGTTCGCCCTCATTTTGCCGTGACTTTTCGGCAGGTTTGCGGCCGCCTTTCCCTGCATTTCAGCGGCCCTGTGGTGCTTGCCGAATACACCGCAGGGTGGCCGAAATGGGATCGCCAAATCGCACCGAATAGTGACTTTTCGATTCACTTTGAATAATCCTGCTTGTTCAAAAAAGATCGGATCTTCTTCAAATAATAAGCACAACAATGGTATATAGACCAGGAAACCCAGAGGCTAATAAAAGAACAGATAGACACAGACCCTGGTTTATAAATGGGAGGAAAAATATACACAAAATACAACAATAAATCCTCAATCAGACCCTAAATTTACTCAGATTTCTGAGCTGTCCCTTATATTTGGCCGTCAAAACGACTAAGGAATATGATGCATCTAAACCAGAGCAAAGTATTGGCTTCTTATAACAAAACAAAGTGATCTGTTAGAAAAACAAATAACATCCCTAGGATGCGCTTGAGGCGCGTTTCACCGTTATCCCTTACGGCTTTATCAGGAGCTTTTAATCCCAGTGGCAGTATCCCACAAACTGTTGTAAACGTAATATAAACGAACTGGTGACGTCCTACATAACCCTAGAATGAAATCATAAGCGTAAAGCAGCGGCGCGTCAATCAGCTCCAGAAAAGTATCTGAGGTTAATAATGATTAACTCAGTCTAACTCTAAACAGTGTGTGCTTTACACAGGCAGATTAATCGACCAACAGATTAATCGATAATGAAAATAGTTGACAACTATTTCTATTGACCATTAGTTGACGATCTATAAATTAGTGTACATTGTATTTATACCATAAGCACAATAAATCCCTATGGTAATGCCACTTATTTGTAGCGAAAAAGCGGAGTTATCCTCACTCTGATTTCACTACATTTTAGCCCATAAATAAGAGGATTCAGAAGAGGGGGAATAGTCAGGAACTGGACAGACATCGCCACCCGTAGTCCGTAGGGTAACGTCGTGGGTTTATAGCGGTGGAGGATAATTTCAAAAAGTACATCAACCACAAAGTTAATCAGGGTTATGAGATGAGGAGAGCAGGTCTGCAAGGCTTTTTCTCTGGTGGCCTTCGAGGACTGGAGACACACTCGAAAGATCTGTATGTAGGAGGCCATGATGAGCACCGGCATCAACCCAATCACACCAACAGTGACAAAAATTCCATATATATTGTTTAATGTCGTGTCAATGCAGGAGAGTCGCACGACAGACCAGTTGTCACAGTAGATCTTTAGTATAACTGAGTCGCACAGTGGAAGTCTTACAGTCAGTGCAAAATGTGTCGAAAATAAGATAACAATATACAGCCAAGCTGCAATCACCATCTTGAGGACCATTTTCATGGACATGATACTGTGATATCTCAGAGGGTGACAGATGGATACGTACCGGTCAAACCCCATGGCTGCCAGGATGGTAAGCTCACATCCCATGTACGTGTGAATACAATAGATCTGTGTCAAGCAACCAATGTAAGAGATGGTCTGTGTTTCCTGAAGCAGGTTGAAGAAAAGGTTGGGGAAGAAGGCAGAACTGCCGTACAGGCCGTTAACGCACAGGGCGGCTATAAAGATATACATGGGTTCGTGTAGACGCTTCTGTAACGATATGGTGGAGATAACTGTGACATTGCAAAATATAATCAGTATATAGAAAATCAAAGATATCACAGAATAGAGGTATTTCATTGCTGTCATTTCTCCGAAGCCCAGCGTCAGCACTGAAGGATTTAAAACTGTGGCGTTTTGCATTTTCTGTTTTCTGTGACAATTCTGGAAGAAAAATAAACAAAGACAAGAGTGAGAGAAAAGGGAAAAATAGGAAAGAAAGATAGCAGAGGGCGAGTGGGAGAGTATAAGAGAGAGAGAAAGTAGAGTGGGAAACTGAAAAATGAAAAGAGAGAGAGATAATGGGAGAGTATAAAAATAGAAGGTAGAGTAAGTAGGTGAGTATGAAAGAGAGAGAAGGTAGAGTGAGTGGGAGAGCATAAAAGAGAGAAAAGGTAGAGTGACTGGGAGAGTATAAAAGAGAGAAAAGGTTAGAGTGAGTGGGAGAGTATAAAAGAGAGAAAAGGTAGCGTGAGTGGGAGAGTATAAAAGAGAGAAAAGGTAGCGTGAGTGGGCGAGTATAAAAAGAGAAAAGGTAGACTAAATGGGTGAGTATATGTCAGGTTCAGGTTCCAGGGTGGAACCAGGTATAGGGGATGTTGGTGTCACCCAGTGCAGTAACTTATGGTGTCACCCCCCCCCCGAGTTTTACGAATTTTTTTTAACTACTCTTACTCATAAATCAGTACTCCCATATAACACTGAATGCTCATACACACAGCGCACATTACTGTGAGGTTTATTGCTGTCGAGCACTCTCCTACTGCCAGCAAGTACGGTGCCTGTTCGAAGGCAGTGAAAGTAAAGGCACACATGGATATATATTGCCCCAGCTCACATATGGATATATTGCCACAGCTCACACATGGATATATTGACCCAGACCAGCTCACACATGGATATATTGCCACCGCACCAGCTCACACATGGATATATTGCCCCACACCAGCTCACACATGGATATATTGCCCCAGACCAGCTCACACATGGATATATTGCCCAGACCAGCTGACACATGGATATATTGCCCCAGACCAGCTCATACATGGATATATGCCGCCAGACCAGGTCATACATGGATATATGCCCCCAGACGAGCTCATACATGGATATATGCCCCCAGACCAGCTCACACATGGATATATTGCCCCAGACCAGCTCACACATGGATACATTGCCCCAGACCAGCTCACACATGGATATATACCCAGCCCAGCTCACACATGGATATATTGCCCTAGACCAGCTCACACATGGATATATTGCCCCAGACCAGCTCACACATGGCACATGGATATATGCCCCTAGCCCAGCTCACACATGGATATATTGCCCCAGACCAGCTCACACATGGATATATTGCCCCAGACCAGCTCACACATGGATATATGCCCCCAGACCAGCTCACACATGGATATATTGCCCCGCTTACACATGGATATATTGCCCCAGACCAGCTCACACATGGATACATTGCCCCAGACCAGCTCACACATGGATATATGCCCCCAGCCCAGCTCACACATGAATATATTGCCCCAGACCAGCTCACACATGTATATATTGCCCCAGACCAGCTCACACATGGATATATGCCCCCAGACCAGCTCACATATGGATATATTGCCCCAGACCAGCTCACACATGGATATATGCCCCCAGACCAGCTCATACATGGATATATGCCCCCAAACCAGCTCACACATGGATTTATTGCCCCAGACCAGCTCACACATGGTTATATGCCCCCAGATCAGCTCACACATGGATATATGCCCCCAGACCAGCACACACATGGTTATATTTGCCCCAGCTCACACATGGTTATATTTGCCCCCCAGCTCACACATGGTTATATTTGCCCCCCAGCTCATATGGGTAGATTTGCCCCCAGCTCATATAGGTAGATTTGCCCCCAGCTCTCACCTCCTGTCTGCTCGTTGCTCCCCCCGATTAGATCCTGCCAGCGGCCGCTTGCTTTTCCCTCCTACGTGCAGGCACCAGCATGAATATCTGCTGCTCGCCTGGGTTCTATACACCAGCCAGCCACGATCTCGCGAGATCGCAGCTGGCTGGTGTATAGAACCCCAGGCAAAAGGCAGATATTTATGCTGGCAGCCGCACGTAGGAGGGAAAAGCATGTGGCCGCCGGCAGGATCTAATCGGGGGGGGGAGCGCTTGGATACCTCTGCTTTCGTGTCACCCTAAGGGCGGGTGTCACTTGGTATGGGCTGCACCCCCCGCCCCCACCTAGCGACACTAGTGGGTGGAGGAGGGTGAGTTGAAGGAGATTGACCAGATCTTTGAGGAGTAGCTCGAGACTGGAGACTGGAAGGATACTGGTGGAAACACGGTGGGTAATTTGGCAAAGACACAAAAGGGGTTACACTGGATACAAGGAAATAGCAGACTAGGACTGCAGAGCTCGTCACCTCTTTCTGCTGGGAAGGGACAACAATACTGGAGCACAGAAGGGAAAGAGGGAGGGGACTTTATTTCAGGTGAGGAAAGGTGTGGTATGTTAGTTGTGGATTAACTGTTTATAGAAATGTGCTTCTAGTGGTGGGGAGAGGCAGCACTTTTCCTGTGCTGCCAAGGTGCAGTTCAAGAGGGAATGGTGCCAGCCTGGCCCTTCTTCCGATGACGGCGGCGTGAGGCATGACAGTATAGAAGAGAGAGAATGTAGAAGGAGAGTAGAAAATAGAGAGAAGGTAGAGTGAGTGGGAGAGTATAAGAAAGAGAGAAGGTAGAGTGAGTGGGAGAGTATAAAAGAGGGAGATAATTAAAAAAGGAGATAGAGAGACTATAAGAGAGAAAAAGGAAGACTAATAGGAAGATTGAAAGAAAGTTGTAGAGTAAAAATGAGGGAAGAGAAATAGAGTGAACGGGAGAGCAAAAGAATGAGAGAGAGTGAAAAAGTGGGAGAGAAAGAGTGGGAAAATATAAAAGAGAGAGAAGATAGAGTGAAAGGGAGAAGGAAAGACAGCGAGTGTGAGAGAATGAATAAGAGCAAGAGAGTAGGACAGTATAAAAAAGAGAGAGAAGGTAGAGTGAGTGTGAGAATATAAAAGAGAGATAAGGTAGAGTGAGTGAGAGAGTATAAAAGAGAGAGATGGTAGAGTGAAAGAAAGAGGGTGAGAATGAAAAATGGAGACAGAGAGTATAAGAGAGAGAAAAATGGAAGAGAGATGCAATCAGGCTTCTGTCCAATACACTCAACTGAAACTGCCCTCACCAAAGTCAACAACGACCTCCTAACTGCAAAAAACCATTGCCACTATTCTATTCTCATCATGCTTGACTTCTCAGCTGCTTTTGACACTGTCGACCACCTCCTCCTTCTACAAACTCTCAGCTCTCTTGGTCTCTGTGACACTGCACTCTCTTGAATTGACTCCTATCTTTCCAACAGGTCCTTTTCTGTGTCGTTTGCTGATAACTCCTCCTCTTCATTGCCTTTATCTGGGCAAAATCATTAATAGCTTTGGCTTTAATTACCACCTCTATGCTGACGATACTCTCATCTACCTCTCCACCCCTGATCTCTCTCCTCCTGTCCTTTCCAAAATTAGCGACTGTTTATCTGGCATCTCCACCTAAAGATTAACATGTTCAAGACTGAACTCCTACTAATACCTCCCTCTAATACCTCCCCACCCCTGATTTCTCTATCATCTTTCCTTCATCCCCCACATCAAGTCTCTTTCCTCCTCCTGCCGATACCAACTGCGTAATATTTCCAGAATTCGGCCATTTCTTACCGCTGTCACCACAAAACAACTCATACACGCCCTGGTAATCTCCCGACTCGACTATTGCAATAATCTCTTATCTGGCCTCCCTCTGTCCCGCCTCTCCCCCCTACAATCCATCCTGAACGCCTCCGCCAGGCTAATTCACCTCACCTGCCGCTCTGTCTCTGCCGCTCCCCTCTGCGAGTCCCTTCACTGGCTCTCCATCCACTGCAGAATTAAGTTCAAAATCATTATCCTTACCTACAAAACCCTCACTAACTCAGCGCCCCACTACCTGTCCTCACTAATCACCAAATACACCCCAGCCCGCTCCCTAAGGTCAAACAGTGACCTGTGCGTAGCTTCTCCCCGCATCACCTCTTCCCATGATAGACTGCAGGATTTCTCACGCGCAGCCCCCACTCTCTGGAACGCTCTCCCTCGTACTGTCAGACTTTCCCCTAACTTCTCTTCCTTCAAACGCTCCCTTAAAACGTTCCTATTTAGGGAAGCCTACCACCCAACTCACTGACGCAACCATCAATCACTCTCACCTTACAGTCCTCTCCTCCTGTTTCCAACCCCAACCCTCCCAGATTGTGAGTTCCTACGGGAATAGGGCCCTCATCTCCTCCTGTACTGTTTGTCAAATGTTGTTCAATGTATTGTAACCCTGTCTATACTGTGCCTATTGTACAGCGCTGCAGAATATGTTGGCACTTTATAAATAAAGAATAATAATAATAATATCATGGTAGATGACATCACTATCTCCCCATCAAACCAGGTTCACTGTCTCGGAGTTACACTTGACTCTGTTCTTTCCTTCATCCCCCACATCAGTCTCTGTCCTCCTCCTGCCGCTACCAACTGTGTAACATTTCCAGAAATCGGCCATTTTATACCGCTAACACCACAAAGCAACTCATCCACGCCCTTGTAATCTCCCGCAGGTAGGGTTCCATGCGGAGGATGCGCTGAGCGCGTCCTCCCTTTGCGGCCAGCGATCGGCCGGATTCCGGACGATCGCTGTGCCCCCCGGTGCGGGCTGACATCCTCGATGTCAGCCCAGCATCCGGAACCGCCGCCGGGACAATTAGATGTCATCGCGGTGGCGCGATGACATCTAATTCAGGCGCCCCCCAACGCGTGTGCGGAGGAGGCGCCTGAAAGGGAGGGGGGAGGTCCTTCAGACCTCTCTCCCTCCCGATCGCCAGGGTGCAGAGGGTTAATCCAGGCACCGTTTGGAAGACCACAGCCTCCCCTTCCTAACGGTACCTGGCATTAACCCCATGGGGGCCAGATCACGAATCGGCGCCGAAAAGCGTCGGTTCGTGATCCTTTCCCGGAGCTGGCTGACATCTTGGATGTCGGCCAAGCTTCCGGGAATACCCCCTGAGGACTGGCAGCTAGGGGTTAATGTTTGGTACTGTTGGATCGGCCAGAACATCAATTATAATGTGAACAATGATGCTGCACTAACAATTTTTGTAGGCGGTGCGTTTGTTAAAAATCGTGTAATTTTCCCAAAAAACAAAATCTAACTAGACCCCATTTCTAATTTTTTTAACAAGCGCACCCCATACAAAATATAACCGCAATTGCTCGCATGTTAAAATGTGAAAAAAAACACTTCACACATTGTAAATTATTGAAAATTTATATTTCATTGCATTTTTTGTTATAATATACAGACAGGACATGACGTATACATATAATAATGACATATTAAGAATCTGCTGAGTCTGCCAGAAAGAACGATATATAATATGTCTGGGTCATATACTAAAATAAGCCTTCAAAACACGTTTAAACAAGATGAGCAAAACCGGTAAAAATGACCTCAGCACAGAGGTGTGAAACGCCTCAGCAGCGAAAGGGTTAAAACCTTTTTTTTAAAAACTTTTTCTCCTTGTTTCCTGTCCCCCAGGGCACTACCCGGACCCCCATACACCTTTTATGGCAAATATCTTGCATATATACCCTCTTGGAGGGCACTCTAAAATTCGAACTTTCGACTTGCATTGAGTTTGGTTCGTGTTCGCGCTCGAACTCGAACTTTTGAAATTGTTCGAGCTCGAATGAGAACCGAACACGGGGGAGTTCAGCTCATCCCTAGTGATCATTTGGATCGTGTTGTTTTTGACCAGACATCGCAAAGGGTTTGTGACTTGCGGGGCCCTGGAAGATGAGGTCCACTTCCTCCTACAGTGCCCCAAGTACTCAGCACTGAGGGAAACTCACTTCCAGAGACTCTCCGCTCTCATCCCGGACTTCACCTCTATAGAAGAGACGAGGAAACTCCACATCATACTGGGAGAAGAGACGAGGAAACTCCACATCATACTGGGAGAAGAGACGAGGAAACTCCACATCATACTGGGAGAAGAGACGAGGAAACTCCACATCATACTGGGAGAAGAGACGAGGAAACTCCACATCATACTGGGAGAAGAGACGAGGAAACTCCACATGATACTGGGAGAAGAGACGAGGAAACTCCACATCATACTGGGAAGAGACGAGGAAACTCCACATGATACTGGAGAAGAGACGAGGAAACTCCACATCATACTGGGAGAAGAGAAAGGAAACTCCACATCATACTGGGAGAAGAGACGAGGAAACTCCACATCATACTGGGAGAAGAGACGAGGAAACTCCACATGATACTGGGAGAAGAGACGAGGAAACTCCACATCATACTGGGAGAAGAGACAAGGAAACTCCACATCATACTGGGAGAAGAGACGAGGAAACTCCACATCATACTGGGAGAAGAGACAAGGAAACTCCACATGATACTGGGAGAAGAGGAGCCGGCGGTGAAAATATCTGCCCAATACGTCACAGAATGTCACAGACTGAGAGGAACATGAGAGATCCCGGACTTATAAATCCCCAACACGGACTCGCCCCCATCCCATCTCACATTATCCCTTACCCCTAATAATGTCCATGAACTTACCCATCCCCCCCATATATATGTCCCACTACCCCCCCCCCCCTCCCCATATGCTTTGGCAATGCTAAAATGTATTTGGTCCTGCCAATAAAGCTTATTTTGATTTTTTGATTTTTGACTTGCCTTGATTCACTTTCAACCCTGAGCAGCTTTACATTTCTT
Source organism: Leptobrachium leishanense (assembly GCA_009667805.1). Classification (NCBI taxonomy): domain Eukaryota; kingdom Metazoa; phylum Chordata; class Amphibia; order Anura; family Megophryidae; genus Leptobrachium; species Leptobrachium leishanense. The sequence continues at coordinate 457,165,358 of CM019064.1, read as the reverse complement.
TTGCTGCAGCATCGAGTTATTTATTTATTTTAATTTTAATTTTAAATTAATTTATTTTATTTATTGGTGGTTTTTTTTTGCATTTTAAAGGTTTGGCTAATATTGTGGCAAAGTCTGGGCAAAATATGTACAGTGAACTCAGAAAGTATTCAGACCTCTTTCTCAGATTGTTGGAAGATAGGGATGTGCGTTTCGGGTTTCGGAATTTCGGAATTTTCACGAAATTTCCTGATTCGTGTTTTCGAATGCGGCTGATTTTCCGAAAATTTTTAGATCCGAAAATGGCAGATCCGAAAAGTTTTCCGAGCCGAAACGAAATATTTTCGGAATTTTCGAATGTACTTGAAATGTGTCAAATCGAAATTTATTGCTTTGAAACGAGGAGAACAGACATCCGGAAAAACAAAAATTTTCAAAAATACGAAAAGTCGATACAAAAAACGAGCTTAGTGACACGAAAATATGAAAAATGGTCGATATTCCGAAACCATTTACAATTCCGAAAAACGAAAATTTCCGAAAATACGAAAAGTCGATACAAAAAACGAGCTGACACGAAAATACTAAAAATGGTAAAAATGTACACGAAAAACGAGTCGAGCCGAACCGAACCGAATCGAAACAGAAATTGGTCGAAACGAGCCGAATCGAAAAGTTTAAAAATCCGAAAAATCGAATCGAATCGAACCGAAAAAAAAAATCGGTGCACAAGCCTATTGGAAGACAGTTTACAATAATATTTTATAAACCAACGTGCATTCAATACAGAGAAATGCGGTGCATCCCAGATACATTTCTGGTGTCATAAGCAAAGGGTCTGAATAATTAGGTCATTGCCATATTTCTTTTTATAAAATTTGTGACAAGGTCAAAAATCTGATTTATTTTTTTATCTTTGTGGTTCTCATTTCTTTACATTTATATCTGTATTTGAGCATAGATCGACATGATGATTATTATTATTATTATTATTATTTAAATGTTAGTATAAGAGCACAACATAAATAAATGTAGAGGTCTTTCTGAATGCACGGTATACTGTATATGATATAAACCGAACTGAAGTGTTTAACCCCTTCACTCCCAATTTCGAGATATCTCGGGTTTCAAAGGTACCATCTGGTGCCCCGATATCGAGATATCTCGTGCTGATTTGCAGCCCAAAAACAAATGAAATTTAATTTGTGTTTTGGCTGCAGAAGGTGCCCCCAAAGTTTTAGCCCTGTGGGCATAATGTCCAAAGCGTTGAAACTGTGTAAAATCAGCAATAATGAATGTCGGACAACGGCATTCAGCAAGCTGATACAGACAGTTTTTCACTGCAACAATGTAACTCAATTTGGCCAGCAGATGACCGTTATACCATACATTTGGTAATAACACTGGGTACGCTGGTGCTACAAAAATGTGTTGAAATATCCAGGTGCTATATAATATATATATTTTAATGTGTTACTTTGATCCCTTTACTCTATGCACTCATTAGTTTGGTATAACTGTCATTAATCTTGTGAATCTTGCAGTTATGCTCAGCTGGGAGCGCTGCTATTTCTCTCATACATTGGTCCAGTACCAGGATATTTATTCCTGACTAATATAATGACTTGGGCACAAACATTTATATTGATATTCATTTTGGTGCATGTTATTTGAGCGTTGCTATATTATTATTGTTTTTTTTTGTGTATATATATTTTTTTATTATTTTGTGATGCGGTGGCCACAATTTTAACTGTGTTTTATTTTTTTTTATAAGTTTCATTAATAAAAGTTACATTTATATGTCACAGTCGGATTCGTTTGTAGTTATTTTTTTAAACCCATATTTTCCTGAACCTGCTGACAGTTTGGGCTCAGATGTATAAATTCTGAAAACGTCACCTAATGAACAGGGTTATTCAGAGAGAGGTGAAAACCTTAGGAATTGCCAGGAGAATGAACAATCTAGACCAAATAGCCAATTTGGAAAGTGAGATAAATGGGAGAATTTTTCTGGTTTGACTATTTTGACCTAGAATTTTCAATTCTCCAGTCATCCTCCCGTCATTCTCAAGGTTTTCACCTCTTTCTGAATAGCCCTGGAAGACTTTGTGGTGCGCTGTGATATCAGTTGCATTAAATTCACTTACCGGGTGTGGGATGTCTGGGTTAGTCAGTCGCTCTCGGGGCGACGTGGTGACTATTTATATCTGTGTCTTTAATGAACGATCAGGATAAGCCAATCAACAAACACACGGAATTTTAATGACATCACTGATTTACTGTTGTTGTTATTGTTTTCCTTCAGGCAGGTTAAAAGTCGGGATGTCTCCGGTGACAACGTGCCTCACTGGGAACAAGACACTCAGGAGTGACGTATGGAAAATAAAAGGTAACATTGTAGATCTGGTTTGATCACGTGGATATAAACATGAAAACCACCAATTTATACTAAAAAAAATAAATGAATGAAAACACATTATTAATAAATGAAGGACACAGTCAGGGTTATTCAAAGAGCACCGAGCTGGCCCCGAAATTGCACCGAACAGTGAATTTCCCCATGGTGCAATTTCGGGGCCATTTGTCTATTCAGAAAGCAGGCCGTGTGCCAAATATTGGTGAATTGCCAGCAGAATACGGTGCCTGTTCGGCGGCAGTGAAAACCCCCATAGAGAAGCAATGGTTAATCTATTCACAGACACCGAACAGCAGAGAAATGTCAGTGAAATGCCCTGATGATCAGTTGTTTCATTCGACAGGTTTAATCAGGATAATCCCATAGGTTTCAATGTTAAAAAAATATTCCTGTTTTAATCAAATATTTATTCAACCGTTTATTGTTTTTATTTGCAGCAAAAAGTCTCTTTATCTATTCTTTTAGGACTTTTTTATACATTTTTTGGGATTTTTTTGGCAATCCCCCTCCCCCCGCGATATAGTGTGGAGGCTTTTTATCTCACTTTTTGTCCTCCAGCACAACCCTTGTAAGTATATACTGTATATATATATATATATATATATATATATAAAAATCATGAGTATAGCAGTACATAGTGAGTGATACCATTTTTATTGGACTGACGTTACATTTAAAATACAAGCTTACGAAAGTATTCCTCTCTTCTTCAGGAGTATAGCTTCCAGACCTGAAGAAGAGAGGAAGCTTGTCTTTTAGGCTAGGGTCAGACGAACGCATTTTTCGCGTTGTCCGTGAAAAACTACGTTCGAACGAATGGACGTATTTTTTCACGGAATACGCGATAGCGGTCATACTATGCGCCTTTTCGTCTGTGATTTTGTACGGATCATCAATAAAACACTTTTTGCGTCTGGACGTTATGTTGGCCGGACATTAGCAGCGTCTGACGTCTCCTAATCACACACACACGCCGCTAGCGGACGCAGCGCACTCTGTACGTCAGTACTAGCGGTTCTACGTTCTTGCAAAAATGTGTTCGTTTGCCACTTGCGTTGCGCAGCCGCACTTTTGTGCGGCCGTTCTTCGTATGCTGCCCGGCATTGGACGTCATTTGTTGCTAGCACGGCTGTGATTTAGTGCTGCTAAACGCACGTTAATACTGCGCTCGTCTGACCCCAGCCTTAAACATAACGTTAGTCCAATAAAAAAAGGTATCACTACAGACTGCTATACTCATGATTTTGGCATCTGGACTAACACGGCCGACCTAATCTATATTTATATATATATATATATATTTTTTTTAAGTGGTGTTTTTTTTGGGGGGGTTTAGCCTTGTCCAGCGGCTTGTTGCCTTTTTCCGGCGGCTGGTCGGTGCTCTTTTTGGCAGGTCGTCGGTTTTTTTTTAGATTGATTTTTTTGGATCAATTTGGCCAAAATAAGTTTCTAAATTTTTGTTTTGGGGCAAACTAAAAATATTAAAAAAAAATTAAAAAACTGAAACAGTTTCTCTCTGTTTCAAATCAATAGAAGGAGCAGAATCTGTTGTCTTAGTTGAGTTAGTGCAGTGGCATTGTTTGTTTTATATGTAAAAGCATATATTGTCGTAGAACAGACAAAAACATACAGGGTTATTCAGAGAGCGGTGAAAAGCAGGAGAATGACTGGAGAATGAAAAATTCTAGGTCAAAATAGCCGATTTGGAAAGTGAGATGACCTAGAATTTTTCATTCTCCAGTCATTCTCCTGCTTTTCACCGCTCTCTGAATAACCCTGATAAATTTTGCATTTAGTTTTTTCATTTTTTTTATTTTTACACATTACATGGTCATATTTGGTATCATTGTAAAGACTAGACACTGAGCTTTCCAATGACACCTCACTTAACCTTGTGCGCTGTACAATTCAGAGATGCAGGTTCCAAAGTCCCCCTGTCTCTCCTCACTGCAGTGCCACGGTCTAGGTTGTCCATGAAACTATCAGGGTTATCCAAAGAGATCCGAATTGCTTGAGAAAGGTAACCGAACGCTGAAAATCAGTGTTCGGTTAGCTTTCCTGGTCATTCGGCTATCCAGAGAGCAGGCAATTCGCCAAATCCTGGCGAATTGCCTGCACATACGGTGCCTGTTCGGTGCCTGTTCGAGGGCAGTGAAATCCCCATAAAAAAGCACTACTTCGTCTATTCAGAGAACACAAACCAGCAGTGAAAGGTTCCCCTAATGCCCTGCCCATTCGGTGGTTTAAGGCTAGGGTCAGACTGAGGCAGTGCGAACGCGCGTTCTGGCGCACTTAATCACGGCCGCACTAGCAGCAGATGCCGGGCAATGACGGCCAATATACGAAGTACGGTCGCACAAAAGTCCGGCTGCGCAACGCAAGTGGAAAATGAACGCATTTTTTCGAGAACGTTAAACCACTAGTACTGACGTACAGAGTGCGCTGCGTCCGCTAGCGGCGTGTGTGCGTGAATTGGAGACGTCAGACGCTGCTAATGTCCGGCCAACATAACGTCCAGATGCACAAAGTGTTTTATTGAAGATCCGTACAAAATCACGGATGAAACTGCGCATCGTATGACCGCTATTGCGTATTCCGTGAAAAAATACGTCCATTCTTCGAACGCACATTTTCACGGACAACGTGAAAAATGCGTTAGTCTGACCCTAGCCTAATTCGGCAAGTTTATTCAGGCGAATCCCATAGGCTTCAATGTTAAAAATATTCCCGTTTTAATTCAATATCTAATAAACCATTTATTATAAAATTCTGCAGCAAAAAGTCTCTTTATTTATCGATTTTTTTTAGGATATTTTAAGCATTTTTCTGTTTTTTTTTTTTTTTTAAGTTTACAAATTTTTTCTGTAACAGCCCTTTTTATTATCATTCATTGGATTTTATATGTAAATCTCAGACATTTTCGCTCAGTAGATTCTTTGCAAACAGCGTTTCATTTTCACACATTCATACAAACTGTTTTGCTAATTTATTCACCTCCCTCGTCTGCGGTCTCAGCTGCTTCGGCTGCTTCGGCTGTGTGCGATCAGCTCCTGCTCGGGCTTTTTCTGTGGTTTTCGGCAGGTTAATCCAGATGTTTTTGCGGGTTTTCGGCGTGCATTCGGTGGGTTTTGCGGTTAGTTTTTGTCAGGTTTGCGGCAGCTTTTCCCTGCAATTCGGAGACCCTGTGATGCTTGCTGAATACACCGCAGGGTCCCCGAAATGGGATCAGCAAAACGAACCGAATTGAAGAGAATGAAAAGTCACCGAACGTGCGGTGACTTTTCGAATCTCTTTGAATAACCCTGAATATGTTGCATGATCAGCTCCACACTTGCTGGCAGTGTGGGAAATGAGAAGGTGAGTTAGCGCAGCATCACTGTGCACTTTATAATTGCAAACTGAATAATAGTGCTGCATAGAAAAATAATTTATTTGGTATTTTATTTTTCCATAAATATAACCTGGTTATGTTTGGTATCACTGGAAAAGCCATAGTCTGGCCTTACCAATGATACCTCATATGTCCCTCTAGCCCTTAGGGCTCCAGAGATACAGTGGTCTAAATGATTGTAAATTGGTGGAAAAAATGTAGGTACATGCTTACTCAGCCTAGTTATAAATCCGGCCCTGCTTACCATGGATGTGTCCTGCCCACTCTGGAACAGAGACCAAACAGCAGGCAAATAAAATCACCCATCTGGTCACCCGGCTGACTGCTGTTGGATAAGCTTCTTGCTCAACGTTGGAAGGGGATCCCAGGCAGCTCAAAGAGACTCTTGCACCTCAATACCGAATTGCCTCTTTATCTACTTTCAGAAAGAATATTGTTGTCATCACTGGCACATCACCCCCAATTTATGGAGTGCACCATTTGCCCCCATTACTTAATTTTGTTGATGGCACACTGGTGGCAGTCCATAGAGTCAATAGTGACCAAAAGGGCCGGATTAAGATCTCTATGGGCCTCAAACTGAAGATTTTGGTGGCTTTTTTTTGGAATTTAGTGAAATGAAAGCATATTTTAGGTTATTTAATAGTGCAGAGACGGATATATCTAACCAGGCAGATACCGTGTGTGGAAATTTACATTCAGATTTCAATCATTTACAGCGTGTAAAACTATTTTTGCACATTTTATCATCCAAACCTTTGTGGTTATATATTCTATAGGGAATTCTTGTAAAAAAAATAATTTATGGGATCCTGTTACTGCATTTTTCTGAGAAAATATAAAATTTTAACCAAAAAAAAATGAAATATTTCCCTTGTGTTTTGGAGGATGGTGTTTTATGAATAATATGACTATGTATAAAACACTGACCTTGCTCCCAGCGTGGGAAATGAGAAGGTGAGCAATGGCAGTGGTATTGCTAATTTTTATACGTGACAAATGGACAATACCATCGCATTGGAACTAAAAATAAGTAGATAAAAAAGTTTTCTTGGTTTGCCTTTCTTTTAGATTTTGCATGGTCATGTTTGGTATTAATGCAAAGGCCAGACGCTGACCTGTCCAATGACACCTCCGTTGACCTTTCTAAGGTGTAAAGATTAGTGACGCAGGGTTCCAAAGTCCCTCCCAGTGCACCTTGCCACAGTGCAGCGGTTTAGGTTTTTGGTGTAACAATTCGTAATAACAGATTGTGCCATCACCTCCACACTTGAGATGGTGAGTTAATGCAGCACCATTGTTCACTTTATAATTGAAAAGTGGAAAGTATTGCTGTGCTAGAAAGAAAGAATAAAGAAATATTTATTGTTACCTAAAACCTGGTCATGTTTGGTATCGCTGGAAAGGCCATGCTCTTGATGCTGTAGCTGCTATGATGTTGGAGATAATGAGGTCCAAATGTCCATCAATGCAGACATTGTTATTTTTTCTCTGGGCCTATTCTGGGGCATGGGCCTGTAGCTGCTGCTCCATCGACCCCTATGTTAATCCGGCCCTGGTGACCAATGATGCTGTTAGTGTCGGTGGTACAACATTAGCAACAGGGAAGGCAGAGAGAGGATTCAGTACTATGCCTCTTACAGGGTCATATGAGGTGTCTTTGAAAAGGGCAGAGTTTGGCCTTTCCAGTAATACCATATATAACCATGTTGAATGCAAACATCAAAGATAAATACTCAGGGTTATTAAAAGAGCTCCGATTTGTGGCCGAAAGGTAACCGAACGCTGAAAGTACAGTGCCTGTTCGACGGCAGCGAAATCCCCTATAGAGAAGCAATGGTTAATCTATTCACAGACATCAAACAGCAGAGAAATGTCAGTGAAATGCCCTGATGTTCAGCGATTTCATTCGTCAGGTTTATTCAGGTGAATTCCCATTTTTATCCAATATCTAATAAACCATTTATTATTTTAATCTGCAGCAAAAAGTCTCTTTTATTTATTGATTTTTTTCTGCATTTTTCAGCAAATTCTTTTTCTGTTTTTTTTTAAGCGTTTTTTCTTTTTTTCTGTAACAGACCTTTTTATTATTATTCATAGGATTTTAGATGTAAATTCCAGACATTTTTGTTCAGTAGTTTTTTTGCAAACAGTGTTTCAATTTTGACACTTTTCAATCATATTGTTTTTTTTTTTTTTTTACCCCGTTCGTCAGCTTGTCGTCTTTTTCAGGAGGCTGGCCTGCACTGTGATCGGCAGCTCGTTGGCTTTTTCCGGAGTGTTCTGTGTGTTTTTTGTGGCTTTTCCGGCGGGTGTTTGGTGGGATTGCAGCAGGCTTGATTTGGGTTTTTCCTCCACTCCGGAAACCCTGCGGTGAATGCTGAATTCACCACAGGGTGGGGAACTTTGATTCCCCAAAGTGCAGGGAAGTGTTGGGTACGAGAGAGCACCGAAATGTCAGTGACATTTCGGTGCTCCTTGAGTAACCCCCACAGTGAGGGAAAAAATGATTTGATCCGCTGCTGATTTTGTACATTTGCCCACTGACAAATAAGTGACCAGTCTATACTTTTAATGGTCTATTTTAACAGTGAGAGACAGAAGAACAACAAAAACTTACAGAAAAAACACATTTAAAAAAAAGTTATAAATTGATTTGCATTTTAATGAGTGAAATAAGTATTTGACCCCTTCGCAAAACATGACTTGGTAGTTGGTAACAACACCCTTGGTGGCAATCACTAGACATGTGCACAGCACAAAATTTCGTTTTGAACTAATGGATTAGTCCTAAAATGCAATTTATTTAGTTGCTAAAGAAATTAGTTTTCAGTTCTTTAGTATGAAAACTAATTTCATTCATTGGAAAACCAGTGGATACAATTACTATTGTAGTGGCTCCTCAGAGGGCTGAGATCGCTGCTTGTTACAGTATCTCTCACTCTCAGCACAATGTGGGCCATATTACATAGTTGGTGCTAACATAACCAGAGCTGTTGTAAACTTCCCAGAGCCATTATAGCCTATGGAGGTTTTCAGTTTACAACAGCTCTGGGTAAGTTAGCACCAACATTGTAATACTGCTCCGTGTCAGGCAAAGCTGTTACAGTAACTGACTGCTGCTCATCACAGCGCTCAGAGTTTCAGTAAAACTAGTAAATAATATTTTTATATATATGAGGTTATAACAATATTATTTCCTTGTTTTACTGAAACTCTGAGCGCTGTTACAGTCTGTTACATTGTACTGAGAGATAATATAACATGCAGCCGATCTCAGCGCTCACAGCCACTGGATTTAAAGGGCTAAAAAAAAAAAAGGCTCCTCTCTGTATAATGTTTAGAACATCCTCCTGCATTAATTAATACCCCTCTCTGTATAATGTATACAACATCCACCTGCATTAATTAATACCCCTCTCTGTATAATGTATAGAACATCCTCCTGAATTAATGTCCCTCTCTGTATAGAACATCCTCCTCAATTTATACCATTCTCTGTATAATGTATATAACATCCACCTGCATTAATACCCCTCTCTGTATAATGTATAGAACATCCTCCTGCATTAATTAATGCCCCTCTCTGTATAGAACATCCTACTGCATTGGCATGCGGAGGGTGCAGAACTTCGGATGTTGCGCTCTTCATTGCTGGTCTCCTTCACTCATCAATGTAATATCACAAAAAGGACAAACTAAAATGTAGTGCATTTTATTTTAGTTTCTTTCGTTTTTTGTACTGAGCAGTTTCGTATCTCTTCAGTCATACGAAAACTAAATTATCCCAAAATTCGGACTAAATCGTTTTAGTACTAAAACGAATGCACATGTCTAGCAATCACAGAGGTCAGATGTTTCTCGTAGTTGGCCACCAGATTTACACACATCTCAGGAGGGATTTTGTCTCACTCCTCTATGCAGATCCTCTCCAAATTATCAAGGTTTTGAGGCTAACGTTTCGCATATCGAACTTTCAGCTCCCTCCACAGATTTTCTATGGGATGAAGGTCTCCAGACTGGCTTGGCCACTCCAGGACCTTAATGTGCTTCTTCTTGAGCCACTTCTTTGTTGCCTTGTCCGTGTGTTTTGGGTCATTTTCATGCTGGAATACCTTTCCACGACCTATTTTCAATGCCCTGGCTGAGGGGAGGAGATTTATTCTCACCCAAGATTTGACGGTACATGAAGTCCATCTGTAAGGTTCCTCGCCGGCGGCGGCGCCGCAGATGATCAAATACACTATTGCATTCATCATACTGCAGGGCAGCACCCTTCAGTCGCTGCCACAGAATAAACTGTTGCCTTATCCAGCTCTGCACTGAGTATCAGGTGCATCTCATTATTCAGCCTGCTGCCCCTATATAACTGAATCACACCCTTACCTAGAGGCTTCAGCATTAAACCTTCACTTCCAAGTGGAACTCGTGCAGCCAGGAGCCTGTTACTCTGACAAACCTGTGTCCAGGACTTACCTGAAGATCTGACGGCTTGTTTGCCTACTGGACAACCGCCTTCCATACCCCTGGACCTGTTGGGCTTCGTCCAAGTGACCCACTGCTTCATGCAAGTAACCCCTCGCTTTCATTCAAAGTGAACCCCCTTTGCTTCATCCAGAGGAACCCCTGCATTGTCTAAAGGACTTACCCCGTGTATCACAGACTCCCTGCATACTGGACTCTTATATCAGTTTATCTTGCTCTAAGAACCGTCCCTGTGTTGTCCGTCTGTCTGTGTTAATCTTTTCCCTGTCCGGAGTCCTGTCTAGTATTCCTGTGTATATTTTGCCATCCTGCTCATGTTTAGTTCACTCTGCTTTCTCTCTACCTGAACCTGTATATTTTATATCTAGTTGTTCCAATCCCATCCAGTCTGTTCATTCTGTTTACGTCTCTCTCATCCTTTCTCTCTCTGCCTAGAACCCGCATATTCATTATCATATGGTTAACCCCTTCCTGTCCTTTGAATTCTCTTGTTCATCTGTCAGGCATCCCTTTTCCTATGATATCCCTTTTCCATGTTCTGTGATACTTCTTTAATAAAACCCCTTTATTGAAATCCATTGCCTCTTTGTGTCACTGCATCTCTGGACTCGCAATCTCACCCACCTGCCTGGCTAGAACGTGACAGAATGCTGAAGCCCAAACCAATCGAGCCCGCAGTGACACAGTTAATAATGGAACAGGTACAAAGATCCTTCCAAGAATTAATTGCCCACCTGGTAGAATTTTTTTTTTTTTTCAAGTTTGCTGCAAAGAAAAGGGGCCCCTTCTACTAAAGTGTGCGTTCCTGAAGCAAGACAAAAGCAAGGACCCTTATCAACAGAGGAGCATGCCTGAAGAATAGCGGCAGACCTCTGTATCTACTGTGGAAATTCCGGCCACTGGCTCCCCATTTGCCCAGTACGGCCCCCCCAAAAACTCCACTCCCGGTAAACTGGTGCCAAAACCAACTTCGGCACAAAAGACTGCTGCAAAGAAGCCCCCTGTGCCAAAATCCACTCCGGCATCACGGTTTACCCCACAACCGAGAATTATTCCTGCACCCCAAACTATAACCCCAGCAACTGCGCCGGTACCCCAACGAATACCGGTGGCAGTACCCAATGTGACTGGGTCTGATTATGGACTCCCCGAACCTATGGATGTGGAACCTACCAACCCTGGAGAAAACATGCCAGCCTTCGCCACAGAGCCAGAGGCCTCCAGAGTCAGGGAAACCTGTTCTACCGAGCCCATGGATATAATGTCCATCAGTGCCACGACCGTGAACCCGTTGCCGGACTTCACTGCAGGTAGTGCCCAGTGCAGCCCTCATGGTTCTCTGGGACTAGGTGTCTCTGCTGATCAGGACACTTGTGACCCAGCACCCCCCACAGAAACCCCGGGGGTCGAGTGAGGAGACCTTGAGGTGCCCACTGCCAAAGCCGAAGTGCCGCTCACCACGGAAGCCGCGGGTCAGACTGAGATTATCAGGAACCAGTCTACAGTATCTGCAGAGACTGCCGACACCATTGCCACCCTCCAACAACAGGTGAAGACCTTTGCTCAAGCGATGGAGGAATTACGGCACAACCTGGCATCTCGGCAGAACAACATAGTGCCAACATCGGATCCCACAGAATGCAATACCTGTGAACCCACCATTGCCAGGTACGAGATACCCAACAGACCCATATCGCAGCAACTGTGGTCCCTGCATGCAGCATACACTCAGACATTGATTGGGAAACCACTGACGCTGAGACTGACTTTCAACCACAGACTGCACGGCATAGCCAAGGGCCACCGGGTCAACGTGATACCTACCTGGGTGCCTTACTGCCTGAGCCATCTATGAATCCGGCTGCCTATCTGTGTGACTCCATCACCCCTCGGAGGGTCCCTTTCATATCCAAAGGGGACTCTCCTATACCCAACGTTAAAAGGCTACTGTTTAAGTCCAGTGTTGTGACTCCTGTATCAGATCTTCTCGACTTTTCATCGTCTGACACTGAGAGCGTGCCAATCCGAGTGCCACCTGCACAGGAAACCATGTTCAGCAGCACTATGAATGCTGTGGCTGCTGACCCCATGTTGCCAGGTTTAGTCCGCACCTCTAATGGAACTGTGATAAGAACGGAAGATCTGGCGACCTTAGACAGCTCTAGCCGCACGGAGTGCGTCCTTAAGGGAGAGGCACTGTAAGGTTCCTCGCCGGCGGCGCCGCAGATGATCAAATACACTATTGCATTCATCATACTGCAGGGCAGCACCCTTCAGTCGCTGCCACAGAATAAACTGTTGCCTTATCCAGCTCTGCACTGAGTATCAGGTGCATCTCATTATTCAGCCTGCTGCCCCTATATAACTGAATCACACCCTTACCTAGAGGCTTCAGCATTAAACCTTCACTTCCAAGTGGAACGCGTGCAGCCAGGAGCCTGTTACTCTGACAAACCTGTGTCCAGGACTTACCTGAAGATCTGACGGCTTGCTTGCCTACTGGACAACCGCCTTCCATACCCCTGGACCTGTTGGGCTTCGTCCAAGTGACCCACTGCTTCATGCAAGTAACCCCTCGCTTTCATTCAAAGTGAACCCCCTTTGCTTCATCCAGAGGAACCCCTGCATTGTCTAAAGGACTTCCCCGTGTATCACAGACTCCCTGCATACTGGACTCTTATATCAGTTTATCTTGCTCTAAGAACCGTCCCTGTGTTGTCCGTCTGTCTGTGTTAATCTTTTCCCTGTCCTGCGTCTTGTCTGAGTATTCCTGTGTATATTTTGCCATCCTGCTCATATGTTTAGTTCACTCTGCTTTCTCTCTACCTGAACCTGTATATTTTATATCTAGTTGTTCCAATCCCATCCAGTCTGTTTATTCTGTTTACGTCTCTCTCATCCTTTCTCTCTCTGCCTAGAACCCGCATATTCATTATCATATGGTTAACCCCTTCCTGTCCTTTGAATTCTCTTGTTCGTCTGTCAGGCATCCCTTTTCCTATGATATCCCTTTTCCATGTTCTCTGATACTACTTTAATAAAACCCTTTTATTGAAATCCATTGCCTCTTTGTGTCACTGCATCTCTGGACTCGCAATCTCACCCACCTGCCTGGCTAGAACGTGACACCATCGTCCCTTTGATGCAGTGAAGTTCTCCTTCTTTTAGCAGCAAAATACCCCCTAAGCATAATGTTAGATAATTTTTATTTTCCTGAATGAAATATATATATATATATATATATATCTTAGTCAACATGGCCCCTTTTAGTTTTCATAGTATTTGCACATTTTCTCGAACATTTAGGAATGTTAATTGAAAACATACATCCTGTAGCAGAAAGAACCACCACACCCTTGTTACCGGGCAGAATAAGAAAAAAAAAAATTCTTTGTCCTATGTATGATATCTTTGTGGGTTTGACTATGTCTCAACAACACACATAATTACCAATCTTATTGGCTTATAAATGTGTCGAGTTTTAATAAAAGAACTGGCTGGACAAAGACCCGTCAGATACTTGAAGTACGAAATCTGTGTGATTGTCTTCACTTATCTCCGCTATAGTGTAGCGCTGCTTTACGTCTTGCTTGCTTACGTGAGAAAATACAGAAGTCTTTTTGGGATGCTTGTTTGATATCTATGAATAGGAATATTTTTTTATTTATTTTATCACCACCTCCATGTTTGACGGTGGGAATGGTGTTCTTGGTCATATGCAGCATACCATATCCTTCAAACACGGCTAGCTGATTTGATGCCAAAGAGTTCTATTTTGGGCTCATCTGACCACAACACTTTTACCCAGTTCTCCTCTGAATCATTCAGATGTTCATTTGCTTAAACGTCAGACGGGCCTGTATATGTGCTTTCTTGAGCAGGGAGACCTTGGAGGCACTGCAGGATTTCAGTCCTTCACAGCGTAGTGTGTTACCAATTGGTTTCGTGGTGACTAATATGGTTCCAGCTCCCTTGATCATTGACAAGATCCTCCCATGTTGCTCTGGGTTTATTCCTCACCGTTCTCATGTTCATTGAAACTCCACAAGGTGAGATCCTGCATTGAGCCCCAGACCGAGGAAGCGTCAGCCTGTTTTTGCGTTAGCGCCAGGTAAATTCAGTCTAGCGCTGGACCAACAGATCATTTGCCTCACTACAAATGGCGAAAACCACTTAACGCAAGGTAAATAGCGATTCGTAGTGTGAGCTTACTGTACTTACCGCATCCTATACTTAACACAGGCAGCGTTACAGAGCACTTTACTATTCTAACCAACAGATCGTCTGGTCCTGGTGCTAATTTTGACACCGACACCAATCGCAAAAATTATCTACTGCTCAACCCTGGTGTTAACTGATGGAAAAAAAGACGTCAAAAGTCCTCGCCCAAAATTACCATGCAATTAACAGGCAATTGAATGGAATGTAGCACAGGTTGGCTCGCTGGATGTAGTGTTCATGTAAATCATGCATTGTATGGTTAAACCGGCGTGCTTCGGGTAAATGTGAGAATATCCTTTTGTATAGGAAAACCTGGCGGGTACGGAGCCCATAGGATCAATGTAAAAATATTATCGTTTTTATTCAACCGTTTATTTCTTTAATCTGCAGCAAAAAAACTTTTTATTAATTGAATTTACTAGGTATTTTTCTGGATTGTTCTGGTGAAATTTGGGGTTCTGATTATTGTCTTTTTACATAAAACGAGGCTTTTTTTGCACTGGAACACTTTTTATTTATTTTTAACCATACAATGCATTAGCGCTGGTTCTCAACCCGGGTCTTAGCATTTCCCTAGCGCGCCCTAATGAATCTCTTACATGGGCTTCCAGGACGAGGTGATCTGTTGGTGGGTTGTCAGCGAGTCGCGCTTGATTTTTCATGTAGCATTGTCGTTTTAGCTCACACCAGCTGATAGAGACCTTTGTTTGTCCTTCACTTACGAATAATCACAGCAACTGTTGTCACCAAGCTGTTTGGCGATGGTCTTGTAGCCCATTCCAGCCTTGTGTAGGTCTACAATCTTGTCCCTGACATCCTTGGACAGCTCATTGGTCTTGGCCATGGTGGAGAGTTTGGAATCTGATTCAGGCTGTGGTCAGACCAACGCATTTTTAACGTGCGTTTAGGCGCACTTAATCACGGCCGCAGTTGCAGCAAATGACGAGCAATGATGGCCAATATAAAGTACGGCCGCGCAACGCAAGCGGCAAATGAACGCATTTTTTTCAAGAATGCAGAACCGCTAGTACTGACGCACAGAGTGCGCTGCGCCCGCATAGCGGCGAGTGTGCATGATTAGGAGACGTCAGACGCTGCTCATGTCTGGCCAACATAACGTCCAGACACCCCAAAGTTTCCTGGTTTGGAACCGTAACATATCACGCACGAAAATACGCATCGTATTACCGTTTTCGAGCATTCCGTGAAAAAATATGTCAATGCGTTCGGACACACTTTTTGACGGTTGCTGCGACTAATGCGTTCGTTTGACCCAAGCCTTATTGCTTCTGTGGACAGGTGTCTTTTTATACAGGTAGCAAGCTGAAATTAGAAGCTGTCCCTTTAAGAGTGTGTGTGCTCCTAATCTCTGCTCGTTACCTGTATAAATCACCTGGAAGCCAGAAATCTTGCTAGTTGATAGAGGATCAGATACTTACTTACTTCTTTCACTCATTAAAATGCAAATCAATGTAACTTTTTTGAAATGCGTTTTTCTGGATGTTTTTTTTGTTCTGTCTCTCTCTCAGGAGCCTCCTGATGAAGCCGCACTCCTTTTAGCGGCGAAACGTGCATCGAGAGCGATATCTCACTATGGGTGTTTTACCCTTTTTAACAGTCACTTATTTGCCACCTTCAATATTGACCAACCCCAACTAATTTATTTTTATTCTGAGTTGGTTGAGCAGCAGGTATGATTTATTCCTAACCTCAACATCTGAGGAAAAGGATTTAGGGGTCATTATTTCAGAGGATCTAAGGGTAAGTAATCAATGTAATAGAGCAGCAGGAAATGCTGGCAGAATGCTTGGTTGTGTAGGGAGAGGTATTAGCAGTAGGAAAAGGGAAGTGCTCATGCCACTGTACAGAGCACTGGTGAGACCTCACTTGGAGTACTGTGTGCAGTACTGGAGACCGTATCTCCAGAAGGATATAGACCTCTTAGAGAGAGTTCAGAGAAGGGCTACTAAAATGGTGTACGGCTTGAAGGAGAAAAGTTACCAGGAAAGGCTTAATGATCTTAACATGTACAGCTTGGAAAAAAGACGAGACAGAGGAGATATGATAGAAACATTTAAATACGTAAAGGGAATCCACAAGGTAGAGGAAGGGAGTATATTTAAAAGGAAACAAAGTAGCAAAACAAGAGGACATAGTCTTAGATTAGAGGGGCAAAGGTTAAGGCTGGGGTCAGACGAACGCAGTGTTAACGTCCGTGTTGCCCGCACATAAGTACGTCCGTGATAGCATACAAATGTGTTAAATGGAGCCCCACACACGAAGTACGTCCTCACAGAAGTGCGGGGGCTGACGGACGCTGCAAACGGACGCAGGTTAGGCAAGAACGTAATACTGGTAGAACGGACGTGTGGAGTGCGCCACGTCCACAACTTCCGCATAGCTTTGTGTGTGAGGGATGGAACGTGGTCAGGCGGACTGCATTTATACGTCCAGCATTTTGACAGACAGAATGTTTTATCATTGTAATTTATTTTCCCTGCTACATCAGTCAAAAAAAACAGACTGTGTGGCCACTACCTTGTCAGTCAGAAAGTACGTCCGTACTGCAGACGCACAGTCCGTACAAAATGCGCTCTTCTGACCCTAGCCTTAATGCTTCCTGATCTTATTTTACTGAGAGGGTGGTGGATACATGGAACAGTCTTCCAGTAGAAGTGGTAGAGGCCAAAACAGTAATTGAATTTAAGCAGGCATGGGATAGGCATAAGGCTATCCTAAACAAAAGATAAATCCAGGTAAAGTATCCATGTAATTGGGCAGACTAGATGGGCCGAAAGGTTCTTATCTGCCGACATTTTCTATGCTGCTGTGATCTAGGCTATTAATTTTGTCTCTCAATTTTGCTCTTTGCACTGATTGTGATATTGTTGTGTTGTGATTTGTGCCACTTGATTATCCACCAACTTCTTCCCTCTCTTATAGGGATAGATTAGAAATCTACTTTTAGAACAGGGTTATATAATAGGGAATATTATTTGAGTCTTGTTTCCTTACTGTTTGCCTTAACATCACCCTCTTATCAATTGAAGGACTTTCTTTCTCCAATGTATGACATATCATGGCTGGGCGTGATTTTAAATTATACAGTGCATTTAGCATATTATACACAATTTGTGAGCTTTATAGTCCATCCTATAGGAGTAACCCTTTTTCTGACTTTCCTGATTTCATTATTCAGATAAGAGACATTCCAGAATGGTGAAAATAAGGTAGGAAGAATAACGGCCATTTGGCATTATCTTAGGGCTCGGTCCATTGTCTTTGGACGGCATCTTTTTTCATTCATGTCCAGAGTATGTGTAATAGGCATGTGCATTCGTTTTAGTACTAAAACGATTTAGTCCGAATTTTGGGATAATTTTGTTTTCGTATGACTCAAGAGATACGAAACTGCCCAGTACAAAAAACGAAAGAAACTAAAATAAAATGCACTACATTTTAGTTTCAGTCCTTTTTGTAATATTACATGGAGTGAAGGAGACCAGCAATGAAGAGCGCAACATCGCAAAGTTACAGAAAAGGTTTGTATGCGTAATCCTTCCCAACCCCTACCTGAAAATCTGACAGTGATAGAGCTCCAGAATACTCACTCGCAGCACAGCCAGCCAGCACAGGAGAGGAAACCTTTACTTAACCCTTGCATGTCTATGAGGCAGACAAGATGATAAAAGCAGCTGGAGAAGGGAAATTCTTAAATTTTAAATAAGTTACACTGAAAGCTAATGACAGAGGAGGGCTGGATAGTAAAAACCCCTTTATAACAAGCAGCGCTGGGAGAAAAGAGGGACTTTATAAAACGTGTGTTATCTCCCCTCCCGCTCTGCATAATAGGGGCTTAGGTCTGATACATTTTATATTATCCAGGAGCACTATCCCCCTTTCCTCATCTATAATACACGTTTTATATAAAGTCCCTCTCCTCTCCCAGTGCTGCTTGTTGTTATAAAGGTGTTTTTTTTTACGTCTGATACATTTAGTATCCAGCTCTCACAGTTACTCTGTCATTATGAGCCTTCAGTGTGATTTATTTGTTTTCCCTGGATTTAAAGTGCTTTATTTTATTATAAAAATAAATTTGCACCAGTCATCTCTTCTCTGAGCTTTCAGACTGATTTACGTTAATATTTTCCCTCTCCCCTGCTTTTATATTCCTGTGTCTCCCCCACAGAGATACAAAGTTTAAGTAAAAGTTCTTACTCCTGTGCTGGATAAGCATTGCATTCCGAAGTTCTGCACCCTCCACATGCCAATGCAGTAGGATGTTCTATACAGAGAGGGGCAGAGAAGGGTATTAATGCAGGAGGATGTTATATACATTATACAGAGAAAGGTATAAATTGAGGAGGATGTTCTATACAGAGAGGGACATTAATTAATTCAGCGCTCAGAGTTTCAGTAAAACAAGGAAATAATATTGTTCTAACCTCATATATATAAAAATATTTACTAGTTTTACAGCAACTCTGAGCGCTGTGATGAGCAGCAGTCAGTTACTGTAAAAGCTTTGCCTGACACATTTTGCTGAGAGTGAGAGATACTGTAACAAGCAACAATCTCAGCCCTCTGAGGAGCCACTACAATAGTAATTGTATCCACTGGTTTTCGGATGAATGAAATTAGTTTTCATACTAAAGAACTGAAAACGAATTTCTTTAGCAACTAAATAAATTGCATTTTTAGGACTAATCCATTAGTTCAAAACGAAATTTTGTGCTGTGCACATGTCTAATGTGTAATATAAATATATCATTTCTCGTTAAGCTGTTTTTATTTGACAATGTTCAATTACCCTGACTTTTTTTTTTTCTACTATATCTGGACCCCCCCCCAACACAAAATATGATCATTATCATTATCACTATGACTGTTACTTGACAGCTATACAAAAAAGAAACACCTCATTTGAATGGTGGGTAATCTCTCTGCCAAATAAGGGATTGTGTCAAATATTCCTAGAGGGGTGTGAAAGCCTACAAATTAAAAATCAATTTTAATCAGTTTCTATAAAGTTGACGTTTTGTCTTTGTACTAATAAATGACCACTGGATGTTTGAATTATTATTTTTATACTGTATTTTCTTCTGCAAAGCTTTCTAAATGCTTTCCTGTGAGTGTATATATAAAAAATTATTAAACTATTTATAAAGTGTCAAACATGCCTTCACTCCAGAAGGGCACGTGATGCGGCGAAGTAGACGCAGGGTTAAAAATCTCTATCCATCTGCACTAGACCCAGAATAATGACTACGTTGCGCACAATACCCGTACCCACTTCCCTAGTAATTTATAACTCACCACAGGTCAATTATATTTTTACCCAAGATGCCTAATCTCTGAACCAGAACTGACCTGATACCCTGATTGAACTGTTTTCTGGTGCATAATCAAACTGACTTCACCCAAACTCACTGTTTAGGGTTTTTTTTTTAGCTTGAGGATGATCTACTATTCTAATCCAGTCTTTTTGTTTAGCGGGGTTCTTTTATATCAGAGGCAGATCTTAATACATTTTGTATTTATAAGAAAAATATATCACAGTGCATTTACAGAAAAAAAGATATAATTACACCCACAAGCAGAGAAATAAAAAGGATTGAAAACACAGAACCTACTTAGGAGTCAGCAAGCTAAAAGGACATCTGTAACCCCCTGAGGCTGGAATTGGAAAAAACTGCAAATTCCCACTTTCACATTGCCCCAGAAAGAATAAGCCATGAGCATGGATTTTGCCCCACATCTTACACGTTTCTGCCGCTCCCCCAACGTCATGCCCATAGATGTACAGACCGCCCACTCCTGGTAATTCATGAGCATGCTCAGTTCACTTCTTATTAAATTTTTTATGATACCTTTTTAAATTATAGTAACAGATGGTGTTTAACTACAAAGGCATAATTGCTTCTTTGCTATTCATGATTAGTACAGGGTCGCTGCCATTGAGTCTGGGAGAACACTTTTTTGTGTGCTTGAGTTGTTAGCCCCCTGTTGACCAGACGAAATGGGCAATTTCCCCTATCCTGCAGTTTACATTCACCATTCACACCTTCCATGGTTTTCAAAGGGGAGCTTAATTGTGTTTTCCCCTCGGGGGAAGCAAGCCGACAAAGGAACATCCTCAGAAAACAGGCTTGCCTAGGCAGTAGCGTTGTATCTCAATTCATATACAAGAAAATATCAACAATAACGTCATGTGAAACACGACCAAACATTTATGACGAGTGTGTGTATATATATATATATTATAATCGTCACAAGTGCTTTGTTGTCTTATACCATGAGGTACGATGGTCTCCTTCATTAGAGTTTCAGATTTTATTACTCTTTTTTCCTCTCTATAAACATATTAATTTGCTATTTCATATCATAAATGCTGTGCAGCCTCCATCATGCTGAACTTTCTACACAGGTCAAATAAACACCGCCAGTCCTTTACCCTGTATCCCATGACTTGTCACAGCAAGAAATGTGTAGAGCTGCAACTAACAGTTATTTTCATATTCGATTAGCTGTCCGGTTATTTTTTTTTATTAAATTGATTAATGGGATAATCAAGAAAATTGCATTACTATTGTTTTGCAATTTACGTAGTGCACGTAACTTTTGTGTGTAAACTGAGTAGGGGAAGGGACTGGAGATGAGAGGGAATGAGTTTGGGCAAAGGACCGGACCTGAGTGTGAGAGCAAGTGAGTTTGGGAAAGAGACTGGACCTGAGTTTGGGAGGGAGTTTGCAGGAACGAAACCAGGACCAAATGAATTATGGCAGCTCTGGACCGGAGAGAGGGAGGGTGGGGTCGTGGCACAGGACTCCAGCTCCAAGTTATAATAAAACATTGGCGGTACAGCTCCTCCTCCCAGTGGCAATAATTGACAACTATTCTCATTAATCCATTTGTTGTCAATCAATCGAGTAGTTGTTTCAGCTCTAGATATGTGTACATTGTTTTACACCATAAGCACAATAAATCCATATGGTAAAGCCCCTTATTTGTAGCGAAAAAGCTGAGTTATCCTCACTCTGATTTCACTACATTTCAGCCCATAAATAAGAGGATTCAGAAGAGGGGGAAGAGTCAGGACCTGGACAGACATCGCCACCCGTAGTTCATAGGGTAATGTCGTGGGTTTAAAACGGTGGAGGATAATTTCAAAAAGCACATCAACCACAAAGTTAATCAGGGTTATGAGATGAGGAGAGCAGGTCTGCAAGGCTTTTTCTCTGGTGTCCTTCGAGGACTGGAGACACACTCGAAAGATCTGAATGTAGGAGGCCATGATGAGCACCGGCATCAACCCAAATGATAACGTAGTGATGCAGATTCCATATATATTGTTTAACGTTGTGTCGATGCAGGAGAGTCGCACGACAGACCAGTTGTCACAGTAGATCTTCAGAATAACCGAGTCGCACAGTGGAAGTCTTACGGTCAGTACAAAATGTGTCAAAAAAAAGATAAAATTATACAGACAAGATGCAATCACCAGCTTGAGGACCATTTTCATGGACATGATGCTGTGATATCTCAGAGGGTGACAGATGGACACATACCGGTCAAACCCCATGGCTGCCAGGATGGTAAGCTCGCATCCCATGTAAGTGTGAATACAATAGATTTGTGTCAAGCAACCAATGTAAGAGATGGTCTGTGTTTCCTGGAGCAGGTTTAAAAAAAGGTTGGGGAAGAAGGCAGAACTGCCATACAGGCCGTTAACACACAGGACGGCTATAAAGATATACATGGGTTCGTGTAGACGCTTCTGTAACGATATGGTGGAGATAACTGTGACATTGCAAAATATAATCAGTATATAGAAAATCAGAGATATCACAGCATAGAGGTATTTCATTGCTGTCATTTCCCCGAAGCCCAGCGTCAGCACTGAAGGAGTTAAAACTGTGACGTTTTGCATTTTCTGTGACAATTCTGGAAGAAAAATAAACAAAGACAAGAGTGGGAGAGCGGGGGAAAGAACGAAAGCGTAGGGTGAGTGAGTGTAAAAGAGAGAGAGAAGGTAGAGTGAGTAGGCGAGTATAACAGAGAAAGAAAAGTGAGAGTGGTATGAAAGCGAGAGAAGGTAGAGTGAATGGAAGAGTATAAAAGTGAGAGCGGGTACAGCTAATGGGAGGGTGAAAGAAAAGAGGTAGAGTGAAGTAGAGAGAAAAGTGGGAGTAGAACAGATTAAGAGAGTGAGAGAAAAGGTAGATTGAATGGGAAAGTGAGTGAAAGGGAGAGTAAAAAAATGAAAAAGTGGGACAGAGAAAGTGGGAGAGTAAGAGAGAGAAATTATATACAGGGTTATTCAGAGAAAGGTGAAACTCTGGAGAACTTTTGGAGAGGTGAAAATTCTAGGTCAAATTAGCTGATTTGGAAAGTGAGATAAATGGGAGAATTTTTCTGGTTTGGCTATTTTGACCTAGAATTTTAACTTCTCCAAAAGTTCTCCAGAGTTTCACCTTTCTCTGAAAAACCCTGATAGTGAAAGAGAGAAAAAAAGTGGGAGAGGAAGAATATCAGAGAGAGCGAGTAGTTAGAATGAATGGGAGAGTGAAAGAAAGGGAGAGTGAAAAAAAAGGTGAGAGAGTGGAAGAGTATAACAGAGAAAGAACGTAAAGAGTGAAAGAGAGAAAAGTGTGAGTGGTATAAAAGAGAGATAGAGATAAGGTAGAGTAAATGGGAGAGTGAAATAAAGAGTGTGAGAAAGAATATAAGGAAAGAGACGGTGGAAAATTGAAAGGAGAGATTAAGAGAGTGTGTGAGAGTTATGGAGAGCGGAAACTCGGAAAGGTAGAGAGAAAGAGAGACTGAAAGAAAGAAAAAGAGCGAGAGAGTGTGGGGGGGTTAAAAGGAAAGATACATTGTTGTTACTATAATTGACGATAAATTGAAATATATTTTAGAATTCATCTTCAAAGCAAAAACAAATGAACAGCATAGAATTCCAAACTTCCACTTACACATTATTCGAGCCTTTTTACCTTTATTGTAGAATGATTCTTTCTACATTTTTCATTTTCTAGTGTAAAACTTTTTTAAAAACAGGGAAATTGAAGCTATACACAGTGAATTTTGCAGAACAGGCCAGGACTGGGACAACAACAACAAAAACCAAACAGTCATTTTAAACTGAGCAGCCCATTGTTTAAAAACCAAATTGTGATTAATGGCAAACATTATCAACTGGTACAAAGTAGGGATGTGCATGACTTTTTTTTCCAGTTCGTTTGATTTTTTTTATCAGGTGTTTTTTATTCGTCTCGGATTGTTTCGATTTGGTGATTCGGATCGATTCAGTGATTCGGATCCTTTCGGGTGATTCGGATCAGTTGTTTTGTTTTTTTTAGTTATTTCGTTTTTTATTGCTTATTTAACAATGGGAATTAGATTACTACAAATAGAATGAAAGTTATTTTGCTTATCGATTCTTTTAGGATTTTACTAGGTGTAAAGCCTGCCCAGAGGGCAGTCTATTGATAAGTGTGGTGCATTGTGCTTGGTTCTGTGCCGTTTATTCTGTTGTGCTCGGCTCTGTGCCGTCTATGGTACTGTGCTCGGCTCTGTGCCGTCTATGGTACTGTGCTCGGCTCTGTGGCGTTTTTATTGTGCTCGGCTCTGTGGCGTTTTTATTGTGCTCGGCTCTGTGGCGTTTTTATTGTGCTCGGCTCTGTGGCGTTTATTCTGTTTTGCGTTTATACTGCCCCTGCTCATGGATATATGCCCCAACACGTGGATACTGCCCCAGCTCGTGGATACTGCCCCAGCACGTGGATACTGCCCCAGCACGTGGATACTGCCCCAGCTCGTGGATACTGCCCCAGCACGTGGATACTGCCCCAGCACGTGGATATTGCCCCAGCACGTGGATGGATACTGCCCCAGCACGTGGATACTGCCCCAGCACGTGGATATTGCCCCAGCACGTGGATATTGCCCCAGCACGTGGATACTGCCCCAGCACGTGGATACTGCCCCAGCACGTGGATATTGCCCCAGCTCGTGGATATTGCCCCAGCACGTGGATATTGCCCCAGCTCGTGGATACTGCCCCAGCACGTGGATACTGCCGCAGCTCGTGGATATTGCCACAGCACGTGGATACTGCCCCAGCACGTGATATATTGCCCCAGCACGTGGATGGATACTGCCCCAGCACGTGGATACTGCCCCAGCACGTGGATACTGCCCCAGCACATGGATACTGCCCCAGCTCGTGGATACTGCCCCAGCACGTGGATATTGCCCCAGCACGTGGATATTGCCCCAGCTCGTGGATACTGCCCCAGCATGTGGATATTGCCCCAGCACGTGGATATTGCCCAGCACGTGGATACTGCCCCAGCACGTGGATACTGCCCCAGCACGTGGATATTGCCCCAGCACGTGGATATTGCCCAGCACGTGGATATTGCCCCAGCTCGTGGATACTGCCCCAGCACGTGGATACTGCCGCAGCTCGTGGATATTGCCGCAGCACGTGGATACTGCCCCAGCACGTGGATGGATACTGCCCCAGCACGTGGATATTGCCCCAGCACGTGGATACTGCCCCAGCACGTGGATACTGCCCAGCACGTGGATACTGCCCCAGCATGTGGATATTGCCCCAGCACGTGGATACTGCCCCAGCACCGTGGATACTGCCCCAGCTTGTGGATATTGCCCCAGCACGTGGATACTGCCCCAGCACGTGGATATTGCCCCAGCTCGTGGATACTGCCCCAGCATGTGGATACTGCCCCAGCTTGTGGATACTGCCCCAGCACGTGGATATTGCCCCAGCACGTGGATACTGCCCCAGCACGTGGATACTGCCCCAGCACGTGGATATGCCCCAGCACGTGGATATTGCCCCAGCACGTGGATACTGCCCCAGCACGTGGATATTGCCCCAGCACGTGGATACTGCCCCAGCACGTGGATACTGCCCTAGCACGTGGATACTGCCCCAGCATGTGGATATTGCCCCAGCATGTGGATATTGCCCCAGCACGTGGATATTGCCCCAGCACGTGGATACTGCCCCAGCACGTGGATATTGCCCCAGCACGTGGATACTGCCCCAGCACGTGGATGGATACTGCCCCAGCACGTGGATACTGCCCCAGCACGTGGATGGATACTGCCCCAGCACGTGGATATTGGCCCCCCAGCTCGTGGATATACTCACCTACACGGGCCTTCCGGCGATGGCGGTCCCGCTTCCAGCGTTCTCTCTCTCTCTCTCTCCGTTGGTCGCCGGATGACGTCACGAAAGCCTTTGACCCCTGGGGTCAAAGGCTTTCGTGACGTCATACCGGCGACCAACGGAGAGAGAGAGAAGACAGTGGAAGCGGGACCGCCATCGCTGGAGGAGCTAAGGGCCGATGTAGGTGAGTATGTGTAGGCAACATCCCCCACATTGGCCCGGAGCCTCAGCGGTGGCTGTCGCAGGCTGCTCGGCCGGCCTCCAGGCTTAGGCGAGCCCCCGGCTCGGCTGGCCTGTAGGCCCAAGCCAAGCCGGGGGCTCGCCTGAGCCTGGAGGCCGGCCGAGCAGCCTGCGACAGCCGGAGGACAGTCACCGCTGGAGCTCAGGGCTAATGTAGGTGAGTATGTGCTCTCCACACCCACCCTGCTTACTCGGCCGGTATCCAAGCTTAGGCGAGCCCCGGCTTGGCGTGGGCCTAGAGGCCCAGCCGAGCCGGGGACTCGCCTGAGCCTGGAGGACGCCCGAGCATGCAACTCGACCGGCCTCCATGCTCAGGCGAGTCCCCGGCTCGGCAGGGCCTCTAGGCCCACGCCAAGCCGGGGGCTCGCCTAAGCTTGGATACGGCCGAGCAAGCAGGGTGTGTGTGTGTAGAGCACATACTCACCTACATCGGCCTCGAGTCCTCCACCGGTTCCACACATACTCACCTACATCGGCCCTTAGCTCCTCCAGCGATGGCGGTCCGCTTCCAGCGTCCTCTCTCTCTCCGTTGCTCGCCAGGATGACGTCACGAAAGCCTTTGACCCCCGGGTCAAAGGCTTTCGTGACGTCATTCCGGCGAACAACGGAGAGAGAGAGGATGCTGCAAGCGGGACCGCCATCGCTGGAGGAGCTAAGGCCGATGTTGGTGAGTATGTGTTAGGCAACATCGGCCCTGAGCTCCAGCGGTGACCTCCTCCGGCCGAGCAGGCTGCTCGGCCGGCCTCTACGCTTAGGCGAGTCCCCGGCTCGGCTGGGCCTGTAGGCCCAAGCCAAGCGGGGGCTCGCCTGAGCCTGGAGGCCCGCCTAGCAGCCTGCTCGGCCGGAGGAGGTCACCGCTGGAGCTCAGGGCCGATTTGGTGGAGTATGTTTTGGGAATTTAGGCCCTGAGCTCCAGCGGTGACCTCCTCCGGCTGTCGCTGGCTGCTCGGCGGGCCTCTAGGCTTAGGCGAGTCCCCGGCTCGGCTGGGCCTGTAGGCCCAAACCAAGCCGGGGGCTCGCCTGAGCCTGGAGGCCCGCCTAGCAGCCTGCTCGGCCGGAGGAGGTCACCGCTGGAGCTCAGGGCCGATTATGGGGACTATGTTTTGGGAACTTTGGCCCCGATCCTCCAGCGGTGACCGTCCTCCGGCTGTCGCTGGCTGCTCGGCGGGCCTCTAGGCTTAGGCGAGTCCCCGGCTCGGCTGGGCCTGTAGGCCCAAACCAAGCCGGGGGCTCGCCTGAGCCTGGAGGCCCGCCTAGCAGCCTGCTCGGCCGGAGGAGGTCACCGCTGGAGCTCAGGGCCGATTATGGGGACTATGTTTTGGGAACTTTGGCCCCGATCCTCCAGCGGTGACCGTCCTCCGGCTGTCGCTGGCTGCTCGGCGGGCCTCTAGGCTTAGGCGAGTCCCCGGCTCGGCTGGGCCTGTAGGCCCAAACCAAGCCGGGGGCTCGCCTGAGCCTGGAGGCCCGCCTAGCAGCCTGCTCGGCCGGAGGAGGTCACCGCTGGAGCTCAGGGCCGATTATGGGGACTATGTTTTGGGAACTTTGGCCCCGATCCTCCAGCGGTGACCGTCCTCCGGCTGTCGCTGGCTGCTCGGCGGGCCTCTAGGCTTAGGCGAGTCCCCGGCTCGGCTGGGCCTGTAGGCCCAAACCAAGCCGGGGGCTCGCCTGAGCCTGGAGGCCCGCCGGAGGACGGTCACCGCTGGAGGATCGGGGCATCTGGCCGTGTAAACACACGGGTAGCTGCGCGCGGCTCGTGCCGTTTTTTTTTTTTTCTCGCGGCCGGCACGCGCAGCTACCTGTGTGTTCTAACGGCCGCTTTCAAATGTCCGTCGCGCATGCGCAGTAGGGTTTTGGCGACGGACAGTTTTTAGCTTATCCTTTTATAGTATAGATAGGCATTTTTTGGATGAAATTTTAGGTTTCCTATTTTTTTTTTTAAAGAAACAAGGCTTTTTAACCCATAGGTTTCAATGCAGCATATGAATCTCTCTGCGGTATAATTAATGCAGCATATGAATCCACACACTGCTGGGAAGCGCCTCTCTGCAGTATAATTAGTGCAGCATATGAATCCGCACACTGCTGGGAAGCGCCTCTCTGCAGTATAATTAATGCAGCATATGAATCCACACACTGCTGGGAAGTGCCTCTCTGCTGTATAATTAATGCAGCATATGAATCCACACACTGCTGGGAAGCGCCTCTCTGCGGTATAATTAATGCAGCATATGAATCCACACACTGCTGGGAAGCGCCTCTCTGTACATTATAATTAATGCAGCATATGAATCCACACAATGCTGGGAAGCGCCTCTCTGCAGTATAATTAATGCAGCATATGAATCCACACACTGCTGGGAAGCGCCTCTCTGCGGTATAATTAATGCAGCATATGAATCCACACACTGCGGGGAAGCACCTCTCTGTACATTATAATTAATGCAGCATATGAATCCACACAATGCTGGAAGCGCCTCTCTGCAGTATAATTAATGCAGCATATGAATCCACACACTGCTGGGAAGCACTCTCTGCAGTATAATTAATGCAGCATATGAATCCACACACTGCTGGGAAGCGCCTCTCTGCAGTATAATTAATGCAGCATATGAATCCACACACTGCTGGGAAGCGCCTCTCTGCAGTATAATTAATGCAGTATATGAATCCACACACTGCGGGGAAGCACCTCTCTGCAGTATAATTAGTGCAGCATATGAATCCACACACTGCTGGGAAGCGCCTCTCTGCTATAATTAATGCAGCATATGAATCCACACACTGCTGGGAAGCGCCTCTCTGCGGTATAATATAATGCAGCATATGAATCCACACACTGCTGGGAAGCGCCTCTCTGTGGTATAATTAATGCAGCATATGAATCCACACACTGCTGGGAAGCGCCTCTCTGTGGTATAATTAATGCAGCATATGAATCCACACACTGCTGGGAAGCGCCTCTCTGCAGTATAATTAATGCAGCATATGAATCCACACACTGCTGGGAAGTGCCTCTCTGCAGTATAATTAATGCAGCATATGAACCCGCACACTGCTGGGAAGCACCTCTCTGCAGTATAATTAATGCAGCATATGAATCCACACACTGCTGGGAAGCACCTCTCTGCGGTATAATTAATGCAGCATATGAATCCACACACTGCTGGGAAGCGCCTCTCTGCAGTATAATTAATGCAGCATATGAATCCACACACTGCTGGGAAGCGCCTCTCTGCAGTATAATTAATGCATCATATGAATCACACACTACTGCTGGAAGCGCCTCTCTGCAGTATAATTAATGCAGCATATGAATCCACACACTGCTGGGAAGCGCCTCTCTGCAGTATAATTAATGCAGCATATGAATCCACACACTGCTGGGAAGCTCCTCTCTGCAGTATAATTAATGCAGCATATGAATCCACACACTGCTGGGAAGCGCTCTCTGCAGTATAATTAATGCAGCATATGAATCCACAACTGCTGGAAGCGCCTCTCTGCGGTATAATTACTACAGCATATGAATCCACACACTGCTGGGAAGCGCCTCTCTGCTGTATAATTAATGCAGCATATGAATCCACACACTGCTGGGAAGCGCCTCTCTGCTGTATAATTAATGCAGCATATGAATCCACACACTGCTGGGAAGCGCCTCTCTGCAGTATAATTAATGCAGCATATGAATCCACACACTGCTGGGAGCGCCTCTCTGCAGTATAATTAATGCAGCATATGAATCCACACACTGCGGGGAAGCACCTCTCTGTACATTATAATTAATGCAGCATATGAATCCACACACTGCTGGGAAGCGCCTCTCTGCTGCAGTATAATTAATGCAGCATATGAATCCACACACTGCTGGGAAGCACCTCTCTGCAGTATAATTAATGCAGTATATGAATCCACACACTGCTGGGAAGCGCCTCTCTGCAGTATAATTAATGCAGCATATGATCTCCACACACTGCTGGGAAGCGCCTCTCTGCAGTATAATTAATGCAGTATATGAATCCACACACTGCTGGGAGAAGCGCCTCTCTGCGGTATAATTAATGCAGTATATGAATCCACACACTGCTGGAAAGCACCTCTCTGCAGTATAATTAATGCAGCATATGATCCACACACTGCTGGGAAGCACCTCTCTGCGGTATAATTAATGCAGCATATGAATCCACACACTGCTGGGAAGCGCCTCTCTGCAGTATAATTAATGCAGTATATGAATCCACACACTGCTGGGAAGCGCCTCTCTGCGGTATAATTAATGCAGCATATGAATCCACACACTGCTGGGAAGCGCTCTCTGCGGTATAATTAATGCAACATATGAATCCACACACTGCTGGGAAGTGCCTCTCTGCAGTATAATTAATGCAGCATATGAATCCACACACTGCTGGGAAGCGCCTCTCTGCGGTATAATTAATGCATCATATGAACCCACACACTGCTGGGAAGCGCCTCTCTGCGGTATAATTAATGCAGCATATGAATCCACACACTGCTGGGAAGCGCCTCTCTGCGGTATAATTAATGCATCATATGAATCCGCACACTGCGGACATCCAATGGTTCCCCCAGGCAATAGGAGTTTGTGGTGCCCCTTGTGCCATGCCCACAGTAGGCCACACCCATACAAACCACTCCCATGCAATGCACAACCTACATGCACATTGTTTTGTAAAAAAAATTATTTCTTCACACAATTTTCAAAATAAGAATTTTAATGAGTTAAAAAAATCCACTCAGGCCCCCAGCGAATTGGGGAATCCATCGCACTCCTTCCAGACTTACAAACTGCCACTGCTCTGCTGCGGTAGCCGTCACACACTCATGGCAGCTACAACCGAGGCACAGAAGGTTCCTGTGGCACATATGGGAAACTGGCATACACCTTTCAGGATTATAAAATACTGTACATAACTGATACACTTGTACACACTCCACATCAAAAACACTCACAGTAATGTGCATTGTGTATGAGCGTATCATAGAATCCACACACCTTTCCCTCCAATTCGAGGACCCTGTGGTGCTTGCTGAATACACCGCAGGGTCGCCAAAATGAGATTGGCAAAACAAACCGAATTGAAGAGAACGAAAAGTCACCGAACGTGCAGTGACTTTTCGAATCTCTTTGAATTACCTGTATAGTCGTGTAACGCTTGTTTGCCCCGGGGTCTCCGCTCCCCTAAGGACCTCATGCCTCATGCTGGGTTACATCTTCCTGCTTAGGCTAGGGTCAGACGAACGCAGTTTTAACGTGTGTTTAGACGCACGAAATCACGGCCGTGCTAGCAGCAAATGACGTCCAATGCCGGGGAACACACGAAGTACGGCCGCACGAAAGTTCGTCTGCGCAACGCAAGTGGCAAACGAACGCATTTTTTCTAGAACGTCAAACCTCTAGTACGGACGTACAGAGTGCACTGCGTCCGCTAGAGGCGTGTGTGTGTGATTGGGAGACGTCAGACGCTGCTAATGTCCGGCCAACATAACGTCCAGACGCAAAAAGGGTTTTATTGATGATCCGTACAAAATCACGGACGAAAAGGTGCATCGTATATCGCGTACTCCGTGAAAAATGCGTCCATGCGTTCGAACGCACTTTTTCACAGACAACGCGAAAATGCGTTCGTCTGACCCTAGCCTTAACATGGTGATCCTGAGCCTCCGCTATACGGGAGTAGGGATACATAACTTCGGCAGTGCCTCCACCGGTCTGGTCATCCATGGCCTCCCAGGCAGGAAACTAATAACAACTACAATACACAAACTGCGGTAAAACTGACTGAGCTCCTACTTATTCCTCCCTCTAATGCCTCCCCACCTCCTGACTTCTCTATCACGGTGGAGGGTATCACCATCTCCCCATCAAACCAAGTTCGCTGTCTTGGAGTTACACTGGACTCTGCTCTTTCCTTCATCCCCCACATCCAGTCTCTTTCCTCCTCCTGCCGATACCAACTGCGTAATATTTCCAGAATTCGGCCATTTCTTACCGCTGTCACCACAAAACAACTCATACACGCCCTGGTAATCTCCCGACTCGACTATTGCAATAATCTCTTATCTGGCCTCCCTCTGTCCCGCCTCTCCCCCCTACAATCCATCCTGAACGCCTCCGCCAGGCTAATTCACCTCACCCGCCGCTCTGTCTCTGCCGCTCCCCTCTGCGAGTCCCTTCACTGGCTCCCCATCCACTGCAGAATTAAGTTCAAAATCCTTATCCTTACCTACAAAACCCTCACTAACTCAGCTCCCCACTACCTGTCCTCACTAATCACCAAATACACCCCAGCCCGCTCCCTAAGGTCAAACAGTGACCTGCGCCTAGTTTCTCCCCGCATCACCTCTTCCCATGATAGACTGCAGGATTTCTCACGCGCAGCCCCCACTCTCTGGAACGCTCTCCCTCGTGCTGTCAGACTTTCCCCTAACTTCTCTTCCTTCAAACGCTCCCTGAAAACATTCCTATTTAGGGAAGCCTACCACCCAACTCACTGACGCAACCATCAATCACTCTAACCTTACAGTCCTCTCCTCCTGTTTCCAACCCCAACCCTCCTAGATTGTGAGTTCCTACGGGAATAGGGCCCTCATCTCCTCCTGTACTGTTTGTCAAATGTTGTTCAATGTATTGTAACCCTGTCTATACTGTGCTTATTGTACAGCGCTGCGGAATATGCTGGCGCTTTATAAATTAATAATAATAAAATAATAATAATAATAAAACAATATCTCTGTATTCAAGAAATAAAGGCAGGAAATACAGTGACCAACTAACACCCATACTCTCTAACCAGACCCAAATAATAGACACAGGTGGTGCAGTAGACATTGCTTATTTAGATTTCAGTAAGGCTTCTGATACTGTTCCGCATAGAAGGCTTATCAATAAATTGCAATCTTTGAGCTTGGATTCCAATATTGTTGAATGGATTAGGCAGTGGCTGAGTGACAGACAACAGAGGGTTGTGGTAAATGGAGTTTATTCGGCGCAAGGTCTTGTTACCGGTGGGGTACCTCAGGGGTCAGTACATTCTCTTTAATATTTTTATTAGTGATATTGCAGAAGGTATTAATGGAAAAGTATGTCTTTTTGCTGATGACACAAAGATTTGCAACAGGGTTGACGTTCCTGGAGGGATCAGCCAAATGACAAATGATTTAGGTAAACTAAAAAAATGGTGGGAGTTGTGGAAATTGAGTTTTAATGTGGATAAGTGCAAGATAATGCACCTGGGACGTAAAAACCAAGGGCTGAATATAGAATATTTGATACATCTGAGGGTTGGGATTTAGGGGTTATTATTTCAGAGGATCTAAGGGTAAGTAGTCAATGTAATAGAGCAGCAGGAAATGCTGGCAGAATGCTTGGTTGTGTAGGGAGAGCCTGTATTAGCAGTAGGAAAAGGGAAGTGCTCATGCCACTGTACAGAGCACTGGTGAGACCTCACTTGGAGTACTGTGTGCAGTACTGGAGACCGTATCTCCAGAAGGATATAGACATCTTAGAGAGAGTTCAGAGAAGGGCTACTAAAATGGTGTACGGCTTGAAGGAGAAAAGTTACCAGGAAAGGCTTAATGATCTTAACATGTATAGCTTGGAAAAAAGACGAGACAGAGGAGATATGATAGAAACATTTAAATACGTAAAGGGAATCCACAAGGTAGAGGAAGGGAGTATATTTAAAAGTAAACAAAGTAGCAAAACAAGAGGACATAGTCTTAGATTAGAGGGGCAAAGGTTTAAAAGTAACATCAGGAAGCATTATTTTACTGAGAGGGTGGTGGATACATGGAACAGTCTTCCAGTTGAAGTGGTAGAGGCCAAAACAGTAATTGAATTTAAGCAGGCATGGGATAGGCATAAGGCTATCCTAAACAAAAGATAAATCCAGGTAAAGTATCCATGTAATTGGGCAGACTAGATGGGCCGAAAGGTTCTTATCTGCCAAAATTTTTCTATGTTTCTATGTTTCTAACTCCCTCACACACAACCTGCATCCCACCCTCCTCTTCGCCCTGGCGGCTGGCGGATATAGTTGGTGCACATAAGCGTTGGGGCCCTTAGGATGGAATAACACATGCAATACCAGCAGATACTCCCAGAAGGCTGTCAGTGAATCCACGTATTGGCTGGGAAGCTTTATTAGTGTAGAAGGAGAGAGCGAATCCTGGTAGCAGGACAGGGGTAGAGGGTACTAGTTACTAAAGTATTCAGGGGGAACCTCCAGGCTCCGTCAGCTCTCTGCTATTCTCCGACTGATGTCCCGGGTGCTGTCACTGTGAGACGAACCGCCCGGCTGATTTGAACACGGCTGCCGCTCCCAACTGCTAGGTGGCTCCGGCCTACTTCTGTAATGCCACCTCAGACCACGCGCTCACAGCGCTGCTCCGGTCTGCTTCCACTTTAGAATCTGCTCAAACACTCGCGGGGTCCTGGCCAGCCTCCCGCTGCCACACCCGCTTTGGTTTCCGCTGCCAGGCCTCACACACAACAGGCTCCGCAGCGTCCGTCTCACCAGACGCGTGTTTCCTCATGCTCTCTCTCTAGATCCGGCATCCAACGTTTTTATTGGTCACACCAGTCACGTGTCCATAGCTCACCTACTGGCCGTAAAGGACACATGCAGGGGCCTCTTGTTAGCCCTGTATCCCGGGGCACAGTTAACAGTCTCCGGGACTTTAGAAAAAATAGTCCCGCATAGTTCTAGGTGCCAGAAATATACAAGGGGCTACAGTTGTAAAAAAGAAGAAGAAATACCCCCACTATGTTATTACTGTGAAACGAGAAGAATGTCACAGAGAAACTTTTTTTTGGGCAATTATGTACCGTTAGGTGTCTTGCCCAAGGACACTTACTGGAGAGGTGCTCTGGCCAGGGTTTGAACCTGTGTCTCCACAGTTATAGCGCAGTGATGTTACCTTTACTCCACCCAGCCGGTACAATGTGTCCAAAATGGTCTCGCCCAGGATAACACACACACATACACTATATTGCCAAAAGTATTCGCTTACCTGCCTTGACTCGCATATGAACTTTCACTGCTGAGGCATTTCACTGCTGTGGGCTCAGCTCCTTTTTACCGCTTTCGCTCATCATGATTAAACGCGATTTGAAGCCACATTTTATTATACCACCCAGACATATTATATATCGTTCTTTCCGGCAGACTCGGCAGATTCATAATATATCATTATTAAATGTATACGTCATGTCCTGCCTGAATATTATAACAAAAAATGCAATAAAATTTGAATTTTTAATCATCTGCAGCGTGTAAAGTGTTTTTTTTCACCTTTTATCACATAAACATTTACAGTTATGTTTTCTATGGGGTGCGCTTGTACAAAAATTAGAAATGGGGACTAATTTAATTTTTTGGGGGGAATTACATGATTTTTAGCAAACGCACCCCATAGAAAAAAAATCATTAGTGCAGCATCATTGTTCACATTATAATTGAAATGTGAACAATATTGCTGCATTAATAAAAACAACACAAAAAAAAATACGTTTTTTTTTTTTTTATTATTATTTTTTTTATTTTTTATTATTATTTTTTATTTTGTTTTTACTTTATACCTGGTCATGTTGGGTATCATGCTCAGGCCTTTCGAATGACACCCTCCATGACCCCCTAGCTGCCACGGTTCTGTAGATATCGGGGTTCAGACAAACCCCCTTGTCACGGAATGGCCCAGCACCCTCAGCCAGGGGCGGTGCACAAGGACATTGATTTGGCCATGAACACTTAGGTGCGGTGGCACGCACAGGGTTTTGCAGTACTTTTTATTAGATGTGGTTATGTGTGGTGTAATACAGTGTTCCCCGTTGATTGTGCAATGTATTTCCCTTTGTCTGCCTTGCCCGCCGCCATTTTCCGATTGCCTCGTGGTTGCAATCAGATTATTCGAATCGGAAAATGGCCGATTCGAACCATCCGGTTCGAATCGTAAAATGGCCGATTCGGACCATCCGGTCCGAATCGGCGACTCCCCGAACTGCAACGGCCAATGGGTCCTGTGAGGGCGGGCAGGGATTCCCATTGTATTATAATTCGTGTAAAGTTGATAAATGCCTGAGCTGTGAATAATAAAGCCAGATTTAGCAGTGCATCCAGCCTCGTCTGATGTCTTGATTTCTCCGCCGTGCTTCATCGTCTGAGTATTCCCCGCAGTCTCAGGGTACGGTGTTCCACTAGATCCGAACCGAACCAAGCGCTCTGTGCCTGCATCTCGTATCAGGACAGAGGCGCAGCGTATGGTGTTCGGTTCCCAGACGATTAGCCCGAGATCCGATCCGAAGGGCGCGGCCGTGTACCGCGCTTCGGTATTGCAAGGGACCGCGGTAAGATCCGAAGACTCTGCCGATCCCGCAAGATCCGAAGCTGCATTCACCTACGATCCGAAAGTCCTCCGCAATCAGATCCGAATACTCCGCCGGAAGAGATCCGATCCCCGAAATCGGCCGGCCGGCCGCAGTCGTACTCCACACCCACAAGGTCAGTGAACCAGCTGCTCGGGACGCTGAGTACCGTATGGCTCAGTGGTCGGGCTGGTTCTAGGCAGGGGTCCCCTCCACCGCCCGCTAACCCTTCCCCAGGGTCACTCCAGGCCGCACAAGACGCCAAGTGCCGCGTCACTCGGTAGTCGGGCCAGCGGTAAGCGCCGGGGGCACGCAGATAGAGCACACCTGCAGGCGGACAACATCCCATTCCGTCATACCCCTATCTCCACCAGCTAGGGTTTCCCCGGCTATCTGACATCATCACGCTATGCGTGAGGATGTCGGGCAGTGAGGGGGGACCCGGGGATGGAGCTAGTTACTTACCGGAGCTAGTCCGCACTTCGGCACCGCAAGGCGCTGAAGTGCGACCCGGTGCCTAAGGGGTTAAAGCCAGGCACCGCTTAAAAGGGGAGACTCTCCCCTTTAAGGCTGGGGTCAGACTAGCGCATTTTTATCGTGCGTTTAGGCGCACTTAATCACGGCCACAGTAGCAGCAAATGATGCGCAATGACGACCAATAAACGAAGTACGGCCGCACGAAAGTCCGGCCGCGCAAAGCAAGTGGAGACCGCAGAACTGCTAGTACGACGTACAGAGTGCACTGCGGCGACATAGCGGCGTGTGTGCGTGATTAGGAGATGTCAGACGCTGCTAATGTCCAGCCTACATAACATCCAGACGCGAAACGTGTTTTATTGATGATCCGAAAAAAATCACACACGAAAATGCGCATCGTATGACCGTTTTCGCGCATTCCGTGAAAAAATATGTTAATGCGTTTGGATGCACTTTTTGACGTTCGCTGCGAAAAATGCGTTCGTTTGACCCTAGCCTTAAGCGGTGCCTGGCTTTTCTCTGTGGGACCTCCCGACCGGATCCCCCCCTCCCTTCCCGGCATTGCCGGGGTCGTCGCCTGGAAATGACTTAATTTACGACGGGAGGAGCTTGACTTCAGCGTCTGAGGACGCTGAAGTCAGAACGCCGCGGGACCCGGACAGAGAGGTAAGTATCTCCGCTGGGGGTCCCGTAAAGCTGATGATGTGTGGGACACGTCCTCAGCATACAGCGGGAGTAACTGAGGACGTGTCCCACACGTCGTCAGCAGTGAAGCGGTTAAGTGACATCCCATTCCTAACCCATAGGGTTCAATATGACGTCAGTCCACCCTTTGCAGCTATAACAGCTTCAGCTCTTCTGGGAAGGCTGTCCACAAGGTTTAGGAGGGTGTTTATTGGAATTTTTGACCATTTTTCCAGAAGTGTATTTGTGAGGTCACACACTGATGTTGGAGGAGAAGGCCTGGCTCTCAGTCTCCACTCTAAATCATCCGAAAGGTGTTCTATCGGGTTGAGGTCAGGACTCTGTGCAGGCCAGTCAAGTTCATCCACACCAGACCCTTTCATCCATGTCTTTATGGACCTTGCTTTGTGCACTGGTGCACAGTCATGTTGGAAGAGGAAGGGGCCAGCTCCAAACTGTTCCCGCAAAGATGGGAGCATGGAATTGTCCAAAATGTCTTGGTATGCTGAAGCATTCAGAGTTCCTTTCACTGGAACTAAGGGGCCAAGCCCAGCTCCTTAAAAACAACCGCACACCATAATCCCCCCTCCACCAAACTTTACACTTGGCACAATGCAGTCAGACAAGTACCTTTCTCCTGGCAACCGCCAAACCCAGACTCATCCATCAGATTACCAGATGGAGAAGCATGATTCGTCTGTCCAGAGAACATGTCTCCACTGATCTAGAGTCCAGTGGTGGCGTGCTTTACACTACTGCATTTGATGCTTTGCATTGCACTTGGTGATGTATGGCTTGGATGAAGCTGCTCGGCCATGGAAACCCATCCCATGAAGCTCTCTGGGCACTGTTCTTGAGCTAATCTGAAAGCCACATGAAGTTTGGAGGTCTTTAGAGATTGACTCTGCAGAAAGTTGCCCACCTCTTTGCACTATGCGCCTCAACATCTGGTTAGTCAGATTTGCATCAAAGAATTGGAAACTTCAACAAACACCGACAACACCTGAATCGCCCTCATACACTGCAGAAACGTTGCTATAGTCTGGTAAACTCTGGCCAATATATATACTGTGCATTCAGAAAGTATTCAGACCAGGGACGTGCGGTGAGGTCAGAGGTTTGTGTGGCACTGGCTAGTATCAGAGCCAGATATACACAGATATTATCTAACTTTATGCGGTTTGTGTTTAGCTGTAAATTATCTTTTACTCATTTACTGTACCCGCACATATTATATACCATTTTTCTCACCATTAAATGGACTTTCTAAAGATACCATTATTTTCATCGTGTCATATACTTTACTATTAAAAACATTATATAAAAACTGGTTTTCTGTACCTGTCATACTCTGTATCCGCCACTAGAGGGAGCAGAGGGAGCTACCTGGAGCTGTCATAATCTGTATTCACCACTAAAGGGAGCAGAGGGAGCTGCCTGGGCCAGTCATGCTCTGTATCCACCAATAAAGGGAGCAGAGGGAGCTGCCTGGGCCTGTCATACTCTGTATCCGCCACTAAAGGGAGCAGAGGGAGCTGCCTGGGCCTGTCATACTCTGTATCCGCCACTAAAGGGAGCAGAGGGAGCTGCCTGGGCCCATCATAGTCTGTATCCACCACTAGAGGGAGCTGCCTGTGCCCCTTCCTGTCAATCAGAGGCCAACCTCCAATGCAGGCGGTTTTTGATTGGCCTGGCTGAATGGTGCTTTCCCATTGGTCCAGCCATTCCATGGCTCTGTCAGGGCCTCTCTGAGGCTCTGACGAGCACTGTTCAGGAAGTAGCAGCGCGTGTGTGTATCTATCTGAATAGACGTGCGGTGCAGACCTCCTGAGCAGCCTACGCGATTAGCGTAGAAGGGAAGTGAAATTCCTACCCAAATTCCTACGCAAATTGTGCAGGCTGTAAAAAGAATATGCGCACTGCACGCAGAGGCAGAGGGTGGAGCCGACGGTGGGGGAGTGTGGAGCAGGTGAGTATACTTTATTTTGTTATTTTATCTCTTAGTGGCAGGAGAGGCTCTGCCTCACCTGCCTAGCCTGACTGCACGTCCCTGATGTGGAAGCCAGTGCAGAGAAGTTTACCCAAGGAGCCTGTTGTGGGAGCTGTCTGAGATCGGCCAACAGAGCATAGGGAAGGCATGACCAAGGGGTGCAGAGCCAAACCATGAAAACTAAGTATCAGAACTCCACCTTGTGTGATATGTTAATGTAACGCAGTGTCCATCTGGTTGTTGTATTTCATTTTAACTGTAACAGTAGATTTTCTGCAGACTCGGCAGATTCAAAATGTATCATTACTATAGGGGTTATTCAGAGAGCACCGAAATGTCACCAACATTTCGGTGCTCTCTCATTCCCTGCACTTCAGGGAATCAAATTCCCCAACCCTGCGGTGAATTCAGCATTCACTGCAGGGTCCCCGAAGTGCGGTGAACTGATCTGAAAATCTGCTGAAAATCCGCTGAAAAATCACCAAAAATCCTCTCAAATCCCCGCCGATAAGCAGCTAATACAATCCAAAAGTTCGGACGATCTGCCAAAAACCCGCCGAACACATCGAAAAAAGCAGATGATCTGCCAAACACAGTGACAACCAGCCACCTGAAAAAGCCAACAAGCCGACAAACGGGGTAAAAAAACGATTGAACGTTTCCATATTTGAAAACTACTGTATGAAGATGTCTGGAATTAACATATAAGATCCTATGATTGATGATAAAAAGGTCTGTTACAGAAAAAAGTTACTATTAAAAAAAATAATTCGGGAAAAGAAATTGATGAAAAAATCTCAAAAAATGCCTAAATATTAAAAAAATAAATAAATAAAGAGACTTTTTGCTGCAAATTAAAAGAATAAACAGTTTAATAGATGGTCTACATCTGAAAAAAAAAATCTGCTTACCTAAGTATTTTTTGCTGATTTACCCAAATGAAAGGTGCTGATTCCAGCTATGAAGTCAAAAAATATGCAATGGGTCAAATTTTTTCACAAATAAGGAATGTTTTATTAAAGGTGTTAACGTCAAATATCAGGGATAGTAAGAAATTCTGAGGAAGCGATAACACGTAATATATTTGATTCAAGCAAAAAATGACTATGTCGTCTAACCAAGAGAGCAATAAGAGCAATAGCTAGTTGTTTAAATTTTAATTTTGAGTAAGGAATCTTCTCTTTTTGGATGCTCTGGTATAGTTATGATCACAGTTGTCACACTGTAAACACCAGCAGTAGTCTGCCATCATGTTTGAGTTCCATCTGCTTTGATATCTACGTTCTATGGTCTTGATGTCTTGATGGAAGCATTCTCCTTGTTCTTCACTCATAGATCCAAGATTTGAAGGGAAGTAGTTCAGGTGGCTATGAAGAAAATGCAACTTAACACTCACGTTTGCTCCCAGTCTTCGAAAAGCAATGAACATATTTTGAACTAAAAGGTCATAATTCTCGGCTCTGAAGTTGCCAAGAAAGTCAGTAATCAGGTCAGAAAAAGCAGACCACACATCTTTTTCTATGGTTTTCATGGTATTAAGGAATTCTCTGTCTCTGGTTAGAAGCCTAATTTGCGGGCCATCAAATATGCCAGCTTTCAACTTCTCGTTTGAAAGAGCAGGAGATTTTGCACAGATGTACTTGAAGCATTCACCATCTCGATCCAAAGCCCTAACAAACTGTTTCATGAGTCCCAATTTTATGTGCACGGGAGGGAGTAACACTTTATGAGGATTAACAAGTGGTTCATTCTTGATATTCTTTTCACCGACCGTGAATTTCTCTTTAACTGGCCATTCTTTCCTTGTGTAATGTTCTGCCTTTGATCGACTATCCCAAAGACACAGGAAGCAAGGAAATTTTGTGTATCCGCTTTGTTGTCCTAGAAGCAATGATATAACCTTTAAGTCGCCACATAAAATCCAGCAATGATCATAATATTTTATTTTTTTGAAGAATGGTTCTCATGGATTCATAGGTTTCTTTCAGATTTATTGAGTGAGCAATAGGAATGGAAGCTAATTTATTTCCATTGTGAAGTAACACACACTT
Source organism: Leptobrachium leishanense (assembly GCA_009667805.1). Taxonomy (NCBI): domain Eukaryota; kingdom Metazoa; phylum Chordata; class Amphibia; order Anura; family Megophryidae; genus Leptobrachium; species Leptobrachium leishanense. The sequence goes on along the minus strand of CM019064.1, from coordinate 457,123,831 downwards.
TAGACTTCTCTTTGAACTGTCAATAAAAAGCCTCCATTCTTCAGTTACATAACAATCACATCCCATTGATTCAATAAGTCCTTTGACGTTGATGCAGTATACAAGCTCTTCCTCCATATGGAAATATTTCAGAAGATCTTTCTCTCTGTCATGATACATAAAAGTGGTTCCTGGAACCAACAGGTTCTTTTCCTTCAGTCTTGAACCAAGTAACTCTGATGACGACTTCTACAGATCAAGATCTCGTACAAGGTCATTCAACTCAGCTTGGTTGAATGGTTGGCGCATTCCAGCATCAACTTGTGTGGCCACGGAATCTTCATCATCAGTGTCTGTTGATACATTTAACTGACAGAATTCATCGTCGTCGGAAACTTCCAAAGTAGTGTAAATAGGTACAGGAACTTCGTCGCAGTGAACAACCGGTCTCAGAGCTGAGGGGAGATTTGGGTACTGGATGGAAGATTTTGTCTTTGTGGTCATGCCTGCAATATTTACCAGGCAGAAGTAGCATTCATCAACATGGTTTCGAGGCTCACGCCACACCATTGGAACTCCAAAGCTAAGACTTTTTCTCTGACCTTTAGTCCACGGTCTGAGGTTTTCAACACATGTTCTGCACACTTTATGTGGTGCCCAAGGTTTTTCCTGGTCACCCAATTTAACTCCGAAATATGCATGATAAGCTTTATGCACAAATTCAGATACATTGCTCCTTTGTTAGGGTGTTGTAAAACAACCACAGATGTAGCAAAACTTGTCAGGATCAATCTTGCACCGTCCACGAAATGTTCGAGTGTGGGATGACATATTCCACAGAAAACTATTTAACAGAGTTAAATTTGCTGCGAATTGTAACCCTTATGAACGAATGAATGCTGCTGGCGGTTTCACGCTGCTTATATAGGCCTATAGCCATAAAATGCTGACGTCTGCAGTTTTAAACTGCCTATTAAACTGTCGTACTATTAAGTAGTTATACCCACTGCAAATTCAGCATATCTTTTTGCACATTCTTATCTTTTTGCATATTCAACAAAGCTGAATAATTATGATACATAATGCTACGTTTTTACTGTAATAGTTTATCAGTAAACAGCGTTTTGCGGGAAAACTGGACCTGACTGGAGGAAACAGGCGTGGCTTTTGGATTCAGCACACCAAAATGCATGAAGATCACATGTTATCTTCAAGTCAGCAAAATTGATTAAGGCCTGCGTATTGTTTAAAAAACAGGAACATTGAAACCTATGGGATTCGCCTGAATAAACCTGCCAAATGAAACCACTGAACATCAGGGCATGTCACTGACATTTCTCTGCTGTTCAATGTGAATAGATTAACCATTGCTACTCTATGGGGGATTTCACTGCCGCCGAACAGGCACCGTATTTCACAAGTATTTGGCGAACTGCCTGCCTTTTCAATGGCTGAATGGCCACGAAATTTCACCGTACGGGGAAATTCACTGTTCGGTGCAATTTCGTGGCCAATTCGGCTCTCTCTGTATAACCCCTATAGTTTTATACAAATCATCCAAAATTACATGATGTATTTTTAGTAAATAGATCAGCACTAGTGATGGGCCGAACACCTTCGTGTTCGGTTCGCATTCGAACTCGAACACCTGAAAAAAGTTTGACCGCGAACTCGAACACAATTCGACCACCATGCAAGTCAATGGGGCTCGAATGTTCGAAAATTAAGGTCCCCTCCAAAGAAGACATATATGCAAGATATTGGCCATAAAAGTTGTATGGGGGTCCGGGTACTGCCCTGGGGACAGGAAACAATGAAAAAAGAAAAAAAGTTTTTAACCCTTTCACTGCTGAGTGCTGAGCCATTTCACCGCTGTGCGCTGAGCTCATTTTTACCGCTTTTGCTCATGTTTAAATGTGATTTGAAGCCATGGGAAATGTTTGACCAACAATGAGTGGGAAATGTTTGACCAACAAGGAGTAGGAAATGTTTGACCAACAAGGAGTGGGAAATGTTTGACCAACAATGAGAGGGAAATGTTTGACCAACAAGGAAGGGGAAATGTTTGACCAACAATGAGAGGGAAATGTTTGACCAACAAGGAAGGGGAAATGTTTGACCAACAATGAGAGGGAAATGTTTGACCAACAAGGAAGGGGAAATGTTTGACCAACAATGAGAGGGAAATGTTTGACCAACAAGGAAGGGGACATGTTTGACCAACAAGGAGTGGGAAATGTTTGACCAACAAGGATTGGGAAATGTTTGAATCCCATAGGCTTCAATGTTAAAAATATTCCCATTTTAATCCAATATCTAATAAACCATTTATTATTACATTCTGCTGCAAAGAGTCCCTTTATTTTTCGATTTTGTAGAAACTTTTAAGCATTTTTTGGAATTTTTTTGAAATTATTCTTTTTCCCTCGTACTTTCCGCGAACGTCCCGAAAAGTTCGATATTCGTGAATTTTCGAACAGCTGATGTTCAAATCGAACTTCGAACCGATTCGAACTGGCAGCCCATCCCTAATCAGCACTTCTACTGACTCAAAGCTGAAATCCTATGAAATAAATAATATACAGTATATAATATTAATCATAAGGTTCCACAGTATCCGCTGTGTGTGTGTGCGTGGGGGGGGGGGTGGAGGAACGCACGTCACATCTCGATGCATTTAGATTAATAACAAACACCTGAGAGTCTTAAAGGCCAGAATAAAAAAAAAAACTTTTATATGTTTGGTAATTGCCATATTATCCTGTCCCTGCTGAAAGTTTGGGCTCGAATGTGCAAATTCAGAAAGCATCACTAATAATAAAATAACAAACAAATAATAAAATAAGAGGTAACATTGTAGATGTGATTTAATCATGTGTAGGCCAGAAATTAAAAAATAATCCCATTTATTTCTCTGGTTAAAAAAAATAATCCATATTTTCCTGTCCCTGCTGACAGTTTGGGCTCAGATGTGTAAATTCAGGAAACGTCGGCTAATGAAGACTTTGTGGTGCGCTGTGATATCAGTTGCTTTATATTCACTTACCGGGTGTGAGATGTGGGGTGTCTGGGTTAGTCAGTCGCTCTCGGGGCGACGTGGTGACTATTTATATCTGTGTCTTTAATGAAAGATCGGGATAAGCCAATCAACAAACACACGGAATTTTAATGACATCACTGATTTACTGTTGTTGTTAGGGATGTCTCCAGTGACAACGTGCCTTAATGGGAACGAGACACTCAGGACATATTAATGAAATAACAAGAAATATACAAAATTACAGAATATTAGAAATTGTAAACATAGTTATAAACAAGCAACAACAAATAACATGAAAGGTGACCTGGTAGATCTGATTTATTCCTGTGGATGTAAACGTTACCAATTTCAGCAAAAAAAAAAAAGAAACTATAAGGAGTTATTCAACGAGCAACGACATTTCACCAAAATTTCAGTGCTCTTCCATTCACCGCACTAGGCCGACCTCAATTTGCTGACCCTGCGGTGAATGCACCATTCACCGCAGGGTCCCTAAAGTGTGCCGGATCGATCCACCAAACACCGCCTCTAAAGTGCCAAAAAAACAACGAACACATCTGATAAACCATAAAAGCCGACAATCCGCTGAGCAGACCGCCGAATGCCTCCGATCAGCTGACAAAAAAAAGCCTACCAGCCACCGAACAGGGGTAAAAAAAAAATAAAAAAATTTTTGAAAGGCGTTTTAAACAAAAATGATGCATGAAAATGCATGTGCATAGTATATAAGATCCTATTAATAACAATAAAAAAGTCTGTTACAGAATTTAAAAAAACGGCAGTTAAAAAAATCAGAATCAAAACTATTGCTGAAAAAATACTTAAAAATGCACAAAAAAATCTAAAAAATAAATTAATAAAAAGGCGTTTTGCTTCAGAATAAAAGAATAAACAGTTGAATAAAAGTTTTATAAAGACGGGGAATTTTTTTTCCATTGAAACCTATGGGATTCGCCTGATTAAACCTGTCGAATGAAACCACTGAAAATCAGGGCATTTCACTGACATTTCTCTGAATAGATTAACCATTACTTCTCTATCAGGATTTCCCTTCCGCTTAGCACCATACTTCGCTGGCAATTTCGCTGGCGAATTGCTTGCTTCTGAATAGCTGAATGGCCACGAAATTGCACCGTACGGGGAAATTCACTGTTTGGTGCAATTCGATGGCTAGTATGGCTCTCATTGAATGACCCCTTATAGCATTTTATTTATTTATTTGCAAAGTAATTTACCAGGAAGGATACATCGAGATTTCTCTCGTTTTCAGTATGTCCTGGGTTCAAGAACATTGAATTGTTACAGTTGTTACAGAAATGCAAAGAAATAAAATGCAAGATATTAAAAACAACACAAATATACATATTAACACAGAAATAAATATGTCGGAAATAAAGTAATTATGTTACATGTTTACAGTTGCATTCTGTATCCAAGTATGTTAATAGGGAGCTCTTAAGTGACTTTAGACTGGGGGAAGATTTGATTGTGCCTGGGAGATTATTCCATAACTGCGGAGCTCTATAAGAAAATGAGCATTGAGCCACTTTCTTTTTGTATTGTGGTATTGCAAGTAAGTAGGGATGAGCCAAACACGCCTGAGTTCGGTTCGTATTCGAACCCGAACTTTCCAAATGTTCGAATCCGAACCCGAACCCGTACTCGAACTCAATACAAGTCAATGGGGCTGAAAATTCGGTTTTTAGAGTGCCCTCCAAGAGGGCATATATGCTACATATTTGCCATAAAAGGTGTATGGGGGTCCGGGTAGTGCCCTGGGGGACAGGAAACAAGGACAAAAAGTTTTAAAAAAAACGTTTTTAAAGGGACAGTGAGATTTCCATGAAATAAGGGTTAAAAATAAAAATGAAAAATTCCTTCAAATATCGTGCCTAGGAGGTCCCCATAACCTGCCTGTGAAGTGGCGGATTTCTAGGATGTATAGAAACACTTAAAAACAAAAAAAATACTTTTCAAAAGACGGTAAATGCTTTTCCTTTAATCTATCCATAAACAACTGCTTGGGGCGGCAGCCTGTATGAAAAGAGGAGACATTTTTTGGCTAAATTATTGTGAAACTTATGCAGGCTTTGGATGAAAGTAACAAAAGGTGCTTTAAAATTGGGCCTTTAGCGTCGGCAACAGTGCCGTCACACCATAACCCATTTGAGGATATGAATCTGATACAGGCGTCAGTGGCAGTGCACCCTAATATTGTGCTTTTGGTGCCAGGCATGCAAGTACTATCATACAGTATCCCCTCTGTAGTATTGTGGAAGAATGCAGGGGTGGACCATGTGTTCCTATATTAAAAAGATATGAATCTGGTAATGGGCGTCAGCGCACCCAGATATTGTGACTTTGGTGCCAGACTGCCAGGCCAGCATGTACTATCATACAGTAACCCCTCTGTAGTATTGTGGAAGAATGCAGGGGTAGACCTTGCGGTCCTATATTAAAAAGATATGCATCTGTTAAAGGCGTCAGTGCACCCAGATATTGTGCTTTTGTTGCCAGGCCAGCAAGTGCATTCATACAGTAAACCCTCTGTAGTATTGTGGAAGAATGCAGGGGTGGACCATGTTGTCCTATATTAAAAAGATATGAATCTGGTAATGGGCGTCAGTGCAACCAGATATTGTGCTTTTGGTGCCAGGCCAGCAAGTGCATTCATACAGTAACCCCTCTGTAGTATTGTGGAAGAATGCAGGGGTGGACCATGCAGTCCTATATTAAAAAGATATGCATCTGTTACAGGCGTCAGTGCACCCAGATATTGTGCTTTTGGTGCCAGGCCAGCAAGTACTATCATACAGTAACCCCTCTGTAGTATTGTGGAAGAGTGCAGGGTTGGACCCTGCGGTTCAAAAAATTAAAATGATATAGATGTGGCACAGGCGTCATTGCAGCCAAATATTGCGCCTTTCATGGCAGCAAGTACCTTCACACCGTAACCCTTTTGTGGTATTGTGTAGGGATGCACCAATACCACATTTTTAAGATCAAGTACGAGTACCGATACTTTTTAAAAGTACTCACAGATACCGAGTACCGATACTTTTCTTTAATGTCATGTGATGCTTTCCAATAAGAACAGACCATATAAAAATGCCCCCAGCTCACATGTATATCCCCCCGATATATATATATTCATACTGCCCCAGCTCATGGATTTGCCCCAGCTCACACATGGATTTGCCCCAGCTCACACATGGATATGCCCCAGCTCACACATGGATATGCCCCAGCTCACACATGGATTTGCCCCAGCTCATGGATATGCCCCAGCTCACACATGGATTTGCCCCAGCTCACACATGGATATGCCCCAGCTCACACATGGATATGCCCCAGCTCATGGATATGCCACAGCTCATGGATTTGACCCCAGCTCATGGATATGCCCCAGCTCATGGGATATTGCCCCAGCTCATGGATATGCCCCAGCTCACACATGGATATGCCCCAACTCACACATGGATTTGCCCCAGCTCACACATGGATATGCCCCAGCTCACACATGGGTATGCCCCCCAGCTCACACATGGGTATTGCCCCCAGCTCACACATGGGTATTGCCCCCAGCTCACACATGGGTATTGCCCCCAGCTCACACTTGGGTATGCCCCCTGCTCACGCATGGGTATTGACCCAGCTCACACATGGGTATGCCCCCCAGCTCACACATGGGTATTGCCCCCAGCTCACACATGGGTATTGCCCCCAGCTCACACATGGGTATGCCCCCAGCTCACATATGGGTATGCCCCCCAGCTCACACATGGGTATTGCCCCAGCTCACACATGGGTATGCCCCCCAGCTCACACATGGGTATGCTCCCCAGCTCACACATGGGTATGCCCCCCAGCTCACACATGGGTATGCCCCCCCAGCTCATGGATTCCCCCGCGACGATACTTACCTTCCTGAGCGGCGCCGGCAATGTCTCCGTGCGTGCGCTCGTTGGAAGGACCCCAGCCGCAACCACGTGAGACCATGTGATTGCGGCTGGTGTCCTTCCAATGAGCACGCGCGCGGAAACTTTCCCGGCGTCGCCCAGGAAGGTAAGTATCATCGTGGAGAGCAGCTGCAGGGCCTGTCCGAATGCTCTATCGGCATTCGGACAGGCCCTGCAGCTGCTCACTGTGTTTATACTTACCTTCCTGAGCGACGCCGGGAAAGTTTCCGCATGCGCGCTCATTGGAAGGACCCCAGCCGCGATCACATGGTCCCACGTGGTCGCGGCTGGGGTCCTTCCAACGAGCGCACGCGCAGAGACATTCCCGGCGTCGCTCAGGAAGGTAAGTATCGCGGAGAGCAGCTCCAGCGGCGGCTGTCCGAATGCCGATAGAGCATTCGGTCAGCCGCCGCAGCCCCTCGGATGCCGGCAAGCCGGCTCAATGACGACTTCTGGTATCGGGAAAAATATCGGGGGGTACTACACGAGTACCAAGTACTCCTACAGTACCCAGTATCAGCCCGATACCGATACTAGTATCAGTATTGGTGCAACAATAGTATTGTGGAAGAGTGCAGGGTTGGACCCTGCGGTTCAAAAAATTAAAATGATATAAATCTGGCAGTGGCACAGGCGTCAGTGCAGCCAAACATTGCGCCTTTCATGGCAGCAAGTGCATTCACACCGTAACCCTTTTGTGGTATTGTGGAAGAGTTCAGTGCTGGAGGTTTTGTGAATGCAGAAGACATCCCCAATCTATTCCGTTACGTCAGCATCAGGGGATTGATAACTGCTGATCCAGGACTGATTCATTTTATTATTGTCAGCCGGTCTACAGAGTCGTTGGACAGACGCACTCTTTTGTCTGTGACAAAACCTCTAGCGGCACTGAACTTCCTTTCGGAAAGCACGTTAGATGAAGGGCAACCTAGTAGCTGCATAGCATATTGGCTAAGTTCTGACCAGTGATCCAATCTCAACACTCAGTAAGCCAGTGGATCATCTGCTGGAAAGGAATCCAGGTCTGCCCTTGCCCCTAGGTAGTGCCCTTGCTAACCATATGGTGAAGACGCTGGCAATGGGTGCCTACATTTGACGTCCCTTGGCGTCGTGGACTAAAATTTTTTAAAACTGCATCAGTCAAGCGGCTCTGGCCTTCAGCAGTATTCCTCTGATCATCCGCAGTCTCACAAGCACCTGTGTCATCACTTGGTAACCTACCAGTGCCTGGAAAGGTGTTACACAAGTGTCGCTTTACAGCGTCCTCAAGTTTTTTCATCTTGTGCTCCCTCTGTGCTGGCAAGATGAGCTCTGCAACTTTACCCTTGTATCGTGGATCAAGAAGGGTTGCCAACCAGTAATGATCCCTCTCCTTGATAGCACGAATCCTGGGGTCCTTTAGCAGGCTTTGCATTATAAGGGAACCCATGCAACGTAGGTTGGAGGTGGCATTAGCTTCCGAGTCTTCCTGGTCAATGAGGATGACCCCATCATGCACTTCCTCCTCCCAGCCACGCACAAGCCCTTGTGTTTCTGGGCACACAAAACCCTCCCTTGTGGAATCCCCACCTTCAATGCCCCCACTACTTAAATATTCCTCCTCCTCCTCATCCTCCTCCTGTCTGATCTGAGGAGGACCCGCTGGAATGCTGTCTGCGGAAAGACTGGGGCCTTGAGAGCTAGGGAAGGCCTTCTCTTCCTCCCGCTGCTTTACCTCTAGAGCCACATCTATAATTCCCCGCAGAGTGTGCTCCAGCAGGAACACTAAAGGAATTGTGTCACTGATGCAAGCACTCTCCCTGCTCACCATCCTCGTTGCCTCCTCAAATAGTGACAGTACAGTGCATGCATCCTTGATCATCAGCCACTGCGGGGGGGAAACCAAGTTGACCTGAACCTGTCCTTGTGCCATACTCACACAGGTACTCGTTGATGGCCCTCTGCTGCTTGTGCAGATGCTGCAGCATTGCTAATGTCGAGTTCCACCTGGTGGGCATGTCACAGATCAGACGGTTTGTGGGAAGGTGGAATTCTCTTTGAATTTCTGGCAGGCGAACGCTTGCTGGGAATGACCGTCAGAAGTCCCTGCAGACTTTTCTGGCCTGGCTGAGAAGCTCTGGCAGCCCTGGGTACTTGGTTAGGAAACGCTGTAACACTAGATTTAGGACGTGTGCTAGGCATGGTACATGCGTCAATTTACCCTTGCGTAGGGTGGAGAGAAGGTTGCTGCCATTATCACAGACGATCATTCCCAGCTGAAGCTGGCGTGGTGTTAACCATCTCTGCACCTGGCCCTGCAGAGCTGACAGAATTTCTGGCCCGGTGTGGCTCCTGTCCCCTAAACAAACCAGCTCAAGCACAGTATGGCTTCTTTTTGCTTGAGCCATTGCATAGACCCTGTCAGGTGTTGGTTTAACTGCCACTTCGCCAGAGACAGAGAAGGAGGAGGAGGAGGAAGAGGGAGAGGTGGTGGTGGTGGAGCAGACAGACCTCATACAAGAAGCTTTCTGGAGGCGTGGTGGATGAACAAGCTCCAGCACAGAGCCCGTCTTGGATCCCTCCCAGCTGCAATTAGAGTTACCCAGTGTGCCGTGAAGGAAATGTAACGACCCTGTCCATGCTTGCTGGACCACGTGTGTAAAGTCACATGGACCTTGTTGCTGACTGCCTTTCCCAATGACTGGATAACATTGTCTTCCAAGTGCTGGTATAGTGCTGGAATGGCCTTGCTTGAAATATAATGGCGTTTTGGAACCTGCCACTGTGGTACAGCACATTCAGCAAATTCACGGAAGGGAGCAGAGTCCACTAGCTGGAAAGGCAGCAGTTGCAATGCGAGTAATTTTGCTAAGCTGGCATTTACATGCTGTGCTTGGGGATGGTTGGGACTATATTTTTTCTTACGCTGCAGCAGCTGCGGAAACGTAATCTGACTGTGTAAATCTTCAGCTGAAGGGATGATGTCACATTGTGAGGAAGGACCTGGTACATCCGTTACTGTAGCATCATCCCTGTCAGTGGAGGTTGGAGTCAATGACATGGCAGGACATATATTATTATTATTATTATTCTTTATTTATAAAGCGCCAGCATATAGTGGGGGTAGAGACAGGTGAGGAGGACCTACGCAAAGTTTTGCGCCAACGGGATGCGTGGCAGGTGGTCATATGTAGCCTCAAGCACGTGGTACCCAAGCGTCCGGTGTCTTTCCCATGCTTGAGCCTCATCTGACATAGATTACAAATAGCAATGGTGGGGACTGCTGCACATTTCTTAAAGAACTCCCAGACAGCAGAGTTCCTGGATGTGTGCTTTGAGACAACAGCGCTCTGCGCCTGAGCAGCTCTGACATCTGATGCCTTGGACTGGCTAGTGCTACGGTTGGTCATAGAGGACGTTGCTCCTCGTGTTTGTTGTGCCTCCTCCTCACTTGACTCCTCTGTTCGATCAGGCACCCAGGTGGCAGTATGGCAGTATGCTGCAGCTGCTGGGGCAACATGAGTGCCAGTTATTTGTGTGTCATCACTGGCACCCCCTTCCTCTAGGTTGATTATATTCCCTTCCTCAACCTCAGAGATTGAATCAGAGCACTGTACTTGCTGCGCATCCTCATGCAGCATGTCACTGTCATTGTAGTCAAACAATTCAGCTGACTCCTCCATGTGTGATAGTGAGGCTACGGCAGGAGTAGCTGTGGACATGGAGGCTGCATTAGATGTTTTGGCAGCTGAGGTGGACTGTAAACCACTACAAGCCTGGCTGGCAGAGGACTCGGAGGATGAGGATGTCCTGGTTAGCCAATCCACCAAATCCTCTGTATGTTGCTGCTGCTGCTGCTTAAGACGGCCAGCACCAGTTAGAAAGGACAAGCGTGCCTCTGCAGAGGATGCACCACGTCCACCACGACCAGAGGCACAGCCTCTCGACACAGAGTCTGTTTGCCCTCTTATCTGTGTTTGGGAGTGTCTGCCTGTCCTGTTTGGTCTTTCTGACATGGTGAGTGATATATAGATTAAAGATATAAAGAACTGTGATTCAATTCTGTTATAAAAATTAGAGATATGCAGAACTCTGATTCAACTCTGGTATAAAGATTAAAGATTTCCAGAACTCTGGTATAACTCAGTGAGACACCCTGATAGCTGGCAGCCAGTGACAAGACACAGATTACAATTCCCAGAAACCTCCTATAAATCAGTGAGACCCCCTGATGGGTGGCAGTGACAAGACACAGATTGCAAAACCCAGGAACCTCCTATAAATCAGTGAGACCCCTGATGGGTGGCAGTGAGAACACACAGATTAGAACAATTCACAAATATTTTGTAGAAATTACTGACCCCCCCAAAATACTTGGTGGCAGTGAGAACACACAGATTAGAACAATTTCCAAATATTTTGTAGAAATTACTGACCCCCCAAAATACTTGGTGGCAGTAAGAACACACAGATTAGAGCAATTCACAAATATTTTGTAGAAATTACTGACCCCCCAAAATACTTGGCTCCAGTGAGAACACACAGATTAGAACAATTCCCAAATATTTTGTAGAAATTACTGACCCCCCAAAATACTTGGTGGCAGTGAGAACACACAGATTAGAACAATTCCCAAATATTTTGTAGAAATTACTGAACACCCAAAATACTTGGTGGCAGTGAGAACACACAGATTAGAACAATTCCCAAATATTTTGTAGCAATTACTGACCCCCCAAAATACTTGGTGGCAGTGAGAACACACAGATTAGAACTATTCAAAGATATTTTGTAGAAATTACTGACCCTCCAAAATACTTGGTGGCAGTGAGAACACACAGATTAGAACAATTCCCAGATATTTTGTAGAAATTACTGACCCCCCAAAATACTTGGTGGCAGTGAGAACACACAGATTAGAACAATTCCCAAATATTTTGTAGAAATTACGGACCCCCAAAATACTTGGTGGCAGTGAGATCACACAGATTAGAACTATTCAAAGATAATTTGTAGAAATTACTGACCCCCCAAAATACTTGGTGGCAGTGAGAACACACAGATTAGAACAATTCCCAGAAATATTGTAGAAATGAGACCCCCCAGTAGCTGGTGGCAGTGACATGCTTTTTGTCCCTTGCCACTGATGAAGCGCCCCTGAGGCAAGAAACGCGTTTGGCTGACCGCTTATATATTTTATATATTGTTTTAATAAATATTTTTCCAGCATATCTGGCCTTTATGTTACCTTTGTTCTTATACTGAGGTTTATACACGCGGCTACCCTGGAATATTTCTGCTGGAGATTCAATTCTATTTGGCGAGTGCATATTTGCTTACACTTTACAATCCTGTTGGATTATATGCAATCCATGTTCCTGTGCTTTTTTGGAGGTCTGAGTGCGGGAGTATGAGGCGAACAGGTTGGCCGGGAACACCTGTGAGGACTACATATGAGAGCTAGCAGCTCTCGTAAAGTGTGAGTAGTGAATATACAACCTTACTATAGCAGTATATTCTGCGCAATACTGTAACATTATCTGTATTTTTTTTGAGTTCCTCCTATTTTGAAGACTTTGATTGATTTAGTCCACACCTAATCCTCAAGGGACCTACCATTGCTTGCGAGCATTATTCCATATTTACCACTTCACTTATACACTGCATCCTTTTAAGTTGAAGCGCTGTCCCCATTTCCTTAGGGCCATGGGCAGACCTGGATACCTTTACAGCAGATGATCCACTGGCTTACTGGGTGTTGAGATTGGATCACTGACCAGAACTAAGTCAATATACTATGCAGCTACTAGGTTGCCCTTTATTCAGCGTGCTTTCTGAAAGGACGTTCAGTGCCGCTGGAGGTTTTGTCACAGGCAAAGAGTGCGTCTGTCCACCGACTCTGTAGACCGGCTGATGTTTATAAAAATTAATCAGTCCTGGATCAGCAGCTATCAATCCCCTGATACTGACGTAACTGAATAGATTGGGGATCTCTTCTGCATTCACAAAACCTCCACCACTGCACTCTTCCACAATACCACAAAGAGGTTACGGTGTGAAGGCACTTGCTGCCACCAAAGGCACAATATTTGTGTGCACTGCCACTGACGCCTATATTACCAGATTCATATAATTTTAATATTGACCGCAGGGTGCAACCCTGCACTCTTCCACAATATTACAGAGGGGTTACTTGCGGTGTGAAGGCAATTGCTGCCACCAGTGGCACAATATTTGGGTGCACTGAAGTCTATACCATATTCATATCATTTTAATATTGGACCGCAGGGTCCAACCCTGCACTCTTCCACAATACCACAAAGGGGTTACGGTGTGAAGGCACTTGCTGCCACCAAAGGCACAATATTTGGATGCACTGCCTCTGACGCCTATATTACCAGATTCATATCATTTTAATATTGGACCACAGGGTCCAACCCTACACTCTTCCACAATACCACAGAGGGGTTACGGTGTGACGGCACTGTTGCCGACGCTAAAGACCCAATTTTAAAGCACCTATTATTACTTTCATCCAAAGCCTGCATAAGTTTCACCATAATTTAGTCAAAATATCACTAAACTTGTTCTGCGTGTCCTAAAATGTCTCCTCTTTTCATTCAGACTGCCGCCCCAAGCAGTTGTTTATGAATAGATTAAAGGAAAACTATTTACCGTCATATGAAATGACATTTTTTTGTTTTTAAATGTTTCTATACATCCTACAAATCCGCCACTTCACAGGCAGGATATGGGGACCTCCTAGGCACGATATTTGAAGGATTTTTTTTGTTTTTATTCTTAACCCTTATTTCATGGAAACTCACTGTTCCTATAAAAAAGTTTTATTTTTTTTAACTTTTTGTCCATTGTTTCCTGTCCCCCAGGGCACTACCCAGACCCCCATACACCTTTTATGGCAAATATCTTGCATATATGCCCTCTTGAAATTCCAAGTCCCATTGACTTGCATTGAGTTCGGTTCGTGTTCGAACTCGAACTTTTGAAATTGTTCGAGTTCGAATGCGAACCGAACACGGGGGTGTTCATCCCTAGTCCCAGGCAGGAAGGCCCGGTGCTGCCGCAAAAAGTCCTGAGGTTCAGCGGCACCTAACCTATATATTTGTTTTTATATGTAATCCGAGCTTTCTGTCTTACCTACTTAGTCCATTGCTCCACCCCAGTTCTCCAGCTCCTGTTGCATCCACTGTTTCTACTTGGACTGATAAATTCACTATTTAAGAGAACTAGACCACACCTCCAGTGCTTCAGCATTATGTGTATTAATCTCCACCTGTCTAGGTGCTTCTGTCTGCCTAACCTGTATTTGCTTCCAGCAACCTCAGTGACCTGCAAGCCCGGTGACCTGTATCCACAGTGACCAGCAACCGCAGTGACCTGCAACCCCGGTGATCTGCATCCATGGTCAGCAACCGCAGGCGCAGTGACCTGCAACCCCGGTGATCTGCATCCAAGGTCAACAACCACAGTGACCTGCAACCCCGGTGATCTGCATCCAAGGTCAGCAACCGCAGTGATCTGCAACCCCGGTGATCTGCATCCAAGGTCAGCAACCGCAGTGATCTGCAACCCCGGTGATCTGCATCCAAGGTCCGCAACCGCAGTGACCTGCAACCCCGGTGATCTGCATCCAAGGTCAGCAACCGCAGTGACCTGCAACCCCGGTGATCTGCATCCAAGGTCAGCAACCACAGTGATCTGCAACTCCGGTGATCTGCATCAAAGTGGACCACGGAGGCAGAGCTGACTCTCAAAGGAGGAAGTCGTGTTTTAGATGTGCTCCTCGCTGTTAGACATATTTCTGTGTTCTACATCGCGATTTCCTAGCAGAATTTTGATTTTTCAGCATTCCTGATACCCCGGGGAGGTGTACCCAACCCTCGGCGCTCTTTTCCTGGCTCTTGGAAACATTTTCTGAGTTCCCGCCGTTATCTGCGGCCTGTGAGACGGCGGCCACATTGCGCCCTGAGCGACCTCTGGGATACATCTCACACTAATTCACAGGACGGAGAGACGTGATGGGTAAGAAGAGCGGCAAGACCCCTGGTAAGACGGAAGGCCCCCTGCAGACTGACATTAGGGAATCGTTGGTTGGAGGATTGAGGAGCCGATGCGATGATCACCCCTCAAGATCAGATTTGGGCCTGTTGGAGGTGGAGACCCGGCCTCTTTCCCAGGTCAGAGCCGAAGGGTCGGGGAACCAACTCTCGACTGGGAGTGCCACTGAGGGGGCTGCGAGTACAGGGGAGGATTTGGGTACCCCTTCGCACTTGGCATCTGACTCAATGGCTGGACCTGCTCTCACCCGAGGACCCCTACCTGAGCTTTCTCCTCGGGCTGCTGACTTGGAGGAGTCTCGGCCATCCACGAAAGGCGACGTCCGCCGTATCTTGGACGAGATGCGGGCCCTCTGGAGAGCGGACCTCCTGGAGGTGATGGGCGACGTTGCTACCCTGAGGACCACGGTGGAGTCAGTGCAGCACCGCGTGGATGACACGGTAATGGCACAGGCCAAAACAGTCACTCGCATAGACTCCCTCCAGACTCAAGTGGACCACCTGGCTAGAGCACTGGAATCGATGGCAGCCCGACACAGAAGGCAGAATGTACGTTTCCGGGGGATTCCGGAGTCGGAGCCCTCTTCCTCTCTCCTGAATTACGTTAACCGGGTGGCCCGCCATATTCTACAACAGCCACCGGACGCGCCTGAGATCTTTGGCGCGGCGCTTCGCATCCGCAAGGCAGTGGCGGCTCCCGCAGGGGTACCGAGGGACACGATCGCGGTTGCTATGGATGTCTCTGTTAAAATCCGCCTGATGACTACCCCTAAAGCAAGGTCTTCTTTTATTTTTGAAGCTACACAGTTGTCACTATTTGCAGATCTGCCCTTTCTGACGATCGTAGCACGACGACGATTTCGGGAGGTGACGGCCCATTTACGATCCGAAGCTGTCCGGTACCGCTGGGGAGTGGCGGGCTCCTTGGTGCTCGTGCATGATAATATTACCCACACCGTGGCTACCCCAGAGGAGGCTTGGGCTCTGTTTCCCCGTCTGGGTATCCCCATCGAACCCTCGAGACGGGACACGGGTTGAAGTTAACTTCAATCAGGCAGTTCCCTCGAGTCTATGGCCTAGAGTTTGACGCCTGGACTTTGCATTTCCTCGGATAACCTCATCTTTGATATGGAACACTTTATTTTATTCTCTGAGACTCCTTACTTCCTCCTTTCACAGCCGAGTATATTAGTTTCGTTCCTCCCCACCTTTAAAACTATGATGACTTTCCCTGTGAGAACCCCCCACCCTTTCACCTCCCCCCCCGATGACTTCTGATGAGACCCCCTGTATGGGGATGTACACCCCCCTCCCTCCCTCAAGCTGAGAGTGTTTGATTTTTGGATCCCACCCCAAGCTGTGATTTTTACTTTAGAAAAATTTTGTTTGTCCTTTCGCAAGCTGAGTTTTACCGCTGACATTTCTTTTCGATTCTGATATTTGGCCCTGCGAGTTCTCCCCTCTCCTTCCCTTTCTTTGGCTCAGAGACGCTTCGACCACCATTTTAT
The DNA here is from genome assembly GCA_009667805.1 of Leptobrachium leishanense. Lineage (NCBI taxonomy): Eukaryota > Metazoa > Chordata > Amphibia > Anura > Megophryidae > Leptobrachium > Leptobrachium leishanense. The sequence goes on along the minus strand of CM019064.1, from coordinate 457,107,288 downwards.
TTTACTTTTTCCCGCTGTCATTCCCCGGCTGGGGACACATTTGAGACTTTCTCACGAGGACTTATGTTTCACACTGCTGTCACCTTGCTCCTCCATGGGCCTCTCCCATGCCGGCGATGGTGTTTTCTTTATTCCCCCCCCCCCCCCTTTTTTTTTTTTTTTTTTTGGCACGTCGGGATGTCCAGAGGCGCGCCACTATGGCACCTACCATGGCTCTGGTTGCCATACTTTGCCCTTGGGCACCTGGGCCTCGTGACAATACCCTTTCATGGACTCCCCCGGGAGCGAACCGGGAAAGTCACATTACAGGCAGTTGCCGATCCCTCTCCAAATTTATTTTGTTTTTCACTACCCCCCCTTTTTTCTCTTCTTTTTCTCCCTCTCCTTACACCATTGCTGGCATGCGGTTTGTGTGGTTCGCGTCCCCTTCCCTTCATTCTTTTTATTTATTTTCCTAAGTCGTCGTACTGCTGACCCCATTTTGACTACTGTTTTTGTCTTACTTCATTTATTTTCAATCGCTGATTGTACTCATGACATTCTTGCAAAATAAAAAAAATTTGAATAAAAAAAAAAAAAAAAAGTGCAGCAACCACAGTGATCTGCAACCCCGGTGATCTGCATCCAAGGTCGGCATCCTCAGTTACCTGCACCTTCGGTCTGCTAACCCTGTCACCTGCATCTAATCCCAGTGCCTACATTCAAGATCTGCAATTCCAGTTACCAGCATCCAAGTCTAGCCTGTGCCTATCTTGTGCACCAGCCTCGCCTGTGCCTATCTTGTGCGCCAGCCTCGCCTGTGCCTCTCGTGTCCCTAGCTTTGCTCTCCTGGTCCCTTATATTCAGTTATAACCTTGCCTGTGTTCTGTTATACTCAATAAACCCCTGTTCACTTAATCTACCTGGCTTCATGATGTATTTGCTGCACCCTGGGCTCAAACCCTCCACGCTACCTGACAGGGTACTTTTAGAAATAACTTATTGCATGTTCAGAAATCAAGCTGTGAAGCCTGAACTCGCCTGAAAAATGGAAGATTTGATAAAAATCACATTCCAAGAAGATAATTGCCTGAATGACACGAGATTCTCATGATTATAAGGTGCCGGTGCTTTAAGACGCATTGCACGGAAAACAATCAGGACCATTACATGCATTAACGCAAAAAAGAGTGGGAGGGATACCTTAGTAAAGAGTGGGAAGGATGCCTTAGGAAAGAGTGGGAAAGATGCCTTAGAAAAGAGTGGGAAGGATATCTTAGGAAAGAGTGGGAGGCAGGGCTCGAGTCAGGCAGGAACGCGCGGGAATGGCGTTCCTGCACTTCTCCCACAGCGGGAACACTGCGGGAACGCAGCGTTCCTGCTGTGGCCCGAGCCCGAACGCTCTAGCAGGCGGCTGCCGCACATTGCCGGTGGCCGCGTGCTTCCTATTAGAACGGCCGGTGACCGGAAGTGGAGCCGCTCGCCTGGCTGTTTCATAGATCCCAGGCGAGCGGCTGCACTTCCTGTCAGCGGCCGCTGAAGCAGGAAGCACGCGGCCACCGGCAATGTGCGGCAGGAGCAGCAGAGGAGCAGCAGAGGAGCAGTAGAGGTGAGCTTGGCTGGGGGCAGTATCCATGAGACCTGGGGGCAGTATCCATGAGACCTGGGGGCAATATCCATGAGAGCTGGGGGGCATATCCATGAGACCTGGGGGCAGTATCCATGAGACCAGGGGGCAGTATCCATGAGACCTGGGGGCAGTATCCATGAGACCTGGGGGCAATATCCATGAGACCTGGGGCAGTATCCATGAGACCTGGGGCAGTATCCATGAGACCTGGGGGCAATATCCATGAGAGCTGGGGGGCATATCCATGAGACCTGGGGGCAGTATCCATGAGACCAGGGGGCAGTATCCATGAGACCTGGGGGCAGTATCCATGAGACCTGGGGGCAATATCCATGAGACCTGGGGCAGTATCCATGAGACCTGGGGGCAGTATCCATGAGACCTGGGGGCAATATCCATGAGACCTGGGGGCAATATCCATGAAACCTGGGGGCAATATCCATGAGAGCTGGGGGGCATATCCATGAGACCTGGGGGCAATATCCATGTGAGCTGGGGGCAGTATCCATGAGACCTGGGGGCAGTATCCATGAGACCTGGGGGCAATATCCATGAGAGCTGGGGGGGCATATCCATGAGACCTGGGGGCAGTATCCATGAGACCAGGGGGCAGTATCCATGAGACCTGGGGGCAGTATCCATGAGACCTGGGGGCAATATCCATGAGACCTGGGGCAGTATCCATGAGACCTGGGGGCAGTATCCATGAGACCTGGGGGCAATATCCATGAGACCTGGGGGCAATGTCCATGAAACCTGTGGGCAATATCAATGAGAGCTGGGGGGCATATCCATGAGACCTGGGGGCAATATCCATGTGAGCTGGGGGCAGTATCCATGAGACCTGGGGGCAGTATCCATGAGACCTGGGGGCAATATCCATGAGACCTGGGGGCATTATCCATGAGACCTGGGGGCAGTATCCATGAAACCTGGGGGCAATATCCATGAGACCTGGGGGCAATATCCATGAAACCTGGGGGCAATATCCATGAAACCTGGGGGCAATATCCATGAGACCTGGGGGCAATATCCATGAGACCTGGGGCAGTATCCATGAGACCTGGGGGCAATATCCATGAGGCCTGGGGCATATCCATGAGACCTGGGGGCAATATCCATGAGACCTGGGGCAATATCCATGAGACCTGTGTGCATCAAACTCACAGCAATCCATGACCTCTTCCTTTCAAACTCCTTCAACCTCCTAGCTTTAACTGAAACCTGGCTAACTCCCTCTGACACGGCCTCCGTTGCTGCTCTCTCACATGGCGGTCTACACTTGAGCCATACCCCCAGACCGGGTGAGAGAAATGGTGACGGGGTCGGAATCCTGCTCTCTCCCACCTGCACCTACCAGCATCTCCCTCCACCCCCATCCCTCTCCTTCTCCTCCTTCGAGACACACTGCATCCGTCTGTTCTCTCCTCTGGCTCTCAGGGTGGCAGTCATCTACCGCCCACCGGGACCAACCTCCCAGTTCTGTGTCCATTTTGCTACCTGGCTTTCTCACTTCCTGTCTTCTAATCTTCCATGCCTAGTTCTCGGGGACTTCAACATTCCCATTGATGATCCTTCCGCCCCTGCTGCCTCTAAACTTCTTTCACTCACGTCCTCCCTTGGACTCACACAATCCTCCCTCCTCCCTACCCACCGCGATGGTCACACTATTGACCTTGTCTTTTCCAACCTCTGCTCCATTTCTGAGTTCAACTGTCGCCCTTTCCCCTTCTCTGACCACCACCTTCTCTCTTTCAACCTATCTGGACTTCCTAAACACCCTGCTCCCCCACCCCGCACACACACTCACAGAAATCTACATGCTGTGGACCCCCATCAATTCTCCAACCTACTTCACCACCTCCCTCATACCTCATCCTTCAGCTGCCCTGATGCCGCCACTAATCACTACAACACTACGCTTATCTCTGCGCTAGACACTCTTGCTCCTCTTCGACTCTCTAAGGCCCCACACCGCCAGCTTCAGCCCTGGCACACCCTCCAGACTCGCTATCTGCAAAGATGCTCCCGCACTGCAGAGCGTGCCTGGAGGAAATCCCGCTCTGAAGCTGATTTTGTTCACTTCAAGTTTATTCTCCGGTCATACACCTCTGCCCTCCACTTGGCCAAACAATCCTTCTTCTCATCTCTTATATCTTCGCTGACCTCCAACCCTAAACGGCTCTGGTCCACCTTCAACACCCTCCTCTACCCACCTGCACCTCCCCCCACAGCTGCCTTCAGCGCTCAAGACCTGGCAGACTACTTCCTCAGTAAAACTTTAATTATCAGAAGCAACATCCCAACACAAGATAGTTATCTGCCACCTCCACTCCCAGAGGTCCCCTCTGTCACCCTCTGCCGCTTCCTCCCAGCCACTGAGGAGGAAGTCAATTCCTTATTGTCCTCCTCACATCTCACCACGTGCCCGCTCAACCCCATTCCCTCACATCTAATTCCTCCCCTCTCCTCCTCCCTCACCCCTGCTCTCACACACATCTTCAACCTATCTCTCTCCACTGGCTCCTTTCCATCCGCCTTCAAACACGCGCTAGTTACCCCTTACTAAAGAAACCATCCCTAGATCCCAACTCTCCATCCAACTACCGCTCTGTATCCCTGCTTCCCTTCACATCAAAGTTCTTAGAAAAACTAGTCTTCAACCGCCTCTCCCTCTTCCTGTCCTCCAAATTCCCTACTTGACCCCCTGCAATCTGTCTTCCGTCCCCTACACTCAACTGAAACTGCCCTCACCAAAGTCACCAACGACCTCCTAACTGCTAAAAAACACTGCCACTATTCTATTCTCATCCTGCTTGACCTCTCGGCTGCTTTTGACACTGTTGACCACCCCCTCCTTCTACAGACCCTCAACTCTCTGGGTCTCGGTAAACACTGCACTTGCTTGGGTTGACTCCTATTTATCCAACAGGTCCTTCTGTGTGTCCTTTGCTGGTAACTCCTCCTCCTCATTGCCTCTATCTGTTGGTGTACCTCAAGGCTCTGTCCTTGGTCCTCTGCTCTTTTCCATCTACACCTCCTCCCTGGGCAAAATCATCAACATCTTTGGCTTAAATTACCACCTCTACGCTGATGACACTCAGATCTACCTCTCTACCCCTGATCTCTCTCCCCCTGTCCTTTCAAAAGTCAGTGACTGTTTATCTGGCATCTCCTCCTGGATGGCCTCCCACCACCTAAAGATCAACATGTCAAAGACTGAACTCCTACTTATTCCTCCCTCCAATGCCTCCCCACCTCCTGACTTCTCTATCACGGTGGAGGGTATCACCATCTCCCCATCAAACCAAGTTCGCTGTCTTGGAGTTACACTTGACTCTGCTCTTTCCTTCATCTCCCACATCAAGTCTCTTTCCTCCTCCTGCCGATACCAACTGCGTAATATTTCCAGAATTCGGCCATTTCTTACCGCTGTCACCACAAAACAACTCATACACGCCCTTGTAATCTCCCGACTCGACTATTGCAATAATCTCTTATCTGGCCTCCCTCTGTCCCGCCTCTCCCCCCTACAATCCATCCTGAACACCTCCGCCAGGCTAATTCACCTCACCCGCCGCTCTGTCTCTGCCGCTCCCCTCTGCGAGTCCCTTCACTGGCTCTCCATCCACTGCAGAATTAAGTTCAAAATCCTTATCCTTACCTACAAAACCCTCACTAACTCAGCTCCCCACTACCTGTCCTCACTAATTACCAAATACACCCCAGCCCGCTCCCTAAGGTCAAACAGTGACCTGCGCCTAGCTTCTCCCCGCATCACCTCTTCCCATGATAGACTGCAGGATTTCTCACACGCAGCCCCCACTCTCTGGAACGCTCTCCCTCGTACTGTCAGACTTTCCCCTAACTTCTCTTCCTTCAAATGCTCCCTTTAAATGTTCCTATTTGGGGAAGCATACCACCCAACTCACTGACGCAACCATCAATCACTCTCACCTTACAGTCCTCTCCTCCTGTTTCCAACCCCAACCCTCCCAGATTGTGAGTTCCTACGGGAATAGGGCCCTCATCTCCTCCTGTACTGTTTGTCAAATGTTGTTCAATGTATTGTAACCCTGTCTATACTGTGCTTATTGTACAGCGCTGCGGAATATGCTGGCGCTTTATAAATAAAGAATAATAGTAATAATAATATCCATGAGACCTGGGGGGCAATATCCATGAGACCTGGGGGCAGTATCCATGAGACCTGGGGCATTATCCATGAGAGCTGGAGGGGGCATTTTCCATGAGAGCTGGGGCAATATATACCCATATGAGCTGTGGGCAATTATATCCATGTGAACTGGGGGCAATTATATCCATGTGAACTGGGGAAAATATATCCATATAACCAGTGCTGTGCATATTATTCTTGGGGTTCAGTGCTGTGTATATTATTATGGGGGCTCAGTGCTGTGCATGTTATTATGTTATTCTTGGGGCTCAGTGCTGTGTATGCTATCCTGGAGGCTCAGTGCTGTGTATATTATTCTGGGGGCTCAGTGCTGTGTATGTTATTCTGGGGGCTCAGTGTTGTGTATGTTATTCTGGGGGTTCAGTGTTGTGTATGTTATTCTGGGGGTTCAGTGTTGTGTATATTATTCTGGGGGCTCAGTGCTGGGTATATTATTCTGGGGGTTCAGTGTTGTGTATATTATTCTGGGGGTTCAGTGTTGTGTATATTATTCTGGGGGCTCAGTGCTGGGTATGTTATTCTGGGGATTCAGCGCTGTGTATATTATTCTGGGGGCTCAGCGCTGTGTATATTATTCTGGGGGCTCAGTGCTGTGTATGTTATTCTGGGGGCTCAGCGCTGTGTATATTATTCTGGGGGCTCAGCGCTGTGTATATTATTCTGGGGGCTCAGCGCTGTGTATATTATTCTGGGGGCTCAGTGCTGTGTATGTTATTCTGGGGGTCCAGTGCTGTGTATATTATTCTGGGGGCACAGTGCTGTGTATATTATTCTGGGGGGTCTGTGCCTGGATATATATATATTATATATAAAATGTGTTAGTCCAGTTGCCACAATCACGAGTATACCTGTACGTAGTGATACCTTTCACTGATCAGTATAGTTTCTGTCACGGAATGGCCCAGCACCCTCAGCCAGGGGCGGTGCACACGGACATTAGTTTTGGCCAGGGGCAGTTAGGTGCGGTGGCACGCACGGAGTTTGAACGTACTTTTTATTAGATGTGATTATTGTGTGGTGTGATACAGTGTTCCCCGTTGGTTTATTGCGTAATGTATTTTCCCTTTGTCTGCCTTGCCCGCCGCCATTTTCCGATCACCTTGTGGCGCAGTTCAGAATTCTCGATTCTTAAAATGGCCGATTCGAACCATCCGGTTCGAATCGTAAAATGGCCGATTCGGACCATCCGGTCCGAATCGGCGACTCCCTGAAGTATAACGGCCAATGGGTCCTGGGAGGGCGGGCAAGGAGTCCCATTGTATTGTAATTTTGTGCAAAGTTGATAAATGCCTGAGCTGTGCATAATAAAGCCAGATTTTGCAGTGCATCCAGCCTCGACTGATGTGTCTTTGTCTCCGCCGTATTTCGCATCTGAGTGTCCCCCGCGATCTCAGGATACGGTGACCACCCGATACGATCCGAATCGAGCGCTCTGTCCCTGCATCGTGTATCAGGGCAGAGGCGCTGCGTATGAAGATTCGGTTCCCAGACTACCTTCCGGAGATCCGAACCGAAGGACGCGGCCGTGCACCGCACTTCGGTACTGCGGTAAGGTCCGAATTCTCCGCTGATTCCGCCAGATCCGAAACCCTCTCCAACCCCGATCCGAAAAGGCCGTCCCAACTCGATCCGACTCTCCACTCATTCCCGGTCCGAAAAGTCCGCCACCCAAGATACGAAAAGTCACCCGCCCCAGGATCGGAAACGTTTCCCGCATAAGATCCAAAACGTTTCCACATAAGATCCGAAGAGTTCTCCGCGGCTGCCAGATCCGATCTCCACAGACGTCCCATACCCACAAGGTCAGTGAACCAGTTGCTCGGGACGCTGAGTGCTGTATGGCTCAGTGGTCGGACTGGTTCTAGGCAGGGGTCCCCTCCACCGCCCGCTCACCCTTCCCCAGGGTCACGCCAGGCCGCACGAGACGCCGAGTGCACGCCACTCGGTAGTCGGGCCAGCGGTAAGCGAAGGGGTCACGCAGATAGAGCACACCCGCAGGCGGAACAACATCTCCATTCCGTCATACTGGTGGCAGCGGTGGGATCGAGTTGGGACGGCCTTTTCGGATCGGGGTTGGAGAGGGTTTCGGATCTGGCGGAATCAGCGGAGAATTCGGACCTTACCGCAGTACCGAAGTGCGGTGCACGGCCGCGTCCTTCGGTTCGGATCTCCGGAAGGTAGTCTGGGAACCGAATCTTCATACGCAGCGCCTCTGCCCTGATACACGATGCAGGGACAGAGCGCTCGATTCGGATCGTATCGGGTGGTCACCGTATCCTGAGATCGCGGGGGACACTCAGATGCGAAATACGGCGGAGACAAAGACACATCAGTCGAGGCTGGATGCACTGCAAAATCTGGCTTTATTATGCACAGCTCAGGCATTTATCAACTTTGCACAAAATTACAATACAATGGGACTCCTTGCCCGCCCTCCCAGGACCCATTGGCCGTTATACTTCAGGGAGTCGCCGATTCGGACCGGATGGTCCGAATCGGCCATTTTACGATTCGAACCGGATGGTTCGAATCGGCCATTTTACGAATCGAGAATTCTGAACTGCGCCACAAGGTGATCGGAAAATGGCGGCGGGCAAGGCAGACAAAGGGAAAATACATTACGCAATAAACCAACGGGGAACACTGTATCACACCACACAATATCACATCTAATAAAAAGTACGTTCAAACTCCGTGCGTGCCACCGCACCTAACTGCCCCTGGCCAAAACTAATGTCCGTGTGCACCGCCCCTGGCTGAGGGTGCTGGGCCATTCCGTGACACTAGTATGACGGAATGGAGATGTTGTTCCGCCTGCGGGTGTGCTCTATCTGCGTGACCCCTTCGCTTACCGCTGGCCCGACTACCGAGTGGCGCGCACTCGGCGTCTCGTGCGGCCTGGCGTGACCCTGGGGAAGGGTGAGCGGGCGGTGGAGGGGACCCCTGCCTAGAACCAGTCCGACCACTGAGCCATACAGCACTCAGCGTCCCGAGCAACTGGTTCACTGACCTTGTGGGTATGGGACGTCTGTGGAGATCGGATCTGGCAGCCGCGGAGAACTCTTCGGATCTTATGTGGAAACGTTTCGGATCTTATGCGGGAAACGTTTCCGATCCTGGGGCGGGTGACTTTTCGTATCTTGGGTGGCGGACTTTTCGGACCGGGGATGAGTGGAGAGTCGGATCGAGTTGGGACGGCCTTTTCGGATCGGGGTTGGAGAGGGTTTCGGATCTGGCGGAATCAGCGGAGAATTCGGACCTTACCGCAGTACCGAAGTGCGGTGCACGGCCGCGTCCTTCGGTTCGGATCTCCGGAAGGTAGTCTGGGAACCGAATCTTCATACGCAGCGCCTCTGCCCTGATACACGATGCAGGGACAGAGCGCTCGATTCGGATCGTATCGGGTGGTCACCGTATCCTGAGATCGCGGGGGACACTCAGATGCGAAATACGGCGGAGACAAAGACACATCAGTCGAGGCTGGATGCACTGCAAAATCTGGCTTTATTATGCACAGCTCAGGCATTTATCAACTTTGCACAAAATTACAATACAATGGGACTCCTTGCCCGCCCTCCCAGGACCCATTGGCCGTTATACTTCAGGGAGTCGCCGATTCGGACCGGATGGTCCGAATCGGCCATTTTACGATTCGAACCGGATGGTTCGAATCGGCCATTTTCCGAATCGAGAATTCTGAACTGCGCCACAAGGTGATCGGAAAATGGCGGCGGGCAAGGCAGACAAAGGGAAAATACATTACGCAATAAACCAACGGGGAACACTGTATCACACCACACAATATCACATCTAATAAAAAGTACGTTCAAACTCCGTGCGTGCCACCGCACCTAACTGCCCCTGGCCAAAACTAATGTCCGTGTGCACCGCCCCTGGCTGAGGGTGCTGGGCCATTCCGTGACAGTTTCCAGTTTACACTCTTGAAAGCTTGTCTTTTAAATGTAAAGTTAACCCAATAAAAATGGTATCACCACGCACTGCTATACTCGTGATATATATATATATATATATATATTTTCTTAAGGTAATGGGGGTTGTGGAATTCGTGGGTGAGTTCCCTCACTTTTTTTCCCAGGACCTGACCCCTGGTGGGAGGGATACCCTAGGAAAGAGTGGGAGTGATACCTTAGGAAAGAGTGGGAGGGATACCTTAGGAAAGAGTGGGAAAGATGCCTTAGGAAAGAGTGGGAGGGATGCCTTAGGAAATAGTGGGAGGGATGCCTTAGGGTAGAGTGGGAAAGATGCCTTAGGAAAGAGTGGGAAGGATGCCTTAGGAAAGAGTGGGAGGGATACCTTAGGAAAGAGTGGGAAAGATGCCTTAGGAAAGAGTGGGAAGGCTATCTTAGGAAAGAGTGGGAGGGAATTCCTTAGGAAAGAGTGGGAGGGATGCCTTAGGAAAGAGTGGGAAGGATACCTTAGGAAAGAGTGGGAAGGATACCTTAGGAAAGAGTTGGAAGGATATCTTAGGAAAGAGTGGGAGGGATGCCTTAGGAAAGAGTGGGAGGGATGCCTTAGGAAAGAGTGGGAAAGATGCCTTAGGAAAGAGTGGGAAGGATGCCTTAGGAAAGAGTGGGAAGGATATCTTAGGAAAGAGTGGGAAAGATGCCTTAGGAAAGAGTGGGAAGGATACCTTAGGAAAGAGTGGGAGGGATGCCTTAGGAAAGAGTGGTAAGGATACCTTAGGAAAGAGTGGGAAGGATACCTTAGGAAAGAGTTGGAAGGATATCTTAGGAAAGAGTGGGAGGTATGCCTTAGGAAAGAGTGGGAGGGATGCCTTAGGAAAGAGTGGGAAAGATGCCTTAGGAAAAAGTGGGAAGGATGCCTTAGGAAAGAGTGGGAAGGATGCCTTAGGAAAGAGTGGGAAGGATATCTTAGGAAAGAGTGGGAAAGATGCCTTAGGAAAGAGTGGGAAGGATGCCTTAGGAAAGAGTGGGAAGGATACCTTAGGAAAGAGTGGGAGGGATACCTTAGGAAAGAGTGGGAAAGATGCCTTAGGAAAGAGTGGGAAGGATGCCTTAGGAAAGAGTGGGAAGGATAGCTTAGGAAAGAGTGGGAGGGATACCCTTAGGAAAGAGTGGGAAAGATGCCTTAGGAAAGAGTGGGAAGGATACCTTAGGAAAGAGTGGGAGGGATACCTTAGGAAAGAGTGGGAGGGATACCCTTAGGAAAGAGTGGGAAAGATGCCTTAGGAAAGAGTGGGAAGGATGCCTTAGGAAAGAGTGGGAAGGATACCTTAGGAAAGAGTGGGAAGGATATCTTAGGAAAGAGTGGGAAAGATGCCTTAGGAAAGAGTGGGAAGGATGCCTTAGGAAAGAGTGGGAAGGATACCTTAGGAAAGAGTGGGAGGGATACCTTAGGAAAGAGTGGGAAAGATGCCTTAGGAAAGAGTGGGAAGGATGCCTTAGGAAAGAGTGGGAAGGATAGCTTAGGAAAGAGTGGGAGGGATACCCTTAGGAAAGAGTGGGAAAGATGTCTTAGGAAAGAGTGGGAAGGATACCTTAGGAAAGAGTGGGAGGGATACCTTAGGAAAGAGTGGGAGGGATACCCTTAGGAAAGAGTGGGAAAGATGCCTTAGGAAAGAGTGGGAAGGATGCCTTAGGAAAGAGTGGGAAGGATACCTTAGGAAAGAGTGGGAAGGATAGCTTAGGAAAGAGTGGGAGGGGTGCCTTAGGAAAGACAGAGAGGGCTGCCTTAGGCGGCTGCCTGTTTTGCCTAATTATAGAGCGACCACTAGTCTTCTGATTGTAATGAGAGACCTTCTAATCACAGGCAAATTAATGCTTCCTATGTAAAGCACAGGAAGCGTTAATGGCTGTAGCTGCCCAGCTGCTCTCAGGGTCTTTCTCCAGCCAGGGAATAAGCTATGTGGGCCCATACCTACTAAGCTGGAGTTGAACCCTGGATTCCAGCACTACCAGTCTGTTCTAGTCTGCCATGGAAGCTCCACAAGTTCCAGCTGTTTTGTTATGTTCTTGACCTTTCATGGACTCCCGTTCCAGGGGCTCGAGCTACACCTAACCCACACCTGGCAGGTACCAGCCTGTTACTCCAGGCGGAGAATGCTCAAATATTTTATGCTCCCTTGTGGTCTAGATCTCCTGCGTGTCCCTTCCTGATGGTCTCTCTGGTTTATATACGCTCAGGTTTGTCTCTCTGTATCCCGGTATCTCTGCCTGCTGTGACCTGGGATTATTTCCTGGATTTGGTATTAGCCCTCCTTACTTGCCCCCGTGTTCACTGCCACCACTCTGCGGCTTTATTCCACCTGTGCTGTTTTAACCACCACTTGCGGTAATCCCTCCTACGGGGAATTGTCCTCCATCCGCCTGGTCTCTCCCGGAGCTGCACCGTTACCGGCCAGAAGAGCAGAAACAGGTACATCCCAGTAAGTGGAAAAACATATAATTTAACCCCTTACTGCCAGGTCCGGAGCAAGGCAGGTGGGTCTGGACCCCTTGGGGAGTCAATGCACCCAGCGGCTCTCTGGCAACTCCTATGGCCGCCAGGGTGGTGTACAAAAAAAAAACACACTTTTTTGTAAAAGCAAACTTCTGCAAAATTAAAAATCCCAATGAACTAATGCATTAAAAAAATGAATTCCTGCAATGTGAATTTTATTGTTGTAATCATTAGTGTAACTTTTTTATTGTACAATCCTAGGCCCCTATTACATTCTTCGCGCAATTTCATCCGCGCAGCACTAATTTTTTTGCACTCATCGTCCGGCGTTATTGCGCGAAACTTAACAGAGTTTTCCGATCCGAACACATTTTCTCATCCGTCCGAAAATCACGCTGGTAAAAACGATGCTCAAAACGAAGAGTAATACGCTCGCATTAACGTAGCGCACGTAAATCTGTGTGCGAACTGTTTTTTTCACCTGACTCAGCCAATCAGAATTAAGAACTTAATTGACATCAATTTACCTTAATTGTCTCCCATTAAGTTTTTCCGCCTGTCAAAGTAAATCTGCGTATACATGCTGCAGCAAAAATAAAAACACGCACAAATTCACAATTTTATTGTTTGGGTATGTGTAGAATGTGTAACTATACTGTAAAATTATGCGCGCAAACGTCGTTCATAAAAAGATGCGCATCGATTGGAATACCAGATGCGTACCAGCGCACGAACGAATTTGCGCTCACAATGTTAAGTATAGGACGCGCACAGTTCATCTCGCTCGCGCAGGTCCATCTACATTAAACGATAACGCGCACCGTTTGCGCGAACGTTGTAATACGATGTTCAGCGCAAAGGGTTTTGCCCCTCGCGCAAATGCGCATTTGCGCACGCAAAACCAATTGCGCGAAGAATGTAATAGGGGCCCTAGAGTGTGCATGTATGTGTTGTGTATATATACTGTATGTGTGTTTTAATACACACCTACAAGTATTTATAAAACACCAGCAAGTTCCGTAGCGCTGTACAATGGAGAGACAGAATAAACAGAACTTGTTTTGTCCTGCCAGTGTTTCCATATTAGTTTTGCTCTTGGAAGATTCAGCCGTTAGGGAGAAGCACATGATAACCACAGACGAGGTGCATTGAAACACAAACAGAGAACTCGCCCGCATGTGCCTCCCAACACAGCTATAGTATCAGCATCTGATATTGCGGCTCGGTGGAGCTTGCGGCACTATTTTCACCTTCTTAGCTGTTACGTGCATCGAAAAGAGGTGTAAGATTCTTCCAAAACAATACGAACGCAATATTAGCTTTCTTACTGCTACAAAAGACACATTTGTATCTTTTCTCGCGATACCGAAGTTCTCACAATAAAATACATGAATAAAATATCCCATTATATGATGTATGCAGAAAAAGTGGTATGCTACGTATTAAAGGGCCAGTACCACCAAAAAAATGCAACGTCCTTATTGTGTTTATTTTATGTTGCTGATATCTTACATGTGTTTTGTTTTTCTCTTGTATGTTTAGTTTAGAAAATATTTTCCTCTATATGTGTCACTGGGTGCATCCATTGTGTGATATTTTCCTCTGTGTCACTGGGTGCATCCATTGTGTAATATTTTCCTCTATATGTGTCACTGGGTGCATCCATTGTGTGATATTTTCCTCTGTGTCACTGGGTGCATCCATTGTGTGATATTTTCCTCTATATGTGTCACTGGGTGAATCCACTGTGTGATATTTTCCTCTATACGTGTCAGTGAGTGCATCCATTGTGTGATATTTTCCCAGGGTACCTGTTTTATTTTGTTTTATTTTATATGTATTGATTTTATTAAATCTTTTTTTAAAATGAAGATCCAGCTTGTGTCTCTTTGGTGTTTTGTGGATTTGCCCAGCCTGAAAAAATCCATATGCGCAAGCCTTAGAGCTACCGAAGCTCCAACAAGTGTAAGTGTAAAATTGGCTAAATATCATCTGTACATTTACATTTGTGATTCTACGCAAGGAGAGTCGTGCTGTCTTTTCTTGTCTTTTTATGGCTCTTTGAGACGTGAAGGAAAATGGTCGTGTAAGGTGTGGGTCACCTGTGAATTATACAGAAAAAAAACAACCCAAAACGTGCAATTCCACTTAGAGCCAGTGCCAGGCTCTATGTTTGTGAGTGAAACACCATCCATTGTATTATATTTGTGATTTATAGTTGATATACTTCACCATTGTGTACTTTTATGTTTTGTTCTATATACCAAAATACAGTCAGGTCCAGAAATATTGGGACATGGACACAATTGTAACATCTTTGGCTCTATACACCACCACAATGGAGTTGGAATGAAACAAACACAATGTGCTTTAACTGCAGACTGTCAGCTTTAATTTGAGGGTATGTTCATCCAACTCAGGTGAATGGTGTAGGACTTACAGCAGTTTGCAGATGTGCCTCCCACTTGTTAAGGGACCAAAAGTAATGGGACAATTGGCTTCTCAGCTGTTCCATGGCCAGGGTGTGTGATATTCCCTCATTACCCCAATTACAATGTGCAGATAAAAGGCCCAGAGTTCATTTCAAGTTTGCTATTTGCATTTGGAATCTGTTGCTGTCAACTCTCAAGATGAGATCCAAAGAGCCTCCACTATCAGTGAAGCAAGCCATCATTAGGCTGAAGAAACAAAACAAACCCATCAGAGAGATAGCAAGAACATTAGGTGTGGCCAAAACAACTGTTTGGAACATTCTCAAAAAGAAGGAACGCACCGGTGAGCTCAGCAACACCAAAAGTCCCGGGAGACCACGGAAAACAACTGTGGTGGATGAATGAAGAATTCTTTCCCTGGTGAAGAAAACACCCTTCACAACAGTTGGCCAGATCAAGAACACTCTCCAGGAGGTAGGTGTATGTATGTCAAAGTAAAAAATCAAGACGCGACTTCACCAGAGTAAATACAGAGGGTTCTCCACAAGATATAAACCATTGGTGAGCCTCAAAAACAGGAAGACCAGATTAGAGTTTGCCAAACAACACCTAACAAAGCCTTCACAGTTCTGGAACAAGATCCTATGGACAGATGATACCAAGATCAACTTTTTCCAGAGTGATGGGAAGAGAAGAGTATGGAGAAGGAAAGGAACTGCTCATGATCCTAAGCATACCACCTCATCAGTGAAGCATGGCGGTGGTAGTGTCATGGCGTGGGCATGTATGGCTGCCAATGGAACTGGTTCTCTTGTATTTATTGATGATGTGACTGCTGACAAAAGCAGCAGGATGAATTCTGAAGTGTTTCGGGCAATATTATCTGCTCACATGCAGCCAAATGCTGCAGAACTCATTGGACGGCGCTTCACAGTGCAGATGGACAATGACCCAAAGCATAATGCAAAAGCAACCAAAGAATTTTTGAAGGGACATAAGTGGAATGTTATGCAATGGCCAAGTCAATCACCTGACCTGAATCCCATTGAGCTGCATTTCACTTGCTGAAGACAAAACTGAAGGGAAAATGCCCCAAGAACAAGCAGGAACTGAAGAGCATCACCAGGGATGAAACCCAGCATCTGGTGATGTCTATGTGTTCCAGACTTCAGGCTGTGATTGACTGCAAAGGATTTGCAAACAAGTATTAAGAAAGGAAAGTTTGATTTATGATTATTATTCTGTCCCATTACTTTTGGTCCCTTAACAAGTGGGAGGCACATCTGCAAACTGCTGTAAGTCCTACACCGTTCACCTGAGTTGGATGTACATACCCTCAAATTAAAGCTGACAGTCTGCAGTTAAAGCACATTGTGTTTGTTTCATTCCAACTCCCTTGTGGTGGTGTATAGAGCCAAATATGATAGAATTGTGTCCATGTCCCAATATTTCTGGACCTGACTGTATGGTCCTCTGATCTATGAGGGACACCAAGATCCTGATAGCAATTCTATTGTGCTGATCAAGATACGTATATGATGCCTTAAATGATAGCTGCAGGTTTGCCTTAAATGATTACTTATAGGTTTGGCTTGAGTGATAACTGGCAGATTTGCCTTGAGTCATATTGGGCAGGTTTCTGAGTCATAGCAGTCCAGTTTGCGTGAGTAAACAGCAGGCAGATTTGCCTTTACTGATAACTGGCAGGTTTGCATTGAGTATTAGCTAGCAGATTTGCTTTGAGTCATAACTAGCAGGTTTGCCTTGAGTGATAACTAGCAGGTTTGCCTTGAGTAGGGATGAGCTGTTCGGTTCGATATGTTTGGAGTTCGCATCGAACATCGGCCGTTCGACAGTTCGCGAACTTCGAACATTTCCACGTGTTCGGTTCGAATTGGAAAAAAAATAAAAATTGAAAAAAAGTATAAAAAATGCTTAAAAAAAAATACTAAAAAATTTAGAAATAAAGAGACTCATTACTGCAGAATATTAAAAAGCAACGGTTTATTAGATATTGAATTAAAACGGGAATATTTTTAACATTGAAGCTATCAGGTATATTATAATGGAAAATTAAAATGGATGCCTGTAGCCATCTTGTTTTAATGTAAAGCTTTTTCTTTAATTTTCGCCTCGTTTTAGAAATGGACAGATTTTTTTTTAAATAGTTCAGCTAGCCATGAACTATAAGAGTTATGGGTGTTTTTATAAATGCTATAGACGATAAAATGTTTTTATTTGATATAATGCTGAGCTAAGTGCCAGACATGTCATATTTAAATTTATTGGTTTGTTTTAACAAGTCCTTGAATTAAAGATATTTTTCTTTTTGGGTATAGAAACATATTTAAAATATCTATGCAAGTGTATAAAAATATTCACAAAATATATTTTTATAATTAATATATTCACAGTAAATAACAGATGCTCCAAA
>CM019064.1:456896786-457090095 GCA_009667805.1 Leptobrachium leishanense | reverse complement strand
ATGAATATAAGGTATCATTGATATACATAGAAGTAGTGTTGTGTGGGTAATAGGCAACCAGCAGATATAAGTAACAATGTGTAACCAATAATGTGAATGATAGTAAGTAACCATTTAAACCCTTATTGGCATCAATAAAATACAGATATTCATAGAAATGGAATTAACTCTAATAATATCAATTAATAAATGTCGCAAATGGAGCAGCAACTTGAAATATACAACTGATTATTTAGTTGCGACAAAAGAATATTAAAGAATCTGCAGATCTTGATAAGAGCAATCGTTAGATATAGTAGATGTATTAATCATAATGAACAAAGGGTGCTAATTGGATCGTGCAGCACATATTAAAGTTGAATTAGTCCATTCTAAACGGCTCAAATGGTTAATAGGTCAACTCATAAGAAGATGCTCTATAATAGTAACGTTAGGTTGAAATCTTATCACTAGGTTATATATTAAACCTTGATATGGTTCAAATTGCAAATATATATATATATATGGTTTAGTTCAACACACACCCAATATGAGGTGAAAAAGATTAAACTCTCATATAGAGATTGATAGCCACCCACACACCAATTGGAAGTTATTTTTAAAGTCGGACAAAGTCACGTTTGTGTTTATCAATTGGGTCGTGCAGCACATACTAAAGTTAAATTAGTCCATTCTGAACAGCTCAAATGATTGTTAAACTTATAGGATATTTCTCAATCATAATAACGTTAGATTGAAGTCTTAACAATGGGTTATATATTTAATCAGAATACGGTAGAGATTGCAAATGTATATATATAACGATGTGATTTAGCAAACACTCAATGTGAGGTACAAAGGGTTAAATTCTCGTATGGAGATTAAAAACCAACCACACACCAAGTGGGAGTTCATTTGAGAGTCAGACAAAATCACGTATGTGTTTGCCAAAAGACCACACACCAAGTGGAGAGATTAATAAGGCTAAGAAAGATGGTATTAGCATAGAATCATACTATAATAGTAATCAACACTCGGTTGTATGTGTAGCCTTAATTGGGTTAAGTTGCAAGCATACATATATATAGAAAATAGATCGACAGATACCCGCTATTGAATGCAAAGAGCTAAATTCTCATATGAAGATTGATCATCAACCACACGCTAATTGGAAATCACTCATTTGCATTTGTCAGCAACCACACACCAAGTGGAAGAATTATGAGGCTGAAGGAAATGACATTAACATAAATTTATATAGACTTTGCAAAAAAGACAAACAGCACTAAATTGTGTGTATAACCTTAATTTGATTCAAATTGCAAACATACACGTATGTGGAAAAACACATCGGCAATCGCCCAATAGTAAATATATAGAGCTAAATTCTCATATAGAAGTTGGACATCGATCTCATATCAAGTGAAAATTGATTTGGGTTGTATTTTTCGCAACCACATACCAATTAGAAGGATAAATGGCTAAAAAGAATAGTGGTAGCATACAATTGTACAAAAATGGCTAAATCAATACCAAACACTGGATGATGTGTTGAACCTTGATATGGTTAAAGTTGCAATCATATATATAAATGGTTGTAGATCAGCAATCGTCCGATATTAGATGCATAGAGCTGTATTCAGCGTCCACCACACACCAAGTGGAAATTATTTTAGAATTCGGGGAAGGTCGATCAGCAATCGCCCAATATTCAATACATAGAGCTATATTCAATGCCGACCACACACCAAGTGGGAATTATCTACCGACTGCACGTCCGAATTCTAAAATATCTCGATGCAGCCTAGAATATAAATAAAGGCATTGAGAGCATGGTAGTTACTTCAATATATATATTAAGTTAAACAGATTGAGCTCTAGATCCAAGGGAGCTGTGACCACCAGTCCATAGTGTTTAAACACTTGGGCGATTGCTGATCTACCTCCCCCGAATTCTAAAATAATTTCCACTTGGTGCGTGGTCGACGCTGAATACAGCTCTATGCATCTAATATCGGACGATTGCTGATCTACAACCATTTATATATATGATTGCAACTTTAACCATATCAAGGTTCAACACATCATCTAGTGTTTGGTATTGATTTAGCCATTTTTGTACGATTGTATGCTACTCCTATTCTTTTTAGCCATTTATCCTTCTAATTGGTATGTGGTTGCGAAAAATACAACCAAAAGCAATTTTCACTTGATATGAGATCGATGTCCAACTTCTATATGAGAATTTAGCTCTATATATTTACTATTGGGCGATTGCCGATGTGTTTTTCCACATACGTGTATGTTTGCAATTTAGATCAAATTAAGGTTATACACACAATTTAGTGCTGTTTGTCTTTTTTGCAAAGTCTATATAATTTTATGTTAATGTCATTTCCTTCAGTCTCATAATTCTTCCACTTGGTGTGTGGTTGCTGACAAATGCAAATGAGTGATTTCCACTTAGCGTGTGGTTGATGATCAATCTTCATATGAGAATTTAGCTCTTTGCATTCAATATCGGGTATCTGTCGATCTATTTTCTATATATATGTATGCTTGCAACTTAACCCAATTAAGGCTACACATACAACCGAGTGTTGATTACTATTATAGTATGATTCTATGCTAATACCATCTTTCTTAGCCTTATTAATCTCTCCACTTGGTGTGTGGTCTTTTGGCAAACACATACGTGATTTTGTCTGACTCTCAAATGAACTCCCACTTGGTGTGTGGTTGGTTTTTAATCTCCATACGAGAATTTAACCTTTGTACCTCATATTGAGTGTTTGCTAAATCACATCATTATATATATACACATTTGCAATCTCTACCGTATTATGATTAAATATATAACCCATTGTTAAGACTTCAATCTAACGTTATTATGATTGAGAAATATCCTACAAGTTTAACAATCATTTGAGCTGTTCAGAATGGACTAATTTAACTTTAGTATGTGCTGCACGACCCAATTGATAAACACAAACGTGACTTTGTCCGACTTTAAAAATAATTTCCAATTGGTGTGTGGGTGGCTATCAATCTCTATATGAGAGTTTAACCTTTTGCACCTCTTATTGGGTGTGTGTTGAACTAAACCTTATATATATATATATATTTGCAATTTGAACCATATCAAGGTTAAATATATAACCTAGTGATAAGATTTCAATCTAAAGTAACTATTATAGAGAATCTTCTTATAAGTTGAACTATCAATCATTTGAGCCGTTTAGAATGGACTAATTTAATTTTAATATGTGCAGCACGATCCAGTGAGCACCCTTTGTTTATTATGATTAATATATCTACTATATCTAACGATTGCTCATATCAAGATCTACAGATTCCATAATTATTCTTTTGTCGCAACTAAATAATCAGTTGTATATTTCAAGTTGCTGCTCCATTTGCGACATTTATTAATTGATATTATTAGAGTTAATTCCATTTCTATGAATATCTGTATCTTATTGATGCCAATAAGGGTTTAAATGGTTACTTACGATCATTCACATTATTGGTTACACATTGTTACTTATATCTGCTGGTTGCCTATTACCCACACAACACTACTTCTATGTATATCAATGATACCTTATATTCATGAGTGTTTTCATTTATAGTTCATTGCAACAATCTGGGCTAGGTAACAGCATTGGCTACACGTTATCCATTACCATCTGGCAGTCCTGACTCACCAAACATTATACATATTTATATAATTGATATCATTTAGTCCATAGTGTTACTTTCACTGTTTGTTTACACACGTGACAACCTGTTTTGTTATTTAACCCTTTCACTGCTGAAGACGTGTGGGACACGTCCTCATTGATGCACGTTGCATGCTGAGGACGTGTCCCACACGTCATCAGCTGTGCGGGACCCCCGGCGGAGATACTCACCTCTCTGTCCGGGGTCCCACGGCGTTCTGACTTCAGCGTCCTCAGACGCTGAAGTCAAGCGCCTCCCGGCGTAAATGATGTCATCGCGCCATGCGCGATGACGTCATTTCCAGGCGACCCCCCGGCAATGCCGGGAGATAGCCTGGAAGGGAGGGGGGGATCCGTTCGGATCCCTCTCCCTCCCGATCGGGAAGGAGCAGCGGTAAAAGCCAGGCACCGTGCATAGCGTGATGACGTCAGATAGCCGGGGAACCCCTAGCTGCCGGGGATTTCCCAAGGAAATCCCCTGGTGGAGATAGGGGGTTCTTGTGAACCCCGATATCTCCAGAACCGTGGCAGCTAGGGGGTCATGGAGGGTGTCATTTGAAAGGCCTGAGCATGGCCTTTCGAATGATACCCAACATGACTAGGTAAAAAGTAAAACAAAAAAATAAAAAATAAAAATTAAAATAATAAATAAATTTAAAAAAATAAATAAATAAAAAAACCATGTTTTTTTTGTGTGTTGTTTTTATTAATGCAGCAATATTGTTCACATTTCAATTATAATGTGAACAATGATGCTGCACTAATGATTTTTTTCTATGGGGTGCGTTTGCTAAAAATCACGTAATTCCCCCAAAAAAGTAACAAGTCCCCATTTCAAATTTTTTGTACAAGCGCACCCCATAGAAAACATAACCGCAAACGCTCATGTGATAAAATGTGAAAAAAAAACACTTTACACACTGCAGATGATTAAAAATTCAATTTTTATTGTATTTTTTGTTATAATATACAGGCAGGACATGACGTATACATATAAAAATGATATATTATGAATCTGCGTAGTCTGCCGGAAAGAACGATATATAATATGTCTGGGTCATTTATTAAAATGTGGCTTCAAATCGCGTTTAAACATGATGAGCGAAAGCGGTAAAAATGAGCTCAGCACACAGGCGTGAAATGCCTCAGCAGTGAAGGGGTTAATGGTTTATCCATTGAATATTTGGCAATGTCCACTAATAAATTTTATAAATTTTAAACCCCAACTTTTTAAGGGGCTCTATGATGGTGGTTGTCCACTCATCATTTGTACCTCCTTTCTCATCTACATACGAATTCTAGAGGGTTTAATCCCATTTTCTGTTGGGGTGCCCTTAATCTCATTTCACTCTCCCAGATTTTGGGATTAGTGATTGTTTTTTTCTTTTTTTAAGTATCCATGTAATTGGGCAGACTAGATGGGCCGAAAGAAAAATGTCGGCAGATAAGAACCTATGTTTCTATACACCACATCCACGACGACCAGAGGCACTGCCTCCCGACACAGAGGCTGCTTGCCCTCTTATCTTTGTCTGGGAGTGTCTGCCTGTCCTTTTTGGTCTTTCTGACATGGTGAGTGATATATAATTTAACGATATGCAGAACTCGAATTCAACTGTGTTATCTAGATTAAAGATTTCCAGAACTCTGGTATAACTCAGTGAGACACCCTGATAGCTGGCAGCTAGTGACAGGACACATATTCAAATTTGCAGAAATCTGCTACAAGTCTGTGAGATCCCCTGATAGGACCCCCTGATAGCTGGCAACAGTGACAAGACACAGATCACAATTCCCAGGTATCTGCTACAAGTCTCTGAGACCCCCTGATGGGTGGCAGTGACGACACAGGTTATAATTCCCAGATATGT
This sequence comes from Leptobrachium leishanense, assembly GCA_009667805.1. Classification (NCBI taxonomy): domain Eukaryota; kingdom Metazoa; phylum Chordata; class Amphibia; order Anura; family Megophryidae; genus Leptobrachium; species Leptobrachium leishanense. Next base: position 457,084,523 of record CM019064.1, on the reverse strand, counting down.
GCTACAATTCTGTGAGACCACCTGATGGGTGGCAGTGAAGACACAAATTACAATTCCCAGGAACCTACTATAAATCAGTAAGAAACCCTGATGGGTGGCAGTAACAAGACACAGATTACAATTCCAAGATATCTGCTGGAAGTGAGACCCCCACAATAGCTGCTGGCAGTGAGAACACACAGATTACAACAATTCCCAGATATCTTGAAGAAGTGAGACCCCCACAATAGCTGGTGGCAGTGAGAATGCACACTAACAGAACAATCTCCTCTCAAAAAACACGTGCTGGGGCTGCGAGGGACGCCTTATATAGTGTGCTGCGGGACTTAGTCAGGTCCAGAAATATTGGGACAGCGACACAATTTTAACATCTTTGGCTCTATACACCACCACAATGGAGATGGAATGAAACAAACACAATGTGCTTTAACTGCACACTGTCAGCTTTAGTTTGAGGGTATGTACATCCAACTCAGGTGAACGGTGTAGGACTTACAGCAGTTTGCAGATGTGCCTCCCTCTTGTTAAGGGACCAAAGGACAAAATAATAATCAGAAATCAAACTTTCCCTTCTTAATACTTGGTTGCAAATCCTTTGCAGTCAATCACAGCCTGAAGTCTTGAACGCATACACATCACCAGACGCTGGGTTGCATCCCTGGTGATGCTCTGCCAGGCCTCTACTGCAACTGTCTTCAGTTCCTGCTTGTTCTTGGGGCATTTTCCCTTCAGTTTTGTCTTCAGCAAGTGAAATGCATGCTCAATGGTATTCAGGTCAGGTGATTGGCTTGGCCATTGCATAACATTCCACTTCTGTCCCTTCAAAAACTCTTTGGTTGCTTTTGCAGTATGCTTTGGGTCATTGTCCATCTGCACTGTGATGCGCCATCCAATGAGTTCTGCAGCATTTGGCTGAATGGGAGCAGATAAAATTGCCCTGAAACACTTCATAATTCATCCTGCTGCTTTTGTCAGCAGTCACATCATCAATAAATACAAGAGAACCAGTTCCATTGGCAGCCATACATGCCCACGCCATGACACTTCCACCACCGTGCTTCACTGATGAGGTGGTATGCTTAGGATCACGTGCAGTTCCTTTCCTTCTCCATACTCTTCTCTTCCCATCACTCTGGTACAAGTTGATCTTGGTCTCATCTGTCCATAGGATATTGTTCCAGAACTGTGAAGGCTTTGTTAGGTGTTGTTTGGCAAACTCTAAGCTGGCCTTCCTGTTTTTGAGGCTCGATGGTTTACATCTTGTGGTGAACCCTCCGTATTCACTCTGGTGAAGTCTTCTCTTGATTGTTTACTTTGACACACATACACCTACCTCCTGGAGAGTGGATCTCTGGAGAGTGGATCTGACCAACTGTTGTGAAGGGTGTTTTCTTTCCCAGGGAAAGAATTCTTCGGTCATTCACCACAGTTGTTTTCTGTGGTCTCCCGGGTCTTTTGGTGTTGCTGAGCTCACCGGTGCGTTCCTTCTTTTTGAGAATGTTCCAAACCGTTGTTTTGGCCACGCCTAATGTTCTTGTTATCTCTCTGAATGGTTTGTTTTTGTTTCTTCAGCCTAATGATAGCTTGCTTCACTGATAGTGACAGCTCTTTGGATCTCATCTTGAGAGTTGACAGCAACAGATTCCAAATGCAAATGGCACACTTGAAATGAACTCTGGGCCTTTTATCTGCACATTGTAATTTGGGTAATGAGTGAATATCACACACACCTGGCCATGGAACAGCTGAGAAGCCAATTGTCCCGTTACCTTTGGTCCCTTAACAAGTGGGAGGCACATATGCAAACTGCTGTAAGTCCTACACTGTTCACCTGAGTTGGAAGTACATACCCTCAAATTAAAGCTGACAGTCTGCAGTTAAAGCACATTGTGTTTGTTTCATTCCATCTCCATTGTGGTGGTGTATAGAGCCAAAGATGTTAGAATTGTGTCGCTGTCCCAATATTTCTGGACCTGACTGTAGCTCTGTGAGCCCATGATTGGGCAAAATTTGCCCAATCAGGACTCTGAGCAGTGATTGGAACTGTCTTGCACCTGACCTGTGGTCAGGTACAAGGCTGTAGCCATTTACAAGCTTCAGGCCAGTGGAAAAGTGCATTGTGGTCCATTGTGGTGCATTGTTGGTGAACATGCGGGAATGTTCGGAGTTCGACGAACAGCCGAACGGGCGATGTTCGAATCGAACTCCAAACAGATCGAACCGAAGAGCTCATCCCTAGTCACCACTTGCTCATACATCCTACAGGGAATGCCCAGACCGCAGACCCACATACTGACCATGTGTAGTATCCGGATTTGTTTTTCATACTGAAAGACACAGGCAGCAATTTTTTCAGGGAGGGGGCAAAATTTTAATGGCATCCATATTCTGCCCTTTTGACATTGTCATGAAGGTGACAGTCACCAGTCACAGGGCATTGCAATGGGTTAATAGCTCGCACAACAATTGATTTTATGTGGCTGTATTAGCAGCTGAGCTGCATAGTTTTTTCAAGTACTCACCTATACTGTTATTTAAAGTCATGCAACGCTTTCCAATAAATAAATTTGGCTTTTGCTGAAAGCCTGTCCAGTTTATGTTAATATTGAAATGTATGGCCAGGCACCCCATTTACACACTGCACAGCCTATATATCCAGCACAGGCCCCAAGAATTTTGTTTATCCAGCACTGTCCCCAGAATTATATGCATCCAGCAGAGACCCCAGAATATATATATATATCCAGCCAGCACAAAGTGCAGAATTACATACTGCAGGGCTCACAATTTCAAGTACCGAGCTACTAGCCAGACCTTAAGAGTTACTCGCCACCAGTTGCCTCACCTACCCTGCACTAAACTTCACCCTTAAACACTCCTTAAAATTATCTTATGAAATTACACTGTTAAAGGTTTATTCAGAATAAAGTTACAAAAATAAATAACATTAATACCCAGGCATCAGCCGAAGACAAGTAGTATCATCCATGAAGTACAGACTCCTCTCCAATAGGGATGAGCCGAACACGCATTCGAATTTCAAAAGTTCGAGTTCGAACGCAAACCGAACTCAATGCAAGTCAGTGGGACTCGAACGTTCGAATTTTAGAGTGTCCAAGAGGGCATACATGCAAGATATTTGCCATAAAAGGTGTATGGGGGTCCGGGTAGTGCCCTGGGGGACAGGAAACAAGGAAAAAAAGTTTTAAAAAAAGGTTTTTAACCCTTTCGTTGCTGAGGCTTTTCACACCTCTGTGCTGAGGTCATTTTTACCACTTTCGCTCATCATGTTTAACCGTGTTTTGTAGCCATATTTTGATATAGGACCCAGACATATTATATATCGTTCTTTCCGGCAGACTCCACAGATTCATAATATGTCATTATTATATGTATATGTTATGTCATGTCTGTATATTATAACAAAAAATGCAATAAAATTTGAATTTTCAATAATTTATTATGTGTAAAGTGTTTTTTTCCACATTTTAACATGCGATCATTTATGGTTATATTTTGTATGGGGTGCGCTTGTTAAAAAAATTAGAAATGGGGTCTCGTTACATTTTCTTTTGGGGAAAATTTTGCTTTTTTAAACAAACGCACCGCATACAAAAATCGTTAGTGCAACATTATTGTGCACATTATAATTGAAATGGGAACAATATTGCTGCATTAACAAAACAAAAAAAAAAAATTTTTCATTTTCAGGTTTGGTATCGTTGGAACAGCCATGCTCTGGCCGATCCAACGATATCAAATATTAACCCCTAGCTGCCACGGATCGGGAGATAGGGGGTTCATTGGAACCCCCTATCTCCACCATTGGTGGCAGCTAGGGGTTAACTCCAGGACTGGCGTCATCGTGCTATGCACGATGACGCCAGTCCTCAGGGGGAGTTCCTGGAGGCTTGGCCAACATCCAAGATGTCGGCCAGCTCCAGGAGAGGATCACGATCCGGCGCTTTTCAGCACCGATTGGTGATCCGGCTCCCCAGGGGTTAATCACAGCCACCGTTTGGAAGGGCAGGCTGTGCCCTTCCAAACGGTGCCTGTATTAACCCCCTGCCCCCGGCGATCGGGAGGGAGAGAAGTCCGAAGGACCTCACGCCCTCCCTTTCAGGCGCCTCCTCCGCACATGCGGGGGGGGGGGCGCCTGAATTAGATGTCATCGCACCGCCGCAATGACATCTAATTGCTCCGCTGGGGTCCCGAGTGCTGGGCTGACATCCAAGATGGCGGATTTGTAGGATGTATAGAAACATTTAAAAACAAAAAAATGATGTTTCAAATGACAGTAAATGGTTTTCCTTTAATCTATTCATAAACAACTGCTTGGGGCGGCAGCCTGTATGAAAAGAGCTGTTTTAGGACACATGGAACAAGTTTAGTGATTTTTTTTTTGCTAAATTATGATGAAACTTATGCAGGCTTTGGATGAAAGTAACAATAGGTGCTTTAAAATTGGGCCTTTTTTGTCGGCAACAGTGTCGTCACACCGTAACACCTCTGTGGTATTGTGGAAGAGTGCAGGGTTAGACCCTGCGGTCAAATATTAAAATGATATGAATCTGGTACAGGCGTCAGTGCACCCAAATATTTTGCCTTTTGATGGCAGCAAGTGCCTTCACACCGTAACCCCTCTGTGGTATTGTGGAAGAGTGCAGTGGTGGAGGTTTTGGTATTGCAGAAGAGATCCGATATATTCAGTTACATCAGCAGCTATAACAAAACCGGGTCAGCAATGTTTAGGCACTTCTACTGCATTACTGTATATGGTGAGAATCGGCGCACAGCAGTAGCAACAGGAAGCAAACAGAACAGGCAGGGAATACACCGAGAGAATAGTCAAATGGCATGCAAAGTAGGCAACAGATCGGGTCCTCAGAACAAGCAGAGTCAGTAACAAGTATACAAACTGATTCGGTAAGCTAGCGATGCGGGAATGAAGGCTGACACACACTGAGCATGTAGCGCGACGCAAAGCGTAGTGAAGTGAAGAGAAGCAAACATTTTGCAGGCTTGACTTCACTCCGCTCCGCCTCACAGCGTGTCTACACTGCATTACGTTTGCTTCTCACTGCAGTGGACAGGAATCCACTAACTAAATTGTACACACAAAACCGTTTTATTTTCACAAAGTGCATGTTATATAGGCAAAACAAATTCTGAATAAAATACATCAAAAATTACTGTTAATTTAATAGGAATATTATAACAATATTAAAAAAGGTAACCCCTGATCATATATATTATTGGGACACAGAGCGCTGTGTATAGAGTAGGGATGCATTGATACCACCTGGGCCGGCGCTAGTGTAAGGCGGCACAGTCGGCCGCCTTACTGTCCTGGCTTGCTGTCAGTGTGAGGGGCAGAAAAATTCTGTTTTTAAATTACCGGAAGCGGAGCTATGAATGATCTTCAGACATCAACCAGGGGCCCAGCCGCACACTCTCAAACCGATGCAGTGTGCCTGCCTCAGTCCCACATTCTAAACATGAGCAGGCACACTGCATAATTTGGCACCACCCTCCTCATGTGACACGCATAGCCAGGGCACGCAGCAACAGAAAGCCTGGAGGACAAACCCCGAAGCTTAGGGTGCGGCCCTGCAGCAGAGTCAGCCTGCGTGCTTCCACTGTAGTGTGAAGGAGGACTGGGAAGAGAGGCCGAGAAGATTTTTGAAAGGTTTGAATAAGATATGAGGGAGGGGAGGGTGTGTGTGTGCATAATGTTCTACTCGGGGGTGTAATGTTATGCTGGGGGGTGTAATGTTCTGCTGGGGGGTGTGTGTGTGTAATGTTCTGCTGGGGGGGTGTGTGTAATGTTCTGCTGGGGGGCGTAATGTTCTGCTGGGGGGTGTGTGTGTGTAATGTTCTGCTGGGGGGGTTGAGTAAACTGATATCTGTACATTACTGTGAGGTTTATTGCTGTGGAGCTCTGTAATATGCTCATACACAGCGCACAATACTGTGAGTTTTATTGCTGGGTGTGTGTGTGTGTGTGTGTGTGTGTGTGTGTGTGTGTGTGTAATGTTCTGCTGGGGGTTTTGAGTAAACTGATATCGGTACATTACTGTGAGTTTTATTGCTGTGGAGCTGTCATACGCTATATGAAATGAATTTAAGGGGGGAGGGGGTGAAAGTAATTAAAGGGGAAAAATGAATTAAGGGGGAGTGAATTGAATTAGAGGACGAGGACCCTGCTGCCAGTCTGCTTCTGGATACCTGGAGTCAGACAGTGGACCACAGCAACAGAGTGAGAGTGGTAGGTAGCAGGATCTCAGGGAAACACTGGGAGTGGCAGGCTGTTTGAAATATGTGGGTATATTGACACAGCAAGACCAGGGGGCACCACCAGGCCACATTGCAAATTTGTGCAGTGCCTGGTGCCCCTCCTATGCCACATTGCCAAAGGATGGGACCACACACTCTGTAGATTGGCCCTGTGGCACAGGAGGGGCATCAGGCACAACATAAATTGGCAATGCGTGAGGACACTAAACACTCCCAATTGGCATGTCACGGATTGGGTGGAGAGGGCACCAAAAAGCAACTTCGCCTGAGTAAACAAAAATGCTTGCACCGGCCCTGGATACCACACACAGACATATACGTATATATCAACACGCAGACCTACAGTCAGGTCCAGAAATATTGGGACAGCAACACAATCCTAACATCTTAGGCTCTATACACCACCACAATGGAGTTGGAATGAGACAAACACAATGTGCTTTAACTGCAGACTGTCAGCTTTAATTTGAGGGTATGTACATTCAACTCAGGTGAACGGTGTAGGACTTACAGCAGTTTGCAGATGTGCCTCCCACTTGTTAAGGGACCAAAAGTAATGGGACAATTGGCTTCTCAGCTGTTCCATGGCCATTGTGTGTGATATTCCCTCATTACCCAAATTACAATGTGCAGATAAAAGGTCCAGAGTTAATTTTAAGTGTGCTATTTGCATTTGGAATCTGTTGCTGTCAACTCTCAAGATGAGATCCAAAGAGCCTCCACTATCAGTGAAGCAAGCCATCATTAGGCTGAAGAAACAAAACAAACCCATCAGAGAGATAGCAGGAACATTAGGCGTGGCCAAAACAACTGTTTGGAACATTCTCAAAAAGAAGGAACGCACCGGTGAGCTCAGCAACACCAAAAGACCCGGGAGACCACGGAAAACAACTGTGGTGGATGAATGAAGAATTCTTTCCCTGTTGAAGAAAACACCCTTCACAACAGTTGGCCAGATCAAGAACACTCTCCAGGAGGTAGGTGTATGTGTGTCAAAGTCAAAAATCAAGAGAAGACTTCACCAGAGTGAATACGGAGGGTTCACCACAAGATGTAAACCATTGAGCCTCAAAAACAGGAAGGCCAGCTTAGAGTTTGCCAAACAACACCTAACAAAGCCTTCACAGTTCTGGAACAATATCCTATGGACAGATGAGACCAAGATCAACTTGTACCAGAGTGATGGGAAGAGAAGAGTATGGAGAAGGAAAGGAACTGCTCATGATCCTACGCATACCACCTCACCAGTGAAGCATGGTGGTGGTAGTGTCATGGCGTGGGCATGTATGGCTGCCAATGGAACTGGTTCTCTTGTATTTATTGATGATGTGACTGCTGACAAAAGCAGCAGGATGAATTATGAAGTGTTTCAGGGCAATATTATCTGCTCACATTCAGCCAAATGCTGCAGAACTCATTGGACGGCGCTTCACAGTGCAGATGGACAATGACCCAAAGCATACTGCAAAAGCAACCAAAGAATTTTTGAAGGGACAGAAGTGGAATGTTATGCAATGGAACTGAAAACAGTTGCAGTAGAGGCCTGGCAGAGCATCACCAGGGATGCAACCCAGCGTCTGGTGATGTGTATGCATTCAAGACTTCAGGCTGTGATTGACTGCAAAGGATTTGCAACCAAGTATTAAGAAGGGAAAGTTTGATTTATGATTATTATTCTGTCCCATTACTTTTGGTCCCTTAACAAGTGGGAGGAACATCTGCAAACTGCTGTAAGTCCTACACCGTTCACCTGAGTTGGATGTACATACCCTCAAATTAAAGCTGACAGTCTGCAGTTAAAGCACATTGTGTTTGTTTCATTCCATCTCCATTGTGGTGGTGTATAGCGCCAAAGATGTTGGAATTGTGTCGATGTCCCAATATTTCTGGACCTGACTGTATATATATATATGTATATATCAACAAGTAGAGATATATATATATATATATATATATATCTCCACTCACAGACCTCAGACCATATATACACATACGCACATGGGGGGTGGCATGTGGACAATCTCAACTAAATGTGACCCCCCCCATTATTTGGCTGATCCCTCCAGAAGAAATGTTGAACCCGACAGAGCAGAGAATATATCGATTATTCTCTGCTCTATCGGGTTCAACATTTCTTCTGGAGGGATCAGCCAAATGGGGGGGGGGCAATTAGTTGACAAAATGTGTGTGTAATACAAGTCTGGATATATATATTTATAAGAATATAGATATCTATCTTATCTATATGTATATCATACCTGCCTTTACCTTCCCCTATAAATTTGCTAAGAATATACACACACAAAAAACAAACCACTGCCTGAGATCCTCGTGCAGCCCACATGCCACCCCCTCTACCTGGCTGAATGTATCTAATATATATAATTAAATACATTCAGCCAGGTAGAGATAGAAAGAATGTTTTATTTTATGTTCCCGGGGACATTTAAAAATGTCCTTGGATTTTTTATTTTTTTTTAGAAATGTGTCTTCTTACCTTAGCCTGGTGGTCAGTGGGGGCTCCCTGGATCCTGGTTGTGGGGGCTGGGTGGGTCTGCCGTGGCTGCAGGTGCAGTGGCTCCCTCCCTGCGCTGCCTGTCTCTGCCACATGCACCCGGGCGGCTAGCCCGCACAGTCGTAGCTCTGTCATCCGGCAGCCGCATGCTCCTCAAGGGGATCCTTGGGAGGCCGCCCTCTACAGTGCCTGATTAGAGGGCTGTCTCTGCCTGATGTTTTAGTAACAAGAATGTTTTATCCCATAGGCTTCAATGTTAAAAAATTTCCCTTTTTAATTCAATATCTAATAAACCGTTATTAATATACTTTAAAAATTATTAGTACCACTCAATGGTAATTAGTTCCAATGACAAAATAGTGATCTGCCTATAGTAATTCAGGCGCTAATTTTTGATACCTGGCTACCTCAGATACCAAATTATTCGATGAATGACTAATCATAGAGGTGATTTGGCAATTAATATAGTGTAAAGTAGAGGCGGTTCGCTAAACTGCTAAATAAACGATGATTCGGGGTAGTTTAGCTCATTCAATTGTTGTATCAGATGCACCAGCATTCATACCTTCCAATTCAAAAACATTACTCAAATTGTTTATCAAATGCACTCAATAAGATTAGACTTGATTTGGAAATAATTTGTCTAATATTTTATCAAAAGAGTCATTTGAATTAGTTTTCATTTGAAGCAATTAGCTGCTTTCTTAAGAATGAAACTGATGTCCGCACCACAAATTGCTTATGTTACAAGTCCCATCAAATTAAGAGACCACAGTCACAATTAGTAGACTAACAAATAAATTGATTTGTATGTAGAGAACTTTAATAAAACACTGTAGGCCTCAGTTACTTTCACAATTGTTCTTTAGGATTTGCGACAAGAAAGTGAAGCCGCCAATGTGCAGGGAGATTTTAAGATAATTGCAACATAATATCCTCAGATCAAAAAGTATTATTAATTACTAATTACTATTGAGTGGTGCTAATAATTTGTAAAGTATATTAATAAAGAATTGCTTTTATTATTAATAATTAGGGAATTTGTCCTCTTTTTTGGAGGTAACTGTGTCTAATAAACCTTTGCTTAGAATATTCTGCAGTAAAGAGTCGCTTTATTTCTAGATTTTTTTGTATTTTTTAAGCATTTTTTATACTTTTTTCAATTTTTATTTTTTTTCTTGAACCGAACACGCAGAAATGTTCGAAGTTCGTGAACTGTCGAACGCCCGATGTTCGATGCGAACTCCAAACATATTGAACCGAACAGCTCATCCCTACTCTCCAACAGTTTTTAGGACCAAATTATTTTGGGGTTTATGCATCCAATATATCAAGTGGAACCAAATACTCTCATTATTCATATGCCAGGTTATCACTAGAAGTTAGAAGACCCCAAAGTCAGGTTTCCCCCTTGGGTGCTTATACAGATGGATCCATTAATATTTGTGAGCGATACTTCCATCCCCGTTTTTCTTTTTTTGCTCCTTCTGGATCACCCATTTTTCTTTATAGATTTATTTTGCATACCCTCAAATGCCAAGGAACCCCTCCTTAATTAATTTCTCTCCCCACTTTAATTTCTTCCTCCCTTTAATTAATTTCTCTCCTCACTTTAATTCATTTATTTTGCCCAATTCATTTCTCTCTCCCCATTTATTTCATTTCTCTCTCCAATTCATCTCTCTCCCCATTTATTTAATTTCTCTCTCCCCAATTCATCTCTCCCCATTTAATTTCTCTCTCCCCCCATTTATTTCATTTCTCTCTCCCCAATTCATCTCTCCCAATTAATTTCTCCCCAATTCATATCTCGCTCTCCATTTATTTCATTTCTCTCTCCCCCTATTTATTTCATTTCTCCCCCAATTCATCTCTCTTCCCATTTATTTCCTTTCTTTCTCCCCCATTTATTTCATTTCTCTCTCCCCAAATCATCTCTCTCCAATTAAATTTTCCCCAATTCATCTCTCTCCAATTAATTTCTCCCCCTCCAATTCATTTCTCTCCATTTTACCCCCATGCCGTTTATTTCACCCCCGCCTTACCTCGCGATTAGTAGAATGAGGGGGCGGGGATTATCCACACTCTGAGGCACGCTGGATCCTCCTTCACGCTGTGCCTGGAAGATGAGGTGAAGCAGGAAGCAGCATGAATCACAGAGAGGATAATCCCCGCCCCTCATCAAGCAGCGTGAAGGAAGAAAATCCAGAGTGCATCAGTAAAGTCTGGTAAAGGGGCAGCGGGAGACAGAAATTGCAACCCCCCCAATTGTTTTCCTTACAGGGACATTCCCCATCCCTGTTCCATGATGTAGCCGACAAGTTTGAACGCAGCATTGAGACAGTTTTCATGCTGTAGCTGGCAGAGAAAATAAGAGGCTGCTGAGCGGCCGGTCAGCGCGCTGGAAATGACTCAGGCCAAGTCCAGCTGTTGCTGAAAGAAAAGTAAAAAAGCACACTGGCTGGCCCTGAGCACATTGACGGCAGAAAAAAAAATCAGACGCTGGAATACACAGCACAGGCAGCACGATATAATTTATTGTGCTGCCTGCGGGGGCATTTCCACTGCTGGGGCAAAATGCGAGCAGGTGAGTGGAAATTTTGAGGGCTGACATACTGTATATCCAGCCAGCACAGACCCCAGAATTTTATATATCCAGCCAGAACAGACCCCAGATATATATATATATATATATAAATAATGTTTAATATTGCAGAAGCCACCTGCACATAGCAATTCAAAGAATTGCATCCCAGAGCTCTTGTGCCACATTCCCCATATGCAGCAAGGAACTCTGGGTAGGATATGCAAATGACCTTTGTCTCACTTTTATGCATCCCGGATCTGTAATTACACAGAACCCTAAAATCAATGCTATGCCACTCTGTGGCTTTGTAGCAAATATAAGGTTATACAACTGGTCAAAGCCACTCCCAGGACAGTGCTGTTTCAGGTTTGTTGAACCTTCATCAGCTAGGAGACCAACATGACCAGTTGCAGTGGATGCTTGGACCATAGGTAAGTAAGTGTCTATAAGGGTTGTGGTGAAGGACTAAGAGTGAGACAAAAAGCCTCCACACTATAATAAGTGTGTTTAATATTGCAGAAGCCACCTGCACATCATAGCAATTCAAAGAATTGCATCCCAGAGCTCCTGTGCCACATTCCCCATATGCAGCAAGGAACTCTGGGTAGGATATGCAAATGACCTCTGTCTCACTTTTATGCATCCCGGATCTGTATATATAAAACACAACGAGAGGAGAGCACACCAGACAATAAAGAAACCACAACAGCAGCTAAATACATTTAAACAGCTTTTCCAGATTTAACCCTTTCAGTGCTTAGAAACATTTCTTAAAACCCTTCAAACATTGCAGTTCTTAACCCTTGCATACATATAATACTGAGCTCTGTTGAACAATGGTGGAAGTTTAGTTTGCAATAGATGGCCAAGGATTGCGTAAGCCTGCCAGCAGCGACAATGTATTCCACCCCTGGCAGGTCCTATCATACTAACCTAATGACTGCTTTTATGGGATAAACTTACTGTGGACCCAGTCCTTTCTGAAGCTCCCTGCAGATCAAGGTTTAAATAGAACCTGAGACTGAATATATGCTGGGTTGATCAAAGACTGGCTATAAGCCGAGGTGCCCAGAAACTGTCTATAAGCCGGGGTCACCAGAGACTGGCTATAAGACGGGGTGTCCAGAGTCTGGCTATAAGCTGGGGTGCCCAGAGTCTGGCTATAAGCTGGGGTGCCCAGTGCCAGGGGTTCCCCAGCCTCAGTCAGTGACTGAGGAAGCGATTAGATCGTGAAACGCGTTTCAGTGGCGTGTTATACTATGTTTTATTGGAATAAATCATTTTAACCCTTTTATTTATGGTCCTGCTGGTGTTTGACGCAAAGGAATACCGCTGACATTTATCCGAAGGGGATCCGGTACCTCTCTACTATTACCGCTGCACATACATCTGGTGTCCGAGAGGTGACACCCAAAACGCGAGTGTTCATTTTATATGATATCTGAGCCTCATTTGGTTAACGGGCTGCACCATGTCCATTTGAAAGAAGCGCTCTATTCACCACATTTTTCACAATATTGTTATTCTGGTGGTTTGAGGTATACCACTGTGTGGAGAGAATTTGCTGCTGATTCAATCAAACCAGTGTTCAAACCTGTCCTCAGGACCCTCCGCCTCACCAGGTTTGCCAGATATCTGAAGCACAGAACAGGTGATATGATTTGCTGCTCAGTGATTGCAGGATTCAGTCTCCTTTTCCCCAAGGTGATCTGCAACATCTGGCCTGGCTGAGGGTCCCGAGGACTGGTTTGGGAAACACTGATTTAAACAAACTGCTTTTTTATTGCATTTTTAATCTGTCGCACTGTTCATTTTATCCGCTGGGTGGCGCCAGATACATATATACCGATATTAAGTAACAATTAAACTCACATTAGAAATGCACACAAGAATAGGAGTATATACTTCATCTTGACGTTTTCTCACAATCTGCACTTTTAATTCTCTGTAAATCTCTATTCAGGAAGCTTTCCGAGACAGGTAACACTCCGCTCTGTGATGTGTCTTCTGATTAATCTCACAAGTGCTTCTACAGGGAATAAATAGCAACAATATTAGAATGTGTCTAATTATCCACAACACAAATAAATGCATGAGTTACAAGTTAGCCCTAGCTTAGAATAGAATAATGAAATGTCGCTTTCACATCTGGTGTACGGAGGGGCGAGGGTATGAGCCCATGTGAGCAGTGCAACAACAGGCATATGCTTGAGTAGAGACCAAAAGGGATTTTATTACAATGGATATGGAAATAACAATTGAATGGCAGAGCAGGTAAAATGGTGAGAGACAAAGGAGGAAAAGGGCTGACCATTGGACAAGGCAGGTAGGAGAGACAGAGACTGGGTAATCTGGTGACAGGGCTCAGAGGAACAAGACAGAGGAAACACACCAGGAATTACAAAGAGGTTTAAAGACAGCAGGCAGGCAGGTTAAGGAACAACGAGAAGTCAGAACTCAGAAGGCACAGCCGGAGGCTTGGACAAAATGGCAGGAGGTTCTGAGGAGGCTTGGAGAACATAACTGGAGGCTTGGAACTTGGGGAACAGTGCAGGAGACTTGGAGCTTGGGGAACAAGGTTGAAGGTTTGGGAAACACAGCTGGAAGCTTGGGGCAGAGGTGTACTTAAGGTATTTGGCACCTGGAGCAGATACTCCCTTTTGCACCCCCCCCCCCACAATCAAAAGAGCAGTTCAATGATTCACCTCATCCCATCAATTCACCTCATCCCATCAATTCTCCAACCTACTTCACCACCTCCCTCATACCTCATTCTTCACCTGCCCTGATGCTGCCACTAATCACTACAACACTATGCTTATCTCTGCTCTAGACACTCTTGCTCCTCTTCGACTCTGTAAGGCCCCACGCCGCCAGCTTCAGCCCTGGCACACCCTCCAGACTCGCTACCTGCAAAGATGCTCCCGCACCGCAGAGCGTTAGGGATGTGCGTTTCGGGTTTCGGAATTTTCACGAAATTTCCCGATTCGTGTTTTCGGATGCGGACGATTTTCCGAAAATTTTTAGATCCGAAAATGTCAGATCCGAAAAGTTTTCCGAGCCGAAACGAAATATTTTCGAATGTACTTGAAATGTGTCAAATCGAAATTTATTGCTTTGAAACGAGGAGAACAGACGTTCCGGAAAAACGAAAATACGAAAAATGGTCGATATTCCGAAACCATTTACAATTCCGAAAAACGAAAATACGAAAAGTCGATACAAAAAACGAGCTGACACGAAAATACGAAAAATGGTCGAAATTCCGAAAAAAAAAATGTACACGAAAAACGGGTCGAGCCGAACCGAATCGAAACAGAAATCGGTCGAAACGAGCCGAATCGAAAAGTTTAAAAGTCCGAAAAATCGAATCGAACCGAAAAAAAAAATAAAAAAAAAAAAAAAAAAAAAAATCGGTGCACAAGCCTACAGAGCGTGCCTGGAGGAAATCCCGCTCTGAAGCTGATTTTGTTCACTTCAAGTTTATTCTCCGGTCATACACCTCTGCCCTCCACTTGGCCAAACAATCCTTCTTCTCATCTCTTATATCTACGCTGTCCTCCAACCCTAAACGGCTCTGGTCCACCTTCAACACCCTCCTCTACCCACCTGCACCTCCCCCCACAGCTGCCTTCAGCGCTCAAGACCTGGCAGACTACTTCCTCAGTAAAACTCTAACTATCAGAAGCAACATCCCAACACAAGATAGTTATCTGCCACCTCCACTCCCGGAGGTCCCCTCTGCCACCCTCTGCCGCTTCCTCCCAGCCACTGAGGAGGAAGTCAATTCCTTATTGTCCTCCTCACATCTCACCACGTGCCCGCTCGACCCCATTCCCTCACATCTAATTCCTCCCCTCTCCTCCTCCCTCACCCCTGCTCTCACACACATCTTCAACCTATCTCTCTCCACTGGCTCCTTTCCATCCACCTTCAAACACGCGCTAGTTACCCCTTTACTAAAGAAACCATCCCTAGATCCCAACTCTCCATCCAATTACCGCCCTGTATCCCTGCTTCCCTTCTCAAAGCTCTTAGAAAAACTAGTCTTCAACCGCCTCTCCCTCTTCCTGTCCTCCAATTCCCTACTTGACCCCCTGCAATCTGGCTTCCGTCCCCTACACTCAACTGAAACTGCCCTCACCAAAGTCACCAACGACCTCCTAACTGCTAAAAAACACGGCCACTATTCTATTCTCATCCTGCTTGACCTCTCGGCTGCTTTTGACACTGTTGACCACCCCCTCCTTCTACAGACCCTCAACTCTCTGGGTCTCGGTGACACTGCACTTGCTTGGGTTGACTCCTATTTATCCAACAGGTCCTTCTGTGTGTCCTTTGCTGGTAACTCCTCCTCCTCATTGCCTCTATCTGTTGGTGTACCTCAAGGCTCTGTCCTTGGTCCTCTGCTCTTTTCCATCTACACCTCCTCCCTGGGCAAAATCATCAACAGTTTTGGCTTTAATTACCACCTCTACGCTGATGACACTCAGATCTACCTCTCTAACCCTGATCTCTCTCCCCCTGTCCTTTCAAAAGTCAGTGACTGTTTATCTGGCATCTCATCCTGGATGGCCTCCCACCACCTAAAGATCAACATGTCAAAGACTGAACTCCTACTTATTCCTCCCTCCAATGCCTCCCCACCTCCTGACTTCTCTATCACGGTGGAGGGTATCACCATCTCCCCATCAAACCAAGTTCACTGCCTTGGAGTTACACTTGACTCTGCTCTTTCCTTCATCCCCCACATCAAGTCTCTTTCCTCCTGCCGATACCAACTGCGTAATATTTCCAGAATTCGGCCATTTCTTACCGCTGTCAACACAAAACAACTCATACACGCCCTGGTAATCTCCCGACTCGACTATTGCAATAATCTCTTATCTGACCTCCCTCTGTCCTGCCTCTCCCCCTACAATCCATCCTGAATGCCTCCGCCAGGCTAATTCACCTCACCCGCCGCTCTGTCTCTGCCGCTCCCCTCTGCGAGTCCCTTCACTGGCTCCCCATCCACTGCAGAATTAAGTTCAAAATCCTTATCCTTACCTACAAAACCCTCACTAACTCAGCTCCCCACTACCTGTCCTCACTAATCACCAAATACACCCCAGCCTGCTCCCTAAGGTCAAACAGTGACCTGCGCCTAGCTTCTCCCCGCATCACCTCTTCCCATGATAGACTGCAGGATTTCTCACGCGCAGCCCCCACTCTCTGGAACGCTCTGCCTCGTACTGTCAGACTTTCCCCTAACTTCTCTTCCTTCAAACGCTCCCTGAAAACATTCCTATTTAGGGAAGCCTACCACCCAACTCACTGACGCAACCATCAATCACTCTCACCTTACAGTCCTCTCCTCCTGTTTCCACCCCCAACCCTCCCAGATTGTCAGTTCCTACGGGAATAGGGCCCTCATCTCCTCCTGTACTGTTTGTCAAATGTTGTTCAATGTATTGTAACCCTGTCTATACTGTGCTTATTGTACAGCGCTGCGGAATATGCTGGCGCTTTATAAATACAGAATAATAATAATAATAATAATGGTGAGATTAAAGAATTTCCATTTTGGGGCGTGGTCTGGCTGTGAGATGGCTGCTTAGAACGTGAGCTCCTGCCTGCCCCACTCACTATCAGGGTTTAACAGCTCCTATAGCCTGGTGCTCTCTCCTGCTCGCCCTGCCGGGGTCCCGGATATGCCCAGGCACAAGGCAAGTCACCGATTGGGTCAGCCAGACATTTCAAAGTGCTTCAGTCAGCTTCCAGCACCAGCACACGTTGCGGCCGCCAAGATGGCGTTGCCTCCTTCCTCGTTTCCCCCGGATGGCAAAACCAGCACACAGTGGGACATACATGAGCTACATCAGGTGCTCTTCACGGTCAAGGATGACCTCCAGGCAGGCCTCGAGGGCCTCCACTCTGATATTGGAGCGCTTGGGACCAGGATGGCAGCCCTGGAGCAGTGGTTCGAGGCTGTGGAAACGAGCATGCTGTTAACCGGGACGACCTTAGGGTGATGGAGGACAAATACTCTGCTCTGCAGTAGGCTGTAGAGGACCTTGACAACTGCTCCCGCCACTCCAATCTCTAACTCCGGGACATTCCTGAGGAGGTCCTGGACCTCAGGGCCTTTGCAGGTAAGCTGTTCCACGCTCTCCTCCCTGACACCCCAGAGCAGGACCTGGCCCTGTACTGGATACACCGTGCCCTAACAATCCACCACGAGATGTGGTGCTCTGCTGCCATTACTATCCCACAAAGGGTGCTGCGAGTGGCCCGAGATGGCCCCCACTCCATCTTTGGGGACCTGGCCCCATCCACGCTCCAGAAGTGAAGGGCATTGCAGCCCCTTATGGAACTACTCTGCAGTCGACAGGTCCAGTACCGCTGGGGCCAGTGGTGTCACCAGGGGGTGACACCGTAAAAAATAATAATAATTTTACACAAAAATATTTTACTAGGAAAGATACATTGAGATTTCTTTCATTCTCAAGTATGTCATGGGTAGGCAAGGCCTAGGCTGGCACTTTCCAGGGGGGCAGCAATAAAACCCACCACTAAAGGGGATATTCACAGAGCACCGAAATGACGCAGACATTTCAGTGTTCTGTTGTTCCCCGCACTTTGGGGAATTTCCCCGGTGAATTCACCGCAGGGTTCCTGAAGTGCAGGGAATCATCCACCGAATGCTGCCGCAAACCCGTCGCCCCGCTGTTTTCAAAAAATCAAAAATGTCTGGAATTAAGATATGAGGTCCTATGAATGATAATAAAACGGTCTGTTACAGAAAAAAAACAGTATTAGGAAAAAAAAGATTTTTTTTTTAAAAAATGCCTAAGAGATATATTAAAAAAAATCTATAAATAATGAGTCTTTTTACTACAGAATAAACGAATAAACGGTTTATTGGATATTTGATAAAAACAGGAATATTTTTATCATTGAAATCTATGGGATTCGCCTGAATAAACTTGCCTAATGAACCCATTGAACATATGGGCATTTCACTGACATTTCACTGCTGTGAATAGATTAACCATTGCTTCTCTATTGCAGTATTTTGGGGGTCACAAATTTCTACAAAACATTTGGGAATTGAGGTGATCTGTGTCTTGTCACTGCCAGCAAGTATTTTGGGATTCACAAATTTCTACAAAACATTTGGGAATTGAGGTGATCTGTGTCTTGTCAATGCCAGCAAGTATTTTGGGGGTCACAAATTTCTACAAAATATTTGGGAATTGAGGTGATCTGTGTCTTGTCACACAGTATTTTGGGCGTCAGTAATTTCAACAAAATATTTGGGAATTGTTATAATCCATGTGTTCTCACTGGCTGCCACCCATCAGGGGGTCACACTGATATGAGGTTTCTGACACTTGTAATCTGTCTTCTCACTGCCACACATTAGAGGGCCCCACATACTTCTAGCAGATTTATGCGAATTGTAATTTGTGTCTTCTCACTGCCACCCATCAGGGGGTCTCACTGATTTATAGGAGGTTTCTGGGAATTGTAATCTGTGTCTTGTCACTGGCTGCCAGCTATCAGGGTGTCTCACTGAGTAATACCAGAGTTCTGTAAATCTTTAATCTTTATTAGACATGTGCACAGCACAAAATTTAGTTTTGAATTAATGGATTAGTCCTAAAATGCAATTTATTTAGTTGCTAAAGAAATTCGTTTTCAGTTCTTCAGTATGAAAACTAATTTCATTCATCCGAAAACCAGTGGCTACAATTACTATTGTAGTGGCTCCTCAGAGGGCTGAGATCGCTTCTTGTTACAGTATCTCTCACTCCCAGTACAATGTGCCAGGCAAAGCTGTTACAGTAACTGACTGCTGCTCATCAGAGTGCTCAGTTTCAGTAAAACTAGTAAATAATATTTTTATATATAAGAGGTTAGAACAATATTATTTCCTTATTTTACTGAAACTCTGAGCGCTGTTACAGTCAGTTACTGTAACAGCTGAGCCTGATATATTGTACTGAGAGATAATATAACAAGCAGCCGATCTCAGCGCTCACAGCCACTGGATTTAAAGGGCTTTAAAAAAAAAGGCTCCTCCCTGTATAATGTATAGAACATCCTCCTGCATTAATTAATACCCCTCTCTGCATAATGTAGATAACATCCTCCTGCATTAATTAATACCCCTCTCTGCATAATGTAGATAACATCCTCCTGCATTAATTAATACCCCTCTCTGCATAATGTAGATAACATCCTCCTGTATTAATTAATACCCCTCTCTGTATACAACATCCACCTTCATTAATTAATGCCCCTCTCTGTATAGAACATCCCACCGCATTGGTATGTGGAGGGTGCAGAACTTCGGAATGCAATGCTTATCCAGCACAGGAGAAGGACCTTTTACTTAAACATTGTATCTCTGTGGGGGAGACACAGGAATATAAAGCAGGGGAGAGGGAAAATATTAACGTAAATCGGTCTGAAAGCTCAGAGAAGAGATGATTGGAGCAAATTTATTTTTATAATAAACTAAAGCACTTTAAATCTAGGGAAAACATTTAAATAAATACACTGAAGGCTCATAATGACAGAGTAACTGTGAGTGCTGGATACTAAATGTATCAGACGTAAAAAAACTTTATAACAAGCAGCACTGGGGAGAGGAGAGGGACTTTATATAAAACGTGTATTACAGATGAGGAAAGGGGGATAATTTTATAAAGTCCCTCTCTTCTCCCAGCGCTGCTTGTTATAAAGGTTTTTTTACTATTCAGCCCTCCTCTGTCATTAGCCTACAGTGTGATTTATTTGAATGTTTTCCTTCTCCAGCTGCTTTTATCATCTTGTCTGCCTCATAGACATGCAAGGGTTAAGTAAAGGTTTCCTCTCCTATGCTGGCTGTCTGTGCTGCGAGTGAGTATTCTGTAGCTCTATCACTGTCAGATTTTCAGGTAGGGGTCGGGAAGGATTACTCATGCAAACCTTTTCTGTAGCTTTGCGATGTTGCGCTTCATTACTGGTCTCCTTCACTCATTAATGTAATATCACAAAAAGGACTGAAACTAAAATGTAGTGCATTTTATTTTAGTTTCTTTCGTTTTTTGTACTGAGCAGTTTCGTATCTCTTGAGTCATACGAAAACTAAATTATCCCAAAATTCGAACTAAATCATTTTAGTACTAAAACGAATGCACATGTCTAATCTTTATACCACAGTTGAATCAGAGTTCTGTATATATTTAATCTATATATCACCCACCATGTCTGAAAGAACAAAAAGGACAGGCAGACTCTCCCAGACACAGATAAGAGGGCAAGCAGCCCCTGTGTCAGGAGGCTGTGCCTCTGGTTGTGATAGACGAGGTGCATCCTCTGCAGGGGCACGCTTGTCCTTTCTAACTGGTACTGGCCATCTGAAGCAGCAGCAACATACAGAGGATTTGGTGGATTGGCTAACCAGGCCATCCTCATCCTCCAAGTCCTCTGCCAGCCAGGCTTCTAGTGGTTTACAGTACACCTCAGCTGCCAAAGAATCTAATGCAGCCTCCATGTCCACAGCTACTCCTGCTGTAGCCTCGCTATCACACACGGAGGACTCAGCTGAATTGTTTGACTACAATGACAGTGACATGCTGCTTGAGGATGCGCAGCAAGTACAGTGCTCTGATTCAATCTCTGAGGTTGATCAAGGGAGTATAATCAACCTAGAGGAAGAGGGTGCCAGTGATGACACACAAATAACTGGCACTCATGTTGCCCCAGCAGCTGCAGCATACTGCCAAGTTGGCTCCAGTGACGAGGAGATAGGGGGTGAAGATGACATTGATGATGAGGTCACTGACTCCACCTGGGTGCCAGATCGAACAGAGGAATCAAGTGAGGAGGAGGGGAGGAGGAGGCACAGCAAACATGAGGCACAACATCCTCTATGACCAACCGTAGCACTAGCCAGTCCAAGGCATCAGATGTCAGAGCTGCTCCGGTGCAGAGCGCTGTTGTCTCAAAGCACACATGCAGAAACTCTGCTGTCTGGGAGTTCTTTAAGAAATGAGCAGCAGACCCCACTGTTGCTATTTGTAATCTATGTCAGATGAGGCTTAAGCGTGGGAAAGACACCGGACACTTGGGTACCACATGATTGAGTGACATATGACCTCCTGCCACACATCCCGTTGGCGCAAAACTTTGCGTAGGTCCTCCTTCTCATCTGTCTCTACCCCCACTGTATGTCCTGCCATGTCATTTCCTGCTACAACCTCCACTGACAGGGATGATGCTACAGTAATGGATGTACCAGCTCCTTCCTCACAATGTGACTGCATCCCATCATCTGAAGATTTGCGCAGTCAGATTACATTGGCCCAGCTGCTGCAGCGTAAGAAAAAATATAGTCCCAACCATCCCCAAGCACAGCGTCTAAATGCCAGTTTAGCAAAATTACTCGCATTGCAGCTGCTGCCTTTCCAGCTGGTGGACTCTGCTTCCTTCCGTGATTTTGCTGAATGTGCTGTACCACAGTGGCAGGTTCCAAAACGCCATTACTTTTCACGGAAGACAATGTTATGGAGTCATTGGGAAAGGCAGTCAGCAGCAAGGTGCATGTGACTTTAGACACGTGGTCCAGCAAGCATGGACAGGGTCGTTACATTTCCTTCACGGCACACTGGGTAACTCTGATTGCAGCTAGGAGGGATCCAAGACGGGGCTCTGTGCTGGAGCTTGTTCATCCACCACGCCTCCAGAAAGCTGCTTGTATGAGGTCTGTCTGCTCCACCACACCTCTCCCTCTTCCTCCTCCTCCTCCTTCTGTGTCTCTGGCGAAGTGGCAGTTAAACCGACGCCTGACAGGGTCTACGCAATGGCTCAAGCAAAAAGAAGCCATACTGTGCTTGAGCTGGTTTGTTTAGGGGACAGGAGCCACAACGGGCCAGAAATTCTGTCAGCTCTGCAGGGCCAGGTGTAGAGATGGTTAACACCATGCCAGCTTGAGCTGGCAATGGTCGTCTGTGATAATGGAAGCAACCTTCTCTCCGCCCTAAGCATGGGTAAACCACACGTCCTAAATCTAGTGGTACAGCGTTTCCTGACCAGGAAGACTCGGAAGCTAATGCCACCTCCAACCTACGCTGCATGGGCTCCCTTATAATGCAAAGCCTGCTAAAGGACCCCAGGATTTGTGCTATCAAGGAGAGGGATCATTACTGGTTGGCAACCCTTCTTGATCCACGATACAAGGGGAAAGTTGTAGAGCTCATCCTGCCCGCACAGAGGGAGCACAGGATGAAAAAACTTGAGAACGCTCTAAAGCGACACTTGTGTAACACCTTTCCAGGCACTGGTAGGTTACCAAGTGATGACACACGTGCTTCTGAGGCTGCGGATGATCAGAGGAATAGTGGTGAAGGCCCGGGCCGCTTGACTGATACATTTTTTTTTTATTTTTTTAGTCCACGACGCCCAGGAACGTCAAATGTAGGCACCCATTGCCAGCGTCTTCACCATATGGTGCAGGACTACCTAGGGGCAAGGGCAGACCTGGATACCTTTTCAGCAGATGATTCACTGGCTTACTGGGTGTTGAGATTGGATCACTGGCCAAAACTTAGCCAATATGCTATGCAGCTACTAGGTTGCCCTTCATCTAGCGTGCTTTCTGAAAGGACGTTCAGTGCCGCTGGAGGTTTTGTCAGACAAAAGAGTGCGTCTGTCCACTGACTCTGTAGACCGACTGACATTTATAAAAATGAATCAGCCTGGATCAGCAGTTATCAATCCCCTGATGCTGACGTAACGGAATAGATCGGGGATGTCTTCTGCATTCACAAAACCTCCATCACTGAACTCTTCCACAATACCACAAAAGGGTTACGGTGTGAATGCACTTGCTGCCATGAAAGGCACAATATTTGGCTGCACTGACGCCTGTGCCATTATTATTATTATTATTCTTTATTTATAACGTGCCAGCATATTCCGCAGCGCTGTACAATAAGCACAGTACAGACAGGGTTACAATACATTGAACAACATTTGACAAACATTTGGTTGCACTGATGCCTGTGCCAGATTTATATCATTTAAATTTTTTGAACCGCAGGGTCCAACCCTGCACTCTTCCACAATACTACAGAGGGGTTACTGTATGATAGTACTTGCTGTCCTGGCAGTCTGGCACCAAAAGCACAATATCTGGGTGCACTGTCTCCCATTATTAGATTCATATCTTTTTAATATATGATCGAATGGTCCACCCCAATACCACATAGGGGTTACTGTAGGAATGCAATTGCCGGCCTGGCACCAAAAGCACAATATCTGGGTGCACGAACGCCTTTAGCAGATGCATATCTTTTTAATATAGGACCGCAAGGTCCACCCCTGCATTCTTCCACAATACTACAGAGTGGTTACTGTATGATAGTAGTTGCTGGCCTGGCAGTCTGGCACCAAAGGCACAATATCTGGGGGCACTGACTCCCATTACCAGATTCATATCTTTTTAATATAGGACCGCATGGTCCACCCCTGCATTCTTCCACAATACTACAGAGTGGTTACTGTATGATAGTAGTTGCTGGCCTGGCAGTCTGGCACCAAAGGCACAATATCTGGGGGCACTGACTCCCATTACCAGATTCATATCTTTTTAATATAGGACCGCATGGTCCACCCCTGCATTCTTTCACAATACCACAGAGGGGTTACTGTATGAATGCACTTGCTGGCCTTGACGCCTGGCACGAGCTCCCCGCTGCCATCCCCCCTTGAGTTGGCCATGAAATGGCCCCCCTTTCACTCATCTCCCCACTGAAGATACAGTCTCATCTGCCTCCCCGCACACTCCCTTTTATGCTGGACCTCCACACACTGTCCTTTTGAAGCATGTTTCCCTCCCTCTAATGTGTTTGGCTGCACGCTACTTGGATTATGGATGCTTGCCGCGAAGATGTGCGAAGGCCCAAGCACGTATGCCTCTGCCTGTGTCTCATTTGGGTGAGGGTCATGTTCCTTCTTGTGGGGTAAATATTTTCCCGCCTCTGACTGTCACCATACTTTGCTGAGGGAGCAGGCCTTCTCCTTTGAATGTTGCCTTCTTTTACTGTGGGAAATGTTTTACACATTTGGTTATTGCTTTACTTTAATGGGGGAAATGTTTTACGCCCTTGACTATTATCTTGCTTCACTGTGGGAGATGTTTTACCCCCACGGTTCGACCTCATTTACATGAGGGAACTGTTTTGCGCCATTGGCCTCTGCTTTGTTTTAATGGGGTAATGTTTTACGCCAATGGCTTTTGTTTTGCCTTAATGTGGGAAATGTTTTGCACTCTTGGCTTTTGCCTTACTTCACTGTGGGAAATGTTTTACCTCCACGGCTCAACCTCACTTTCATGAGGGAACTGTTTTGCGCCCTTGGCTACTGCATTACTTTAATGTGAGAAATGTTTTGTGCCATTGGTCTTTGCTTTACTTTAATGTGGGACATGCTTCACGCCTCTGACTTCGGCCTTCTTAATCCGTAATGGGGGAAAGGTTTTACACCCTTGGCTTTTGCCTTACTTCACTTGGGAAATATTTTACGCTTCTGGCTATTGCCTTACTTCACTGAAGGAAATGTTTTACCCCATGGCTTGGCCTCACTCTCATGTGGGAACTGTTTCTCTCCCTTGGCTCCTGCTTTTCTTTATTGCGGGAAATGTTTTGCTCTACCTTTTTAAGGGGTAAATGTTCTACGCCTCTGGCTTTGGCATTTCTTTCATGGGGGAAATGTTTTACGCCATTGGCTTATACATTACATCGATTAGGAAATGTTTTTAACACCTCTGGCCCCGACCGCACTTTAAAACTGTGGGAATTGTTTTCCGCTCTTGACTTTTGCCTTATTTTTCATGGGGGAACTGTTTCACGCATTTGTCTGGTGTTTTAATTTAATGGAGGAAATGTTTTACACCTTTGGTTTTTGTCTTCCTCTAATGGGGGAAATGTTTTATGCCTTCGGCTTTTGCCTTACTTTGAAGTGGGAAATGCTTTCAGCTTTTGACTATTGCCTTACTTTGCTGGTGGACCTGTTTTATGCCGTTGTTTACTGCCTCACGTTCTCAGGGGAAATGTCTTACTGGGGGACTGGAAGAGTTGGCTGCCGGGGGGTGCCCGGGACCCCCGAGTGGTTATGTGCAGTATCGTGCCCGATGTACCGGCTATAGTTTTGTATGCTTTTCAGGAGTGGGGGGCTCTCTCTCTCGCGATCTTTGTTCCTTCCCCTCACAGGAGACCCATTACACGGGGGCTTCTGTTCCACACTACTGGGGGAGGGCTTCTCCTCCCACTACCATGGCACAGGCAACATGCATAAAGCAGGAGTCTCGATCCTGCTCCGAATCGACTTGCACTTCCAGCTGTCTCAGACTAACTCTGCACTGGACGGGAGATATCTCTGGGTAGATGGCTTGATTGCTGGTCATCCTGTGACCCTGGTGATAGTGTATGTGCCCACCCCTCCGGACAAGAGTTTCTTCTGTCACCTGGCAGGACACCTTGCCTTGCTGCCCAACATAAGTAGTTGTAATCCTTGTACCCGCCTTGGGTGTTATATCCTTAAGAAAGCACGGTCCTCTTGGGATTTCATACACAAGTCCTTTATTGAATTAACTGCTGTTTAGCAGACAGCAGTGTCAGCATTCAAAACAAAACAAACACGTCCCTAAAAAATAAACTCTAGCTCCTTTGAGCGCTGACTCACTTAAAGGTCCCTTACTATCAGGGCTTCTCTTCTAAACTAAACAAACATAGGTTTTCACCAACCTTAGAACTGTTATGTCAGCAATCAAGCTTCAGCCAGGAACCAAAACACTTTGCTCCTCTCCACCACGGGCACCTCCCTCAGAGTGAAAAAGCAGGCAGTGATTTCTTTTCACTGCGGCTAAATTACTTCCAGCTGAACAGTGTGTGGAGAGTAAAAGAACCTCTTGGGCTTCCATATATAACACAAATGCTCCCCCTGGAGCTAAATATCATATCCCTCCCTATATAGTTTAGAGGGAATATACACCCCGTCACAGACCATACCGTGTACTTTATCACATAGTCAATGTAATAGAGCAGCAGGAAATGCTAGCAAAATGCTTGATTGTGTAGGGAGAGGTATTAGCAGTAGGAAAAGGGAAGTGCTCATGCCACTGTACAGAGCACTGGTGAGACCTCACTTGGAGTACTGTGTGCAGTACTGGAGACCGTATCTCCAGACGGATATAGACATCTTAGAGAGAGTTCAGAGAAGGGCTACTAAAATGGTGTATGACTTGAAGGAGAAAAGTTACCAGGAAAGGCTTAATGATCTTAACATGTACAGCTTGGAAAAAAGACGAGACAGAGGAGAAATGATAGAAACATTTAAATACGTAAAGGGAATCCACAAGGTAGAGGAAGGGAGTATATTTAAAAGGAAACAAAATAGCAAAACAAGAGGACATAGTCTTAGATTAGAGGGGCAAAGGTTTAAAAGTAACATCAGGAAGCATTATTTTCCTGAGAGGGTGGTGGATACATGGAACAGCCTTCCAGTTGAAGTGGTAGAGGCCAAAACAGTAATTGAATTTAAGCAGGCATGGGATAGGCATAAGGCCATCCTAAACAAAAGATAAATCCAGGTAAAGTATCCATGTAATTGGACAGACTAGATGGGCCGAAAGGTTCTTATCTGCCGACATTTTTCTATGTTTCTATAACTGTACTCATTAGGTGAAAAATAATAGCTTTTAATTTCCTGTATGAATATATATATACTGTGATTCAAATACATATCTTAGTCAATATGCCCCTTTGTAAGTTTTCACACTTTGTGCACATTTTTTCTCGAAAGAAGTATATGGAATTTTAATTTAAAGCATATATCCTGCATAGACAGGGTCTCTTGTTTCATTGTTACCAGGCTAGAAAAAAAGAGCTCAAAACTCTGTTACCGGGCAGATAAAAGTAGAAAGAAAGTTTGTGTTGTCAGTGTTAATTACATTTGATGTTTGGTGGGATGAACTACGTCTGTTATTGGAACAATCTCATTGGTTATAAATGTGTCTGAGTTTTAATAAAAGACCTGGCTGGACAAAGACATGCCAGATATACTTGAAGCCCCACATCCTGTGATTGACTTCAGCTATCTCCGCTATAGCATAGCGCTGCTGCTTGCGTCTTTCTTGATTTTATGAGAAACATGAGAGATCCTGGACTTATAAATCCCCAACACGGACTCGCCCCATCCCCCTTCACATTATCCCTTACCCCTGATAATGTCCATGGACTTGCCCATTCCCCCATATATATGTCCCACTACCCCCCTCCTCCCCATATGCTTTGGCAATGCTAAAATGTATTTGGTCCTGCCAATAAAGCTTATTTTGATTTGATTTGATTTGATTTGATTTGATTTGACTAAGGGTTTCTGGGATGCATGCTATGGCAAATATGAATAGGAATATTGATTTGATATTATTATTTAGTTTAACAAAATGGTGTCAGAGGTGGCTTAACTTTTGCCTTTCAACTTGCTTTTGGCCATTGTTAATGGGGATTTGGTTTTTGAAGCCCAGACTTCCCTTACGTGAGTTGCTTCTTCAGAAGTGTGAACTTGCCATCTTTTGAGTTTAATTGTTGTGACGTATGTTAGGTATTAATTGTACTAATTCTACTAGTGAGATACGTTGCTAATGATATCTCTGAGTACTTGCTAACATTGACCATTAATTTAGTCTGGATTTCTCTGCATTTAGGCCTTTTGCTCATGATTCCTATTTCTGCTTTTAAGAATGATCTTTATTCTGCTGTCGCAGCTCAAATTGTTTTTCTGTACCTTGATCATTTCTGCTCATCTCTCTATTGACATAACTTCATTTGACCGAGCCGAATATTGATTTGTTCCTGAAGACGAGTTTATGTCGACCTGACCAATGTTAATTGATAACTTGCTACATGCGGTGATGGCTTTCACTATTAATTAATCTAAGCCCCATCTCTTGATATAGCTTAATGCAATTAATCTATGCAATGTATGTCTGTGATTGGTGAGCTGCGTCTCACCCGATATTGTACCACCCTGTGTCCTCCCCATTCCCTCCCTTCTTTTTTCCTGTATCCTCCCACCTGAAACCTTTAAAAGATCTCTCAAGAATAAATCTCTAGAATGATTGCACATTAGATACTGTTTCTGCGTGTGTTATTCTTCTCCGATCGATCGCGTGGCGGCTGATACATAGAAGGCGAGGTGTGAAAATAGGTGTCCAGGAGTGACGAATGGTGTCGGGACTTGGGACGCTTACAATTATGGTGTCCGCAGAAGTGGGATCCTGTGAATGGGTAAGTGAAAGTCTGTTGACTGTTTTACCTGCTCAGTAGGATTACGTATCCACGTTCAGGGTTACGAGCTGCTCTTATCCAGAGCGACTACGTATCCCACTATCCAGGCAAGGATAGTGTTGTGGCAAATGCTAACGGAAGCAGGTTGCCTTATCTGGAGCACAGTGTATGCCCAGAGAGATGATGTCTGTTTGGTGCTGAGGGAGCACGTCAGTAAGTATATAGATGTGCGCACAGGTTTATTTGTTTTTGCTCGTATTTAGTGCTAGTAGAATTAGTTAGGAGATAGTGACACACTCTTCTATGTATCAGAGCCACACGCACAGCGAAGCTGGTTGTTTGCATAAGAGAGTGGGGAGATTGCATGGGCCAAGATATCAGCGCGATTGTGTATGTGACAATCTCTACATGTAAGACGTGTTTGTGCTTGTGTTTTGTGTGATTTAACAAGTACTAACACTTAAACAATGACAGCTTATACAGTCACAAGTTAAGTACGTAGTACTGTATATTGTTTTTTGTAGACTTTGTTTGTGTAGTTTCTCTACATAGGTGTTACGATGGGGAACTCAAGCTCCACGGAACAAGGAGACAAGGAGGTGACGGTGCCTGATTTCGAGGCACTACAGAAGGGAACAACGAAAGGGGGAAAGCCCAAGATCCGCTATCGTACCAGTAAGAGCCTGCCGAAGACAGCGGGTAACTGCACAAATGCCCCAAAGGATCCAAAGCCTTTTCCAGATGAAACTCCTTTCGACTACATAGGTCGTATCGCTGGTGCTTATTATACGATTCCATTTACAGATCTTCTCAATTCGTGGACTACCAGCCTATTATCCACAGACCCGTTTCCCACAAAGGGGGCAATGGATGATTGGCATATTAAAATGATTAAAGGTTTGTGTCTGAACGATAGAGAAACCTTCCCTTGGTTTACAGGAGACTCCAAGTGGGACAAGAAGTACATGAAGGATTGCGGTAAAGTATGGATTGAATTAGCCCCGTATTACAATGCCCCTGGGACAAAAGCACCCAAGTACATCCCTACTGCACCTACACCCATACCACCAGCATATGTACCCCTATACCCGCCAACATCCACTCTATTCCCACACGCTACAAAGCCAGAGGTGCTAGCCTCAGCCTTACAGGCTACAGGCCTTCTACGGGTTACAGAAGCACCAGGTGACCCCTATGGGATAGAACAGGCGGAAGCAGCATTAGAACACGCACATACGCAAGCACAGACACAAGGGGGTGTACAGAAAAGCATTAAAAGAACAGTAGAGGCAGAAGGGGTTGAGCTACTGCTTGACGAGTTTGGGAACCCACAAACCAGATATCCCCCACGAGAACATGCACCCCCTAACACGTTTCCACAGCCAGATAA
The DNA here is from genome assembly GCA_009667805.1 of Leptobrachium leishanense. Lineage (NCBI taxonomy): Eukaryota > Metazoa > Chordata > Amphibia > Anura > Megophryidae > Leptobrachium > Leptobrachium leishanense. The sequence continues at coordinate 457,054,413 of CM019064.1, read as the reverse complement.
TCGAGTGGAAGCAGCAATGGCAAAGAGGGAACACACAGAGTATATTGAAGAGTATCCTTTTATGTCAGCAGGTGAACACTTGATTATAGTCCCAGTAGATATGGCTGTAATAAATGATATTATTAAAGGAGCCCCAGACCCGGTAAAATCACCTGCAGCCACAGTACAGTACCTAAAGAGAGCTACAAAAGGACTTAGGTTTACTGTAGAAGACTATCGAATGATTATAAATGGTGTGATGGGATATGATGGTGATGGAAGGTTCAGATGGGAACAGTGTCCATTACTCACTGAAGTGGCAGTAACAAATTACACAGAATACCCCTTGAGAACACAGATTAAGATAGATGAGATGTGGGCATCTGTTTTAACTGAATGGATTGTGATGCATGGTAATCGTAAGTCTATGGCTGCTGTCCTAGCTTGTAAGCAGGAGAAGAATGAAAGTGCAACGCAATTTGTGAAACGTTTTCGTGCGAACTGGAAGGAAGATGGTGGACTGACGAGAGATGGTGAAACAGGTGAAATGTATGTACAGACGCTGGTGAATAACCTGTTGCCTGATGTGCAGAGATTGGTGAAGCAAATGGTTGATAATTGGCCTACGCAATCGCCTGATGACATAGAAAGAACACTACAGGTAAAAGATGCAGCTGGGTGTTTTGAAAGGAATATTAAAGATGGTAAAAGTATGTTGCTAGCGTTTCAAGGACAGTATAGAGGAAGTTGGAATAGTGGACAGCAGCAGCAGAGAGGTAGAGGCAGAGGCAGAGGCAGATCAGGATATCATAACCAGGGAGATAGGAGAGGTGGTCAGGATGCGCAGCGTGACAATGCATGTTTTTATTGTAAAAAGATAGGCCATTTCCGAGCACAGTGTCCAGCACTGGCGGATCGACAACAGGATGGGTACACACCACAACAGCCTAACCCCTATCATGCTGTACAACACAGTGACACAAGAGACTCACAGGCCAGACCACCCAGACATCAGATTGACTGGCAAACACAAAACAGACAATAGGGCTGCCCGGAAGGAGACTCCCTCAGCCTAGTTCAGATTACCAATGCCCATACTGAACTACCACTCATTCAAATCCGAGTGGAAGACCAGTGTATCCCGTTCTTGGTTGATACAGGGGCTACCACGTCTACCATAAAGGGTGAGTGGTATAACGGTGACCTGGAAGATGCTGAGCCTTCTATGGGAATCAATGGGGTCTTGACTAAAACCAAACGGACTACACCTTTACGCATATGGGATGACGATGGGAATGTAATTACCAAACAAAGTTTTTCCATCCTCCCCACATGTCCAGTGAACTCGTTAGGGCGTGACGTGTTGGGTGACTTAGGTATACAGATCACATGTGGGCCAAAGGGATAACATGGAATGCACAGATGTTAGCCGACATGATAAAGAATAACCAGACCATGATTACTGATTTCCGTAGTGCACCTGAGGCCAGAGCCAAAATGGAACGCACTAAAGTACATCTTGCTTATGCCATAACAACTGGAGCTTTTGCTTTTGTTAACCATGATAATCGTACTAACATACCCGATGTGAATGCTACTCTTGTGTTTGATTATAATGTCCCTCTATGGCTTCCGCGTATGGGTGATGATCCAGTGTGTCCACATACAGACAAGGAAAGAGAACAATTAGCTAATTGCTTGGGTATCTTTTGTTGGTACCTGATAACCACTCTTGTTCAGAGATGTACACCTATAGAGGCTGTACAGCTGGTTTTAACACAGTACATATGCACCACATACCTGGAAAGCTATGTGATATCCCCACACATAGAACCAGAGGAAAATGTGAATGTTACCATCATTCGTTGGTCTAAGGCCGCTTCCAAGTACCTCTTAGCCCCGAACATTACCTCGTTGTATCTACAACACCAGAAGGCCAATCCAGGTTTGGTTCTAACCTTACCTGACGGGGTATATTACCTCTGTGATAAGTGAGCATATAAGACCATACCAGTACATCTAAAGAAACCATGTTTTATAGGACAGGTCATGCCCGCTTTCACTGTCTCTAAGACAATACCCAAGACACATATACGCATCCTCAAACTCAAACGCAAACGAGCACTGACAGTTAAATCTTCTAAGACTGAAATGTTTTTCCTATCTCTGATTCCTGCTTTTGGTGTTGCTCGCTTGTATATCAAACTAAACCTAATTGCTACAGAAGAGCGGCCTTTTGGTACATTTGTTAGGTACCCACTCTAAAGAGGTGCCTTGAAGTGGCGAGTGGGCTTACGTTGCAATGGCCATTGAAACAAACAAAAACCTCATTTTTGTTGTACTTGGAACACATAGAAATGAGCGCAGATGACACTCTTTTTCCTTGTTATGTTTTATACATTAACCGGGCTGTTACTCCTGGCAGTTGCTGCCGCTCCGGTGAGTATGGGCGCGACGCCATTTTTTCTGTATTTATGTATATCATGCTTGTAACACCAGTCTGTCGTTCTGCAGCTGTTCCTCTTTCCATGTTTTTGTTTTTGATCCCAAATGGGAAGCGTTTGGTGCGTGTATAAATAAAACCCACCATCTCTGCCTCTCCTTGGCTGAAAAGCAGCTGAAGGGGCTTGGAGCTGCTCAGTAGAGTGGCCTTTTGGTACATTTGTTAGGTACCCACTCTAAAGAGGTGCCTTGAAGTGGCGAGTGGGCTTACGTTGCAATGGCCATTGAAACAAACAAAAACCTCATTTTTGTTGTACATGGAACACATAGAAACGAGCGCAGATGACACTTTTTTTCCTTGTTATGTTTTATACATTAACTGGGCTGTTACTCCTGGCAGTTGCTGCCGCTCCGGTGAGTATGGGAGCGACGCCATTTTTTCTGTATTTAAGTGATTTTTCCATGACATAAAGTGCCAGCTAGTGCCTTCACACGTAACCCCTTTGAGGTATTGTGGAAGAGTGCAGGGGTGGACCGTGCCGTCAAATATTACAATGATATGAATCTGGTACACGCGTCAGTGCACCCAAATATTGGGCCTTTGGTGCCAGCTAGTGCCGTCACACCGTAACCCCTCTGAGGTATTGTGGAAGAGTGCAGTGGTGGAGGTTTTGGGAATGCAGAAGAGATCCCCAATCTATTCAGTTACATCAACATCAGGGGAGTGATAGCTGCTGTTCCAGGACTGATTCATTTTTATAAATGTCAGCGGGTCTGCAGAGTCGGTGGACAGACGCACTCTTTTGTCTGTGACAAAACCTCCAGCGGCACTGAACATCCTTTCAGGAAGCACGCTGGATGAAGGGCAACCAAGTAGCTGCATAGCATATTGGCTAAGTTCTGGCCAGTGATCCAATCTCAACACCCAGTAAGCTAGTGGATCATCTGCTGGAAAGGTATCCCGGTCTGCCTTTGCCCCTAGGTAGTCCTGCTCCATATGGTGAAGACGCTGGCAATCCGTGCCTACATTTGATGTCCCTGGGCGTCGTGGACTAAAAAAATTTAAAAAGGCATCAGTCAAGCGGCCCCCTTCACCGCTCCTCCACTGATAAGCCCCAGCCTCAGAAGCTGTAATGCCCCGAGACGCCAGCGCCGCAGGAGACCTAAAAGCAAGCCAGTTTCCTGTAAGGAGACTGGTAATTCCTCTACAACCAGGCTGATCCAGCAACCAGGTGCTGGCTAATGCACCCTTATTCCCCTCTACAAAAAGGAACCACTCCCAAGGTCCAATGCTTCTGCATTACCTTGGTAAACACCAAGCTGACAGGGAGCTACCTCCTGTTCCTGCCTAAGAACATTAATCTATTTTGTTTCCTCCAGCATTTCTTGCCCGCTGTACCAACATTCCACAGATTCCTCGGAGCCTGCTGCCCTGCACCTCGCAGAATCTTCAGCCTGCTGCCGAATCCTCAACCGCTGCCCTGCACCTTGCAGAACCCTCATTCCGTTGCCCTCTGTTCCTGCATTCCTCGGAGCCTGCTGCCCTGCACCTCGCAGAATCTTCAGCCCGCTGCCGAATCCTCAACCGCTGCCCTGCACCTCGCAGAACCCTCATTCCGTTGCCCTCTGTTTCTGCATTCCTTGGAGCCTGCTGCCCTGCACCTCGCAGAATCTTCAGACCGTTGAGGTATCCTCGACCTGCTGCCCTGCACCTCGCAGAATCCTCTTCCCGTTGTCCTCTGTACCTGCATTCCTCGGAGTCTGCTGCCCTGCACCTCGCAGAATCTTCAGTCCGCTGCCGAATCCTCGACCTGCTGCCCTGCACCTCGCAGAATCCTCAGTCTGCTGCCTTCTGTACCTGCATCCCTCGGAACCCACTGCCCTGCATCTCGCAGAACACTCAGCCCGTTACCTTGCATTCCCAGGAACACCTACAGACCCAAGACCCTTTGCCTGCCAAGACTCTTCTGCCTTTTTGTTTTCTATTTTTCTCTAACGATCTCCTTAGCCTTCATTCTCATATTGTCTCCTTTCTATAGTTTAGAGTAGCTTAGTACTATCCTTCTGTTTACTCTTTTCTCATCTTGCTTTCAGTTAATTACATATATATATATTCAGTGTCTTCCCTTCCTCCTCTTATCCAGCTCCTTCATATATATTTGTTTATTGCCTTTATGTTACTCCAAATAAACCCTCTCTTGTATATGTTTATCTGAATCTCTGTTTCCCTTATTGCATATTGGGCTCAATCCTACCACCCCAGAACCAGCACCTGACAGAAGCACCTGTGTCATCACTTGGTAACCCACCATTGCCTGGAAAGGTGTGACACAAGTGTTACTTTAGAGCATCCTCAAGTTGTTTCATCCTGTCCTCCCTCTGTGAGGGCAGGATGAGCTCTGCAACCTTATGTCAAGTTCAGCCACTATGGCGGTACCCGGCATGCGCCAAGTAGGGCCCAGGTATAAGGAAAAGCCGCTATATGCAGAGATGCGTGACACAATGATCTGGGATATGTGAATAAACCACAGGAGACACTGGGGACCTCTGCACGGCTATACCGAAGGAGCCCTATACTGATAGATCGGTCCTTAGAGTGGCCGAATCTGCACTAATAGAAAAAGGTTACCTTTGTAGCCGTGCAGAGTCCTGGGGAAAAGACACCTGAAGGAGTATACTCAACAACTTGCAGGGAAGGACTTCCATATACAAAAGCCGTGGTCTACAGGGATACACAACATATAATACAATATGCACAGAACAGCTAGGGATGTCCAGAAGAGTCGTTAATAAATAAATAAGCCAGGGGTCAAAACCAAAACGTATACCTTGAGCCAAAGCGGGGATATAGCGCCAGAGAAAATCCGTCAGCCAGGCCAGAGGGTCAATACCAGGAAATCAATAAGAACATGAAACTCAGACAAGTGGGAAACACTGAAATAGAACTAGGACAGAATAACAGGGAGCTCTCAGGAACAAATCTGTAGCTGAAGTGAACCAGGATGCAAGAGCATGGTGATATGGGCCCATGGCTTTATATAGGGGAGTAATCAGCCCATATCACCAGCAGAAGCTCAACGAGCAAAGAACTTAACCCCTGAGCTGCATGTCAGGGAAAGCAGCACAGGGAAACACAGACATAAGGAATACAGAGGGCAGGGAGACAGGGTTGGAATGTGGGAACGTGACAGTAGCCCCCTCTGAAAAAGGTGACCTCAGGGCACCTGCAAAAATCCAAAAAAAAAAAAAAAAAAGCAAGACACACTCAGTCTTCTGAGTCTGAATCTTCAGCAAAATTCTCCATGAGACTAGGGAATCGCTGGAACACAACCCAGTGTGCCTCCCGGACCAGTAACCCAGAAGGAGTCCTCACAAAACCATTAGGAACATTTCTCCCTTTAGGAAACATTTTACCAACCAGACTCCCCGATTGCTGAGATTCCTCAAGGTAAGCTAGGAGTACAGCCTTATCAGACTCGGAAAGGAGCGTGATATTCTCGGACCCTGGGCGAAGTGTGGCATCCTCGGACCCAATGCGACTGGGGTTTTTCACCCTCTTTCATCTCCTCTTAGAGCGGGACTTGAGAGGGGTAACCCTATCACAGGACAAGACACTGGTGAAACCACTGTGGGACATGGGCACAGTGGGACTGCAATGAGGCTCTGGAACCGCTGACACACAGCTTGACTGGGTTTCTGGAACCGCTGACACACAGCTTGACTGGGTTTCTGGAACCGCTGACACACAGCTTGACTGGGTTTCTGGAACCGCTGACACACAGCTTGACTGGGTTTCTGGAACCACTGACACACAGCTTGACTGGGTTTCTGGAACTGCTGACACACAGCTTGACTGGGTTTCTGGAACCGCTGACACACAGCTTGACTGGGTTTCTGGAACCGCTGACACACAGCTTGACTGGGTTTCTGGAACCGCTGACACACAGCTTGGTACTGGCACACAGCTTGGGACTGGTACTGCTGGCACACAGCTTGGGACTGGCACCGCTGACACACAGCTTGACTGGGTTTCTGGCACTGCTGACACACAGCTTGGGACTGGCACCGCTGACACACAGCTTGACTGGGTTTCTGGCACTGCTGACACACAGCTTGGTACTGACACACAGCTCGGGACTGGCACCGCTGGCACATAGCTTGGGACTGGCACCGCTGACACACAGCTTGGGACTGGCACCGCTGACACACAGCTTGACTGGGTTTCTGGCACCGCTGACACACAGCTTGGGACTGGCACCGCTGACACACAGCTTGACTGGGTTTCTGGCACTGCTGACACACAGCTTGGTACTGGCACACAGCTCGGGACTGTCACCGCTGGCACATAGCTTGGGACTGGCACACAGCTTGGGACTGGCACCGCTGACACACAGCTTGGGACTGGCACCGCTGACACACAGCTTGGCTGGGTTTCTGGCACCGCTGACACACAGCTTGGGACTGGCACCGCTGACACACAGCTTGGGACTGGCACCGCTGACACACACAGCTTGGCTGGGTTTCTGGCACTGCTGACACACAGCTTGGGACTGGCGCCGCTGACACACAGCTTGACTGGGTTTCTGGCACCGCTGATACACAGCTTGGAACTGGCTTAACTGGCAGCTTGCCAGCCACGGGCGTGACAACTTCACTGTCAGACAAAGGCAACAGGATAGCAGTTCTACCACCAAACTCCTTGGCTGTGACCCCATCGCCAGACCCCATAATTGTGGCCTTGCTACCTGGCACTATGAGTGCGGTGGGTGATGCAGATAAGCGTACAGCACCACAGGTAATACAGCCTGTAACAATCTTACGCCCTGGACCACCCTTAGGGTGTCTGGCCGTTTGGCGAGGCCACATACGAGAGGCATTAATGGGAATAACCTCCATGGCTTCATCCTTTGACTCCTAATCAGCCCATATCACCAGCAGAAGCTCAATGAGCAAAGAACTTAACCCCTGAGCTGCATGTCAGGGAAAGCAGCACAGGGAAACACAGACATAAGGAATACAGAGGGCAGGGAGACAGGGTTGGAACGTGGGAACGTGACACCTTACCCTTGTATCGTGGATAAAGAAGGCTTGCCAACCAGTAATGATCCCTCTCCTTGATAAAACAAATCCTGGGGTCCTTTAGCAGGCTTTGCAAGATAAGGGAGCCCATGCAGCGTAGGTTGGAGGTGGTATTAGCTTCCGAGTGTTCCTGGTCGCTGAGGATGACCGTATCGTGCACTACCTCCTCCCAGCCACGTACTAGTCCTTGGGATTCTGGGGACACAAAACCCTCCCTTGGGGAATCCCCACCTTCAATGCCCCCACAACTGAAATATTCCTCCTCCTCATCCTCCTCCTGTCTGATCTGAGGACCCGCAGGAATGCTGTCTGCGTAAAGACTGGGGCCTTGAGAGCTAGCGAAGTCCTCCGCTTCCTCCCACTGCTCATGCCTCTAGTGCCACATCTATAATTCCCCGCAGAGTGTGCTCCAGCAGGAACACTAAAGGAATTGTGTCACTGATGCATGCACTGTCCCTGCTCACCATCCTCGTTGCCTCCTCAAATGGTGACAGTACAGTGCATGCATCTTTGATCATCAGCCACTGAGGGGGGAACCAAGTTGACCTGAACCTGACTTTGTGCCATACTCACACAGGTACTCATTGATGGCCCTCTGCTGCTTGTGCAGATGCTGCAGCATTGACGTGTGCTAGGCATGGTGCATGCGTCAACTTACCTAGGCGTAGGGCGAAGAGAAGGTTGCTGCCATTATCACAGACGACCAGTCCCAGCTCAAACTGGCGTGGTGTAAACCATTTCTGCGCCTGCCCCTGCAGAGCTGACAGAATTTTTGCCCGGTGTGGCTCCTGTCCCCTAAACAAACCAGCTCAAGCACAGTATGGCATCTTTTTGCTTGAGCCATTGCATAGCCCCTGCCTCGCATCGGTTTAACTGCCACTTCACCAGAGACAGAGAAGGAGGAAGAGGTGGTGGAGCAGACAGACCTCTTATAAGCAGCTTTCTGGAGGCATGGTGGATGAGCAAGTTCCAGCACAGAGCCCCATCCTGGATCCCCCCCAGCTGCAAGCAGAGTTACCCAGTCTGCCTTGAAGGAAATGTAACAGCCCTGTCCATGCTTGCTGGACTAAAGCGTCCACGTGCTGGTATAGTGAGGAATGGCCTTCCATGAAAAGAACTGGCATTTTGGAACCACCTGCCACTGTGGTACAGCACATTCAGCAAATTCACAGAAGGAGGCAGAGTCCACCAGCTGGAAAGACAGCAGCTGTAATGCAAGTAATTTTGCCAAGCTGGTATTTAGACGCTGTGCAAAGGGATGGTTGGGACTATATTTTTTCTTATACCGCAGCAGCTGGGGCAATGAAATCTGACTGCGTAAATCTCCAGCTGATTGGATGTTGTCACATTCTGAGGAAGGACCTGGTACACCCATTACTATAACATCATCCCTGTCAGTGGAGGTTGTAGACATGGCATGACATATAGTGGGGGTATAGAGAGATGAGGACCGATGGGAAATGTTGTGCCAACAGGATGCATGACAGGTGGTCATATGTCGCTTCAAGCATGTGGTACCCAAGCGGCTGATGTTTCTCCCACGCTTGATCCTCTTGAAACATAGCTTACAAATAGCAATGCTGCGGTCTGCTGCACATGTCGTGAAGAACTCCCAGACAGCAGAGTTCCTGGACGTGTGCTTTGAGACAACAGCGCTCTGCACCTGACATTTGATGCCTTGGACTGACTACGGTTGGTCATAGAGGACGTTGTGCCTCGTTTTTGTTGTGTCTCCTCCTCCTCACTTGACTTCTCTGTTCGATCAGGCACCCAGGTGGAGTCATTGACCTCATCATCGTCATCACCCCCTATCTCCTTGGCGGTATGCTGCAGCTGCTGGGGGAACATGAGTGCCAGTTCTTTGTGTGTCACTGGCACCCCCTCCCTCTAGGCTGATTATACTCCCTTCCTCAACCTCAGAGTTTTAATCAGAGCACTGTACTTGCTGCGCATCCTCAAGCAGCATGTCACTGTTATTGTAGTCAAACAATTCAGCTGACTCCTCCATGTATGATGGTGAGGCTACAGCAGGAGTAGCTGTCGACATGGAGGCTGCATTAGATTCTTTGGCAGCGGAGGTGGACTGTAAACCACTACAAGCCTGGCTGGCAGAGGACTAGGAGGATGAGGATGGCCTGGTTAGCCAATCCATCAAATCCTCTGTATGTTGCTACTGCTTAAGACGGCCAGCACCAGTTAGATAGGACAAGCATGCCCCTGCAGAAGATGCACCATGTCCACGACGACCAGGGGCACAGCCTTCCGACACAGCGGCTGCTTGCCCTCTTATCTGTGTCTGGGAGCGTCTGCCTGTCCTTTTTGGTCTTTCTGACATGGTGAGTGATATATAGATTAAAGATATACAGAACTCTGATTCAACTCTGGTATAAAGATTGGAGATATGCAGAACTCTGATTCAACTCTGGTATATAGATTGGAGATATGCAGAACTCTGATTCAACTCTGGTATATAGATTGAAGATATGCAGAACTCTGATTCAACTCTGGTATAAAGATTAAAGATATTCAGAACTCTGCTATAAGTCATTTCACTGATATTTTCCCTGCAAGGCTGCCAATGACCTCTACTCTCTCTCTGATTCACTTCCTCTCCTGCAGGCTGCAACACCCTGATAGGTGGCAAGACCCAGATTCAACTCTGAATAGATAAAGATACAGATTAAAGATACAGATGAACTGATTTAACTGTGGTATTCTATGGTATCTAGAATTAGATTAAAGATATACAGATTTTCCAGAACTCTGGTATAACTCAGTGATACACCCTGTCCCTGATAGCTGGCAGTGCCAAGACACAGATTTAAATTCCCAGAACTCTGGTATAACTCAGTGATACACCCTGATAGCTGGCAGTGCCAACACACAGATTCAAATTCCCAGAACTCTGGTATAACTCAGTGATACACCCTGATAGCTGGCAGTGCCAAGGCACAGATTCAAATTCCCAGAACTCTGGTATAACTCAGTGATACACCCTGATATGCAACAAATTCCTCTCCTTTCTAATTCACTCCTGGAACAAACACACGCTGGGACTATGGGGAAGCCTTATATAGTGTGCTGCAGGACTTAGCTCTGTGAGCCCATGATTGGGCAAAATTTGCCCAATCAGGACTCTGAGCCCTGATTGGCATAGTCTTACACCTGATCTTTGGTCAGGTGCAAGGCTGTAGCCAATTACAAGCTTCAGGCCAGTGGAAAAGTGCATTGTGGTGCATTGTGGGCGAACACGCGGCGAACACGTGGAAATGTTCGCTGTTCGACGAACGGTCGAACGGCCAATGTTCAATGAAAACTCATGTTCGCATCGAACCACCAGTCCATCCCTAGTCGTCACCCATGACCCGGAGGCTATCGCCGGACTATTTGAAGACTACTACACTACACTCTATCAGGGCACCATGACTGCTGCAGGTCGTATCACACTGGATGACATTCGTGCCCCGCTCCCCCCCCTCTCCCCAATGCAGTTGGAGGGCCTTTGTATGCCAGTCTCAGATGTGGAGGTTCGGGAGACCATCCGGTCACTACAGCTTTCCGAAGCCCCAGGGCCCGACGGGTTCTCCACCCACTACTACATGGCCTTGGCAGGGACTCTCCTCCCTCACCTTACCTCCCTGTTTAATGCTTTTCTAGCGGGCGATCAATCCTCCTCCATGTCTATGCTTGAGGCCAGGATTGTTGTGATCCCTAAGGAGGACAAGGATCCTACCATGTGTGCTAGCTACTGCCTAATTTTGTTGATCAATGGAGACATTAAACTTTTCGCTAAGGGACTGGCCCTCAGACTCGGTTGCCTTTTGCCGGGCTTGGTCCAACCAGAGCAGGTGGACTTTGTCCCAGGGAGGGAGGCCCTGACAATATTAGGAGGACTTTGAACCTTGTTCATCATGCAGGGTGCATGGCGCAGAGTGCTTTTCTTCTTCCACGGACGTGGAAAAGGCCTTCGATCGGGTGGATTGGGGAGGCGCTGGCGTCGTTTGGTATTGGAGGGGCCTTCCTGACTGGGATCCAGGCACTTTACAGAGTTCTGAAGGCTCGCATGGACACAAGGGGGGTTCCTTTTGGCGCCTTTCCTGATCCGCAATGTCGTCAGGGATGCCCACTGTCCCCCCTCTTATTTGCCTTATCTATTGAACCATTGAGCCATTAAGTTGCAGAACCGGCCTGATGTCAGGGAGTGGATGTGGGGGGGGAACCATTAAAGGTCAGCGTCTTTGCAGATGACATTCTCCTTTCTCTGATGTCCCCACTGATCACCTTGCCTACTCTTATGGCAGTTTTATGGGATTACGGGACGGAGTCGGGCTACTGGGTCAACGAGTCCAAGAGTGAGGCCCTTAAAATCTCCCTGACACCACCAGCAGTGGCCCACCTGGCGTCTGTATTCCCGTTTCGGTGGCAGTCTACCTCGCTCAAATCGCTGGGGGTGTACCTCACCCCTTCTCTGGGGACTGTTAATGCGGCCAACTACAGGCTACTATTCCCGCAGCTTCACCACCTCCTGGATGCCTGGGTGGACCTCCGTCTTTCCCTGCTTGGCAGAGTGTACGCGGTATGGATGACCTTAGTTCTTAAAGTCCTGTACTACTTACGCTGCCTGACTGTCCCAATTCGGGTCTTGGACCTCTCCCCACCTTCAGCGTTTGATACACAGCTTTGTCTGGGCGGGGAGACGGAGCCAGTTGCCTCGGACAGCAAGGTTCCAACACCGTCTCCACTGTCGTCTCGGCATCCCCATCTCTTCACCTATTATAGGGCAGCCCAGCTGGCCATGCTGTCCCACATTAATCTACCGGCATCTCATTCAAGATGGGTCCAGATTGAACAACTCATGGAGGGGCCCACACCCTTATGGGTTCTTCTGTGGCTGCCTCACGCTAACCCCCCACCTGTGTCAAAGTCCCACCCTGTGGCACTCCCTCAGGCTGTGTTGTGACCGCCTCTCTCGAGATGGCCTCTCCCCGGGACTATCGAACCTGACGCTCCTCTTCCACAACCCTGCGTTCCCACCTGGATGCCAGGCATGGACGTTCCTCTGATGGCAGGATTGGGGCATAATGGAGATACACCACTGCCTTTCCGGGGGCGCCCCGGTATCACTCTTGTCGCTTTGAGATCGTTTCGGCCTGCCAGATGGGGAGCTCTTCTGGGCCAGACAACTGTTGCACTTCGTGTGGGCTCTTGTCTGGGGGACCCCCGCCACCCATGACATTCTTTGAGCGCAGGTGCAGGAGAACAGGTCGCATATCAGCCCTGATCTCCTGCCTATATTCGCACTTGCTGCAGATAGCCTTCCCTCACCCCTCGTCTTACGTGGCCAGGTGGAGGGTGGATTTGGGGGTGACCTGGTTGGCGGAGGACTGGTCGGACATCTGGGACTGCTCTGCCAGGGTCACGGTCTGCACGGACGTCCAGGAGAGCTGCTTCAAGGTCTTTTCTCATTGGTATCTCCACCCCGCAGGTTGGCTCACTTGCACCCGGGAACCTCCACCCAATGCTTTCAAAGTTGAGGAGAGGAGGGGACTTACCTGCACTTGCAGTGGGAATGTGATAGGGTGAGGCCACTCTGGGATGGGGTGCTTGCACATCTGAGCCGCTGTCTGGGGGTCCATCTGTCTGGAGCAGGACCCCTGGACGGCTTTGCTTAATCGCCCGTATCAACACCTGTCTCGGCCCTACTGCTCTAAAAACCTGATTTCCCTGGTGTGCACCACCACTCGACTGTGCCTGGCGTTCACATGGAAGCCCCCTCGACAGGACCCAGGTGGATGCGAAGACCTGATATATTGTCACCATGGAACACCTGACGGCAATTCTTCATAACAGGATGCCCCACTTCGAACGGGTATGGTCTCCCTTTTGGACGGTGTTTGCCACCCCGACTGAGACGGCTCTGGTATTCTCTGGCTGACCTCCTTGTTTTTCCTGGACCTCCCGGCTGTTCCTTTTGGCGGCCCGTGCTGCCCTTTTTCACATCGGTGCTTCCTGACCGACGCTGTTGCTTCTCCATGAGTCCATCTCACACCCTTCCCTCCCTCCTCTCTCTTTTTTGTTGTTGTTGTTTGTTTGTTGTCTCTTTTATCCCTCTTGCTACTCCCCTCTTTTCCTTCTTTCTCTCTTTTCACACTTTTTTTCTTCTCCCTACTCCCTCGTCTCTTCTCTCTCTTTGCCTCCCTCCTCTTCCTCTGTTTTTGGGTTGTGCGACCTTTCTCCCCCCTCTGCCCTCGCTTTTCCTCGTGAACGGGGCTTTTCCTCCCTGCCCTTAACCATTTTCTGGATCTTCTTGCCTTTTTGATTGCAAGGACCTTTTTGTTTTAAGGAAATGCTCCACAGCGTTTCTACGCGTTCTGGCGTGTTGGGCCGTTGCTGGTGCTGCACACTCCAACTCCGGTGTCCTCTTTGCTGTTTAGTCAATAGCTTCTCCCGCTGCGCACTTCACCTGTTAAGTGTTTTTATGCTCCTACAGTTATGACATGTACCTTTCCCTTGCTGTATCTTGCTTTGTGGCTTTGGCCGTTGTGACCCAATAAAGAGCTACATTACAATCTTCACGCAAACATTAACGCTCACTTGCGTGAGCATTAATGTTTTCTGTGGTGTTTACCGCATTTTACAATCCAAACGCAAACGGGTTAAGTAACACGTTTGCGTTTGGTACCTTGTGCTTTTCAGCGCGAGGTTACTGTACTTTGTGCTCCCTATGTTTAACATGGGGAACGCAAAGTGTTATTCAGCGCTGGATTACAAAGTCCCAGTGCTGATTAACGTCTGGCTGTGGTTAGCAGGTGTTGGTGTTAACCCTTTCACTGCGGTGGACTGAGGCGCCTGAAAGGGAGGGGGGAGGTCCTTCGGACCTCTCTCCCTCCCGATTGCCGGGGTGCAGGGGGTTAATCCAGGCACTGTTTGGAAGGGCACAGCCTGCCCTTCCTAACAGTGCCTGGAATTAACCCCATGGGGGCCGGATCACGAATCGTGATCCTTTCCCGGAGCTGGCCGATGAACCACCTATCTCCCGATCCGTGGCAGCTAGGGGTTAATGTTTGGTACTGTTGGATCGGCCAGAGCATGGCCGTTCCAACGATACCAAACATGACTATGAAAAAAGTTTTAAAAAAAGAATAAAAGATAAAAATAAAAAAATATTTAAAAAGCAAATTAAAAAAAAAGGGTTTTTTTCTTTTTTTTGGTTCGTTAATGCAGCAATATTGTTCCCATTTCAATTATAATGTGAACAATGATGCTGCACTAACGATTTTTATATGCGGTGCGTTTGTTAAAAATCGCATAATTTTCCCCCAAAAAAATGTAACGAGACCCCATTTCTAATTTTTTTAACAAGCGCACCCCATACAAAATATAACTGCAATTGCTCGCATGTTAAAATGTGAAAAAAACACTTTACATGTTGTAAATTATTGAAAATTCATATTTTATTGGATTTTTTGTTATAATATACAGACAGGACATGACGTATACAAATAATAATGACATATTATGAATCTGCCGAGTCTGACGGAAAGAACGATATATAATATGTCTGGGTCATATAATAAAATAAGCCTTCAAAACACGTTTAAACATGACGAGCAAAACCGGTAAAAATGCGCTCAGCACAGAGACGTGAAACGGCTCAGCAGCGAAAGGGTTAATGCATTCTGCTTCTGCAGAATCCATTAACACCAGCCTAAAATAAAAAAAAAATCCATCTAATACCCTCTGTCCCGCAGTAAGGACGGCGGCTCCAACCGCCTCCTACGGTCGGCGGGAGCAGGGAAAGATTGGGGGAAAAGTATCACTACGCCGACCGCGAGGCGAGATCCGGCTGGTCATGCGACCGGCTAGTCATGTGACCGGCAGGGGGGAACTCGATAGAGTCCTATGGACTCCATCGAGTGGATGCTCGCAGCTGCGCTCAGCGCTGCAGCGAGCATCCAGGATTTTAACGCGCGGTAGCAATGCAGGCAGCATTTTTTGCGCCTTCATTGTAATCCAGCATTAAAACGCGGGCGCAAGGGGGAAAACTGCAGGCGCAGTTTTTTCCTCCCTTGCGCCCACGTTTTAACGCCCAAATCGTAATGTAGCCCAAAACTTTTCATTGCAAAAAAAAATATTTCATTTTATGCAAAACTCAAATAACTTAAATAGAATAATAATTTACAATCAGTGGTGGTACAGTGCACTCAGTGTGAGAATAAAAAACATATACTTTATGCGTTAGAAGTAGATCTTCTTAATGTCCGCTCATAGCATAAGGAAACAAAAAATATAAGAAAATGATTGTGCAGTACGTTTCTTAAACACATATAATGCTGATGTTCAATGACAACACACTTACAAACATAGAGCCTATACTGGGCCCTATTACATTCTTCACGCAAAAACGCACAACGCGTGAATTTTTGGGCGAAGCGTTAAACGTCAACGAGCGTAAATCAACGCTGGAATTACAATCCTCGTGCATTTTTTCATCCGTCAGAAAATAACGCACGTAAAATGGAAGAGCACAAATTTGTGCGCAGCAACGTTGCGCGCAGAGATCAGTGTGCGGACCGTTTTTTTCACGTGATTCAGCCAATCAGAATTAAGAACCACAATTGTCTCACCATTCTCACCATATACAGTAGCGCTGCACAAGTGTCTAAACATTGCTGACCCGGTTTTGTTATAGCTGCTGACATAACTGAATAGATCGGGGATCTCTTCTGCATTACCAAAACCTCCAACACTGCACTCTTCCACAATACCTCAGAGGGGTTACGGTGTGAAGGCACTTGCTGCCACCAAAGGCACAATATTTGGGTGCACTGCCACTGACGCCTATACCAGATTCATGTCATTTTAATATTTGACTGCAGGGTCCAACCCTGCACTCTTCCACAATACCATAGAGGGGTTGCGGTGTGACGGCACTGTTGCCGACACTAAAGGCCCAATTTTAAAGCACCTATTGTTACTTTCATCCAAAGCCTGCATAAGTTTCACCATAATTTAGCCCAAAAAAATCACTAAACTTGTTCTGCTTGTCCTAAAACGTCTCCTTTTTTCATACAGGCTATACCACCCCAAGCAGTTGTTTATGAATAGATTAAAGAAAAACCATTTACAGTCATTTGAAATGTCATTTTCTTGTTTTTAAATGTTTCTATACATCCTACAAATCGGCCACTTCACGGGCAGGTTATGGGGACCTCCTAGGCACGATATTTGAAGGAGTTTTTCGTTTTTATTCTTAACCTTTATTTCATGGAAAAATCAATGTTCCTTTAAAAACTTTTTTTAAAACTTTTTGTTCTTGTTTCCTGTCCCCCAGGGCACTACCCGGACCCCCATACACCTTTTATGGCAAATATCTAGCATATATGCCCTCTTGGAGGGCACTCTAAAAATCGAACGTTCTGGTCCCATTGACTTACATTGTGTTCGGATCGTGTTTGAACTCGAACTTTTGAAATTGTTCGAGTTCGAATGCGAACCGAACACGGGGGTATTCGACTCATCCCTACCCACTACCTGTCCTCACTAACTCCGCTCCACACTACCTGTCCTCAGTAATCACCAAATACACCCCAGCCTGCTCCCTACGGTCAAACAGTGACCTGCGCCTAGCTTCTCCCCACATTACCTCTTCCCATGATAAACTGCAGGATTCCATCCTCTGGAATGCTCTCCCTCGTACCGTCCGACTTTCCCCTGACTTCACTTCCTTCAAATACTCCCTTAAGATTTTCCTTTTCAGGGAAGCCTACCACCCGTCTCAATAATACACTGCACTGGCGCAACCAGTCCATCACTCTCCCCTTGCAGTCCATCACTCTCACCTTGCAGTCCATCACTCTCACCAGCCCATCACTCTCACCTTGCAGTCCTCTCCTCCTGTTTTCTCACCCTCCAACCCTTCTAGATTGTAAGTTCCCATGGGAATAGGGCCATTTCCTCCTGTGTTGGTTTGTCAAATGTTGTTCGGTCTCAATATATTGTAACACTGTCTATATTGCACCCATTGTTCAGCGCTGCGGAATATGTTGGCACTATATAAATAAATAATACTAATTATTATAATTGCTGTAAATCCCTATATAGGGCAGATGTGTGATGCCACTGTACAATCTGTGCCAGCATCACTCCCTCATACAGATATTACTTTAAAAAAAATGCCGAAGCTTCATTTCTGAGAAGCTCCTCACAGTCACTGCAAATTACCAATGCAGTGTGTCTGACTATCATATTCATCTATTTTAATCACATTTCCTCTATTTCAATTGAAGGACATTTCTGCCTGTATGTTGATAATGCTGAATGATATGAAAATGTTGCCACAGCAAATTTAGAAAAATACTATAGAATTTTTATTTAGTTAGATGTGATTTAAAAAAATCTGCATCACAAATAAAATACAAAGCATAAACAGTCATAAAGGCAGGGGTCAGGTCCAGGGGGAACGCATGGGAACTCCGTTCCTCCACTATTTTTGTAGAAGAGACTACGTTACCTTTGGTCCCACATACTATAAAGCTTGTATATATGTGTTCATACAGATCTTTCCCTGTTAAGACACAATAAATATCAGATTTTTCATAGTTTTTTGCTAAAAACCATATGTGTATGTAAATATATCAGATTTGACTGTGTATTTGTGTCAAGTGAATCGAATTGAAGCAAATTGCTACTTAAGGGACAGAAATCTAGTTGATTTCTCAAAGTTATTTATTAATGCCCTGACCCCCTGCATAAAGGTAATGTAAATATGTATACATAAACAATAAACAACATTATAATTATACAAAAGTAATCATTAACAGATTATTACCTCAGTTTGTATAGCTCAACAGTTACAGACACCCAGGGGATCACAACGTTCTGAGCTGGAGGTCTTTTATGAAGGGAACAGTTTGACTCCTTCCAGCTTCTGTGCAGAAATATATATACACACAGGAGTGATAAAGACACACCTTTGACCTTTAATATATTCCAACATACATAGCTTGTAAAATGAATAAAAATAGTCCATCAAATCTGAACCACTGATTGATCAAACAAAAACATTATGCAACTCACTCAAAGTGAAGTCACTAGGGATGAGCTGTTCGGTTCGATCTGTTCAGAGTTCGAATCGAACATCGGCTATTTGACAGTTCGCGAACTTCAAACTTTTTGGGAAGTTTGCCAAAAGTTCGAAAAATGTTTTGAAAAAGTATAAAAAATGCTTAAGAAATACAAAAAAATCTAGAAATAAAGAGATTCTTTACTGCAGATTATTATAAGCAACGGTTTATTATATATTGAATTAAAATGGGAATATTTTTAACATGGGAGCTTATGGGATAAAACGTTCTTGTTACTGAAACATCAGGCAGACACGGCCCTCTAATTAGGCATTGTAGAGGGCATTAGAGAGTGTGTATACGGGTATACACTGTACAGTGTGGGCGCTTGTTAATTTCAGTTAATAAAGTGCTATGTGAATAAATAATCAATTGCAGCCTAAGTATGGTGAGAAGCACATAAAAAACAACCAAAATACGTGCCAAGATTAAGATAAAAGAGTAAACAGGACCATACGGCGCATAAAACAGTGAACAGATAATTATATAAACAGCTGATTAATAGGAATAAAAGTAAAGGGTGTCCGGTGTCCTTTAGGTGTAAAAAGTGTCCTTAAAAATGCAAAAAATGTCCTTTAAAATACCAAATAGAGGAGATAAAAGAGTACAAGGAAATTTTAAAAGGATTAATAAGTCAATTTGTGCAAAAAATAAGTGTCCAAAAAAGTTCAGTGATTTATACTCAAGGGGTGTTTGTTGATTGAAGACAGATACAATAGTCTTCTCTGTGATGTGGATGTCAAATCTTCTCTTTAGAGATGTCCCTCAGAGAAAAATGAATAAAGGCAATAATAGTGCAGATGGTCTTACTGGGATGAGGTAATTTAATAAAATGAATGTTTCACTCACATTTATTAGAGCCTAAGGGAAATCCAGGCTCAAGGAAAATAGCTTGCGGCCAAGTATAGGGTGGCACGTCCCTCTTTTCATCTGTGGTGGTTACTAAATGAAACAGAGAGGATCGGGAGACGGCACTCCCATAGCGTAACTCTGTGCAATACAGGTGGAGGATTAAATTAAAATTAGTCACACTCACCAGTTATAGAGCCTCTCAATTCCAGGCTCAAGAGAGTATCGCCTTGGGTCCTCTTAAGGTGGGGGCCCGAACCTCTTTGATGTAGCAGCAGTTGGTCCAGATGTCCAAAAAAGGTTAGGGAGATAAGGAAAAAGTGGCGAATGCAAAAGTATATAGATAATAAATTTATTGGAATTAATAAAATCCTGGACAAATTGTACCGAGACGCGTTTCGGCTAAAAGCCTTCCTCAGTCGGTATGTTTAGTGTCCATAAAGTGCAAAAAAAATAAAAAAAAAATTGTAGAGGGCAGCCTGCCGGGGCCTCGCAAGGATCCCCTTGAGGAGTATGCGGCCGCTGGATGACAGAGCTGAGACTGTGCGGGCTAGCCGCCCGTGTGCATGTGGCAGAGACAGGCAGCGCAGGGAGGGAGACACTGCACCTGTGGCCACGGCAGACCCCCCCCCCCACAACCAGGATCCAGGGAGCCCCCACTGACTACCAGGCTAAGGTAAGGAGACACATTTCTAAAAAAAAAATAATCCGAGGACATTTTTAAATGTAACCGGGAACATAAAATAAAACCTTTTTTTTCTTTCTCTACCTGGCTGAATGTATTTAATTATATATATTCAATACATTCAGCCAGGTAGAGTGGGGTGGCATGTGGGCTGCGCGGGGTCTCAGGCAGTGGTTTGGTTTTTTTATGTGTATATTTTTAGCAAATTTATAGGGGAAGGTGAAGGCAGGTATAATATATATATATATATATATATATATATATAGATAAGATATATATCTATATTCTTATAAATATATATATCCAGACTTGTATTACACACACATTTTGGCAACTAATTGCCCTCCCCCCATTTGGCTGATCCCTCCAGAAGAAATGTTGAACCCGATAGAGCAGAGAATATTATATATATTCTCTGCTCTGTCGAGTTCAACATTTCTTCTGGAGGGATCAGCCAAATGGGGGGCGGCATTTAGCTGAGATTGTCCACATGCCACCCCCCATGTGCGTATGTGTATATATGGTCTGAGGTATGTGGGTGGGTGTATATATATATCTGCGTGTTGATATATACGTATATATAGGAGGAAAAAATGTGTCATCTGCGCTCGTTTCTATGTATTTCCATGTACAACAAAACACTATGAGGTTTTAGTTTGTTTCAATGGCCATTGCAACGTAAGCTCACTCGCCCCTACAAGGCACCTCTTTGTAGAGTGAGTACCTAACCAATGTACCAAAAGCTGCTCTACTGAGCAGCTCCATGCCCCTCCTGCTGCTTTTCAGCTAAGGAGAGGCAGAAAGATGGTGGGTTTTATTTATACATGCACCAAACACTTCCCATTTGGGGTTGAAAACAAAAACATGGAAAAAGGAACAGCAGCAAAACGACAAACTGGTGTTACAAGCCTAATATACATACATACAGAAAAAATGGCGTTGCGCCCATACTCACCAGAGTGGCTGCAACAGCCAGGAGTAACAGCCCAGTTAATGTATAAAACACAACAATAGGAAAAAAGGTGTCATCTGCGCTCGTTTCTATGTTACATAGTTACATAGGCTGAAAAAAGACATGCGTCCATGGGGTTCAGCCTCTCCCACATCACCTACTGCTGTTGATCCAAAAGAAGGCAAAAAACCCAGTCTGAAATGCTTGCCAATATGCATCATACTGGGAAAAAATTCCTTCTTGACCCCAGAATGGCAGTCAGATTTCTCCTTGGATCAAAAAGCTTTTATCCACATATTAAATATTATAACCCTTAATATTCTGTGTCTGCAGGAAGTCATCCAGCCGTTGTTTAACCACTTGAATGCTAAGGACGCGCTCAGCGCGTCCTCAGCATTCCCGCTGGTATGCGGAGGACGCGCTGAGCGCGTCCTCGCATTGGGGTCAGCGTTCGGCCGGGTTCCGGCCGATCGCTGGCCCCTCCGGTGCGGGCTGACATCCTGGATGTCAGCCCGGCATCCGGAGCAGTGGCCGCCATTATTAGGTGTCATCGCGCCCCCGCGATGACACCTAATTCAGGCGCCCCCCCCGCATGTGCGGAGGAGGCGCCTGAAAGGGAGGGGGGAGGTCCTTCGGACCTCTCTCCCTCCGATCGGCGGCTCACAGGGGCTTAACCCAGGCATCATTTGGAAGGGCACAGCCTGCCCTTCCAAATGATGCCTGGCATTAACCCCTGGGGAGCTGGATCGCAAATCGGCGCTGAAAAGCGCCGATTCGCGATCCTTCCCGGGAGCTGGCCGACATCTTGGATGTCGGCCAAGCTTCCGGGAACTCCCCCAGAGGACTGGCGTCATCGTGCGCAGCACGATGACGCCAGTCCTAGCATTAACCCCTAACTGCCACGAACTGTGGAGATAGGGAGTTCCAATCTCCCGATCCGTGGCAGTTAGGGGTTAAATTTTGATATCGTTGGATCGGCCAGAGCATGGCCGTTCCAACGATACCAAACATGAAAGTAAAAAAAATTGTAAAAAAAAAAAAAAAAAAAAAAAAAAAAGAAAAATAAAAAAAAAAAAAAATTAAAAAAAAAAAAAATAAACACTTTTTTTTTATTTTTTTTGGTTTGTTAATGCAGCAATATTGTTCCCATTTCAATTATAATGTGAACAATGATGCTGCATTAACGATTTTTGTATGCGCCTGTCCCGGGAGCATCTGGCCCGCAGAAATACAAAGGAGTATAGAGATCAGACCAGGTGCCATCTGTAACAAATGATTGAAGGCGTTAGGGAGTCAGGCACAGCCCGGAACAGTGAGAGCAACTAGTTATGATTTATTGTTACTAACACAAAGTTTGCCAATTTACGGCCAATTAATGAAATGTCTTTTGTATTAGACTAAGGGAGGTACTAACCCACGTGGGGTGGGATAGTGTCACCGAGAGGTGGGCTAATTGGGATGTACCTAATTATGTATTTGAGGTATAAAACCTCAGGTCACTGTTAAAGTGAGGCTCAGTCTTTGCGATTCAATCCTGTCTGAGCATTCTGTGACGTCACAATAAAAGTTTGCCTTTCCTGAAGAGACTCGTGTTCAGACAATCCTTGCTCGTGTCCGGTCCGGCCTCGTCCCGAGTGAACCAAGTGGATTCCGGTTACATTTCTGGGGGCTCGATAGCCGGGATAGGGGCCCTTGCCGGCACGGTAACGATTGCTGGACACTGTAGCGGTTGACTGCAGGTGCGAGTGATCCCGCCAGTTGGGCGTCCGTTGAAGGTGAGCTGACATCTGCAGGCGCCAAGCAGGATTTCCTGTACAGTGGACCTCGTCTCGTCCCAAACGGACCCCGGCCCGGGAAGCTGGGACACCCCTGAGTCCGAGAAAACAGCGAACAGCGCGGCGATAGGTAAAGTGTCTTCTATGTTTGTATGTCTAATGGAAATAATGGAAATACCGGTATAAAGGGAAACGTCCGACCGAAGTTGGATAAGGAGACCCGTGGCTACGGTCTCGTTAGCATCCTGAACCCGTCGCCAAAAGCACGGTCAAGCAAAGGGGCCGGAGTGGCAAGCGCGTGTCTGGACTCGGGGGGATCGGATGTTGACCAAGGGGTAGAGTCTGTATGTGAGGGAGAAGAGGCCGTGTGGAGTTGCACAGTCATAGTCAGTGTTTGTAAATAAAGCTTCACCATGTGGACAAAGGAGAGGTGGAGAGATTTCTGTGACCGGGCTTAGAACCCTGTGTCAGTGCTAGTGTGTACGTCGTGTAGTGAAGAGGGCTCATTGGGGCCAGCGGTAGCTGCAGAGATAGTGGTGCTGGGTGGGTAGAATTACTCATAGGAAAATTGGAATTGCAGACGGGAGTGTAGTTATAGAACGGGGTGCACATAGTCACAAGCAGTCAAGAGTTAGAGCTCAATTAACGGGGTATAAGGAGCCAAAAGGAGGGACGGAGTACCCTCGGCTAGTAGAAAGAGTTGAATTGTTTATGTTTTGTTTTGTGCTGAAAGTATCTGGTACAGTATGGGTTGTGATTGATTGCTGAGACTGCTGTGAGTGAACGAGCGCCTACTCGCATTGCGAGAAAGCAAACTTGAGAGTGGACTCCCAAGGTACGTTTCCGGCTCAGGCGACTGCAGTCCGGCTACTGACGGAGGAAGCGAATGCGATATATGAACTGTTGACTGAAGTACCAGACAGTAAATTCTAAGTGTTCTTGCTAAAGAGTATTGTAAAAAGGTTGTTGCTTTTAAAAGTAACAATGGGTAGCGGATCATCCAAGCCAAGAAAGGTAAAGAAGGGTGAGATGCCCCTAGGGTATATGGTGCGAATTTTGAAGCACTATATACAACACATGATTATGGTGTAAAATTAACTAAAGAAAAGTTAACAGGAATGTGTACAATGGCATGGCCACTGTTAGTTCCAGAGTGGCCAGAGCAGGGGTCAATGGACCCGGAGCTAATACAGAAAGTGCATTCCCATGTCACCGGGAAATGCGGACATCCTGAGCAGTACCCATATATAGATATATGGAAGTATTGTGTAAGGGATAAAAGTCATTTTATAATGATGGCGGGACGTAACAAGAAGCAGGTGCCCCCAATAAAGAAAATAATAAACAGAAAAGACCGGTGTTGATAGAACAGCCGGAAGAGATTGATCCCCTGTCCCCGCCCTATCCATCACATTATGGGGCAGCTAGACAAGCTTTGCGTGCCGCGGCTGCGCGGGCGGAGAGGGGGAGGTGGGTGGCGTCTACTGCTCCGCCGGCTCCCTCCCCTCCGACGGGCGGAGTTGCGGAAGAGGAAGAGGGGCAGTGGGTGGAGGAGATAGAGAGGTCCCACCAGGAAAGATCGAAATGCCTGATGGGAGTATGTATAAATTGGTAGACCGAGAGGACAGTGATGATGGTGATAAGAGTGAAGGTGTAAAGGAAGGTGCTACCATTCGCGCAGCGAATAATGTATATAAACCCCGAGATCTATATCAACATATCCCTGGTAAGAGTAAAATGATGCCCCTACGGGAGGTGCCAGGTCCCTTATTGGCAAACGGAGCACCTGGGCCAGGGCAATACACATATGTCCCATTTACAACAACAGATTTGTTCAACTGGAAAACGCACACACCACTGTATTCCACTAACCCCGCGGCAGTGGCCAGTATAATAGAGTCAATTATGCTCACACATAACCCCACATGGGCAGATTGTCAGCAATTAATGCTGACAATGTTCACTACTGAGGAAAGAGCCCAAATAAATAGTAGCGCGTGAAAAATTTTACTTGCCCAAGCTGTAGAGGATGTCAGAGCCCAGCCAGAAGCATGGGCAGAGGAGCACTACCCCAAAACAGATCCCAAATGGCCATACAAAACCGCTGCAGGCATTGCCCACTTGCAGACGTACCGCGCAGCGGTAATAATGGGTGTTAAAGCGGGAGGGAAGAAACCCACAAATATGGGAAAAATAGCGGATGTTGTGCAAGAGTATAAAGAAACCTCAAGTGCATTTTTAGAAAGGTTACTAGATGCATACAGGATGTATAGTCCTATTGACCCTGAAGCAGCGGAGAATCACAGGTTAATTAATTCTTCCTTTGTGGGTCAGTCACAGAGAGATATACGGAATAAAATACAGAGACAAGATGGGTTTTTGGGTAAAGGTATTAGCGACTTGGTAGAAATTGCTAATAAAGTGTACTATAATCGGGATTTAGAAGAAAAACGGGAGGAGATGAGGAAACAAAGAGGACATACAGAGGTGGTCGGATATATGGGAGGGAGAGGTGCCCCAGACAGAGGGAGAGCGAGGGGACGTGGAGGTAGAGGTAGGGGAGCCCATAGGGCACTGCTGGGGCCCAATCAGTGCGCCTGGTGCCGGGGCGAAGGTCACTATAAAAATGATTGCCTGGCATTTTTGGCTAAATTTGGTGTGCCGGGGGAAGCTGGGGAATCGGGAGGTCAGGCCCCTGATGGTCAAGTAACAAACGGCAGATATGAGAGAAATGATGGTGCCGGTGCAGGATTTGTTGGGTTGGCGGGGACATCATTTGAAGGGCAAGGTACATATTGACACGGACCTGGGCCCATCCCGCTCGGTAATCACGAGCCCACGGTCACAATGAGAGTGGGAAATAAAGATGACATTTTTATGGTTGACACCGGTGCCGAATATTCTGTTGTAACACAGCAAATTGCTCCCCCAATGGGAACTGAGGTTGATATCGTGGGAGCAATGGGGGTATCCGCAAAGTACCCCTTTCTTGCTTCACGAAAATGTAGTGTGGGTGGGCATAATGTTGAACATGAATTTTTGTATATGCCCGAATGTCCCATCCAGCTCCTGGGGCGGGATATCCTTTGCAAATTGCAAGCCCAAATTACATTTCTTCCCAGGGGTCACACTAAATTTGACCTGCCTGAGAGTGGCAGCTCTGCACGGCAGCACAGCCCAGCCAGCCAGTGCATCCAACCCGCAAAAATTGCAGTAATTATGCCCAGAGAAGAAGAATGGCGTACAGCACCAACGCCGCTGGTCGACCCAGACCCACACACACTACTTCTGGGATCCCCTGGTGTGTGGGCCGAGGAAAACCCGCCCAGACTAGCTGTAAATATCCCTCCGGTATATGTTGATTTAAAACCAGGGGCAATGCCTGTGGCTCTACGACAATATCACATCCCACAAAAAGCCAAGCAGAATATCCAAACACATTTGCAGAGACTTAAAGATCACGGCATATTGAAATTCTGCGTGTCCCCGTGGAACACACATCTGTTGCCAGTACTGAAAGAGGGCACACAAGAGTACCGCCCGGTCCAAGATTTACAAGCGGTAAACGAGGCCACCGTAGCTTTATACCCTGTAGTCCCTAATCCATACAATTTGCTGGCATTAATTCCTGGAGATACAAAATATTACACGGTGCTTGATTTGAAAGACGCTTTCTTTTGCATCCGCCTGGCTCCAGCAAGCCAGCCCCTTTTTGCGTTTCAATGGGAGGACTCCACCACGGGAGCGCGTCATCAAATGACCTGGACACGCCTCCCCCAAGGTTTCAAGAACTCGCCCACAATTTTTGGGTGCGCGCTCAGCCAGGACCTCCTGTCCTTCAACGCTCAGCCAGACAAAGTTGTGTTGTTGCAATATGTCGATGATTTATTACTGGCCTCTCCCACTGAAAAAGACTGTCTCTCTGCCACTAAAGCCTTGTTACATCTGCTATGCATTGCAGGTTACAGAGTGTCCAAAAGAAAAGCACAAATATGTAAACAGACTGTGAAGTATCTCGGTTTTCAATTAACAGGTACCAAGCGTGCACTGGGGGCTGAGAGAAAGGAAGCAGTATGCCGAATACCCCAACCAAAGACAAGGAGACAAGTTTGTGAATTCCTGGGAGCTGCAGGCTTCTGCCGCCTGTGGATCCCCAACTTCGCAGACATTGCTAAACCCCTCCATCAAGCCACCAAGGGGGGAGACCGTGACCCCTTTTCCTGGGAAGAAGAACAAACAGCAGCCTTTCTGAAATTAAAGACTCTGTTAATGGAAGCCCCTGCATTGGGGTTGCCAGATCACAGCAAGCCCTTCCAGCTGTACGTGCATAAACACAATCAAACAGCTACAGGAGTGCTGATTCAAAGTCTCGGCTCTTGGCTAAGGCCTGTGGCCTACCTCTCCAAACAACTTGATCCTGTGGCCTGCGGCCTACCCCCATGCCTGAAAGCTGTGGCAGCCACAGCAATGTTGATAGCAGAAGCAGACAAGCTGACCCTTGGACAAGTTCTTCATGTCAAGGTGCCCCATGCTGTCAAAGCCCTGCTCGACGTGAAAGGAAGCTACTGGTTCAGCAACAGCCGGATGACGAAGTACCACGCTATGATGTGTGAGAATCCACGGGTTCATTTGGACCTCATCGCTACCTTGAACCCTGCTACTTTACTGCCTGACTGTGAAGAGGATCCAAATCATGAATGCCTCCAAGTCATGGAAGAAGTGTTCAGTAGCAGGCCAGATTTGAAAGACGTACCCCTAGACAAATATGATCTACAGCTATTAACTGATGGTAGCAGCTTTATGCATGATGGGAAGAAAGTCTCCGGCTATGCAGTAGTCTCAGCAGAAGAGATTATCGAAGCAAATCCACTACCAGGCCACACATCTGCACAATTGGCCGAAATAACAGCCCTATCCAGAGCTCTAGAACTCTCCGAAGGCAAAAGGGTGAATATCTACACTGATTCCAAGTACGCTTTCATGACAGTCCATGCACATGGTGCACTCTACAAAGAAAGAGGCCTACTTACTTCTTCAGGACAACAAATAAAGTATGCGGCTGAAATCGAAGCCCTTCTAGAGGCTGTATGGAAACCAAGTGCTGTCAGCATTATGCATTGTCGTGGCCACCAGAAAGGTCATGATGAAATCCCAAAAGGCAACAGGCGTGCTGACCAGGCCGCAAAAGCAGCTGCAAAACCAGTGCTCACGATGGATCAACCCAAAGTCCTACTCTGCAAGCAAGAGCCTCAACCTCCCATGCGAAACTACGAGTTTTATATGAATTGGAGAAAATTTGAACCAAAAGGCGAGTTTATTGAAAGTATACTGCACAAATGGCAAGATGAGTATGAACTGTTAGAACCAAATCATGACTATATCCAGTGGCTTTTTCCAACCCAGTTTCAAGGTCGAAATTTTTACTCTACTCCTCTGACTCCTCAAGAGACACGTCTAATGATTAACACCTCAGAAATTCAGCAAAGACTACGCAGGGCATACAAAATGATGCTGAAATTCTTCGGCATAAAATTAATGTGGGAGTATGGAGAAGAAGATACAGAAGTAACTGAAGTTGAACGAGCAGAAAATTTCGCCTCACGTTTTGAAGATTTGACAACCAACCCTCATAATAATCTACGGATTACACGAATACTGCTAAGTCTGGGAGAACTGGGAGCAGAAGAATATCAAGCCCCATTGGTGAGGTTCTTCCTCAAGGAGATCCTTATCAAAAACAAACTGCCAAGAATGAAGAAAAGTGCGATGAATTTTTCATACCAGCAGTGAGAGATTCAAAAGAGAGACAAGATCTGATATTTTTTGCCTGGCGATATTATTTCCCAGAAGAAGAAATCATCTGGGGAAACCATGGAGAATTGGCACGATACAAGGTGAAACCAGTGGTGGCTGCACTCTTACCGGCGCCACTGAGCGAATGGACACCTGTATATTCAGAGAAAGAGAAGAAATGGCTGTCAAAAGAACAAGGCGGATATGGAGAAGACGGATGGTTCCAGTTAGAGAATGGACAAATAGTTCTACCAGCAACACTGGCGCCTGAGATTGTAAGAACGCTCCACGCAAGTACCCATGGAGGAAGAGAAATGATGGAACAGCAATTGGAGCCACATTTCTACGTACCAGGACTGTCAGTAATCTGCAAAGCAATAGCCCAG
The DNA here is from genome assembly GCA_009667805.1 of Leptobrachium leishanense. Classification (NCBI taxonomy): domain Eukaryota; kingdom Metazoa; phylum Chordata; class Amphibia; order Anura; family Megophryidae; genus Leptobrachium; species Leptobrachium leishanense. The sequence continues at coordinate 457,025,347 of CM019064.1, read as the reverse complement.
CAGTGTGTGACATGCGCCAAGAATGATCCAAGAACGGCCCGTCTCAACCTCCAGGAAAACAGCCAATCGGGCTGTCTCCAATGGCGTCATTACAGATAGATTTCACAGTGTTGCCACCCTGCAAAGGATACAAATATCTACTGGTAATGGTGTGCACCCTAACAGGATGGATGGAAGCTTTCCCAACAAGAACAGAAAAGACAGCGGAGGTGGTGAAAAGTCTGATGAAAGAAATAATATCGCGCTACGGATTGCCTCTCAAGATAGGGTCGGACAATGGCCCTGCATTCATACAGAACTGTTTACAACAGCTTGCCCACCTGTTGGGCATCACCTGGAATCTACATACCGCCTACAGGCCCCAAAGCTCGGGAAAAGTCGAGAGAATGAACCGCACCCTAAAGACTTTGATGTCCAAATTGTTCCAAGAGACGTCGCTAGGCTGGTTGGATGTGCTCCCGATAGTCCTTTGCACATTAGGTGAAGGCCCACCCCCCAATTGAAGCTAAGTCCGTACGAGCTTATGTTCGGGCGGCCTACCCCTCTGATTAATGGACTAAGGGGGACCGTCGGGCATTAGGGGAAATTAAATTGAATGATCAGGTTGTACTGTTGGGTAAGGCAATGCAGAAATTGAATACTTGGGTGGGAGATAATGTACCTCACTTTTTGTACCCTCCACTGTATAAATATTGTCCAGGTGATTCAGTATGGGTAAAAGAGTAGAAAAATTATCCATTAGGCCCAAAATGGAGAGGTCCTTACTTTGTCCTGTTATCAACCCCTACAGCAGTAAAGGTTGCCGAGGTGGTCCCGTGGATACATCACTCCAGATTGAAGGTAGCTGCAGCCAATCCTGAACCAGTATGGAAGGTCGTCCCCAATGAGACCAATCCACTGAGGCTAAAGCTATCAAAGACCACAGTCATGAGCCCCTGAGAGATTCGATTGAAAGCATCCAAAATATTCAACCCTTGGGTGTTCTGATGGATACAGCGAGATCTATTTATCCACTGATGGAAAATGCTGAGAGAGTTATTTTTAGGGGCCCGGCCCCGACCCGTGATCAACCGGAAATGTCTTTTGTTTTTGAAATTCCTGCGGGGAGGGATTGGGTTTATGTGACTGCAAAGAGAGTTGCCCAAGGGTTTTTGACACTGGGGGCAATTCTGGTACTGATTTTGTTTCTTGCACATCTGATTCATGGACTATCATGTGAAGCATGTCCCAAGTGTCCAAGCATCACCGAAAATCGGAATGGCACCCACCCGGTGATGGAGAACCGTACCATGTGGAGACAAAAGCGAGAGGCGTCATCTGGAACTAAGCTAAAAGGACACCTACTTGTGCAATTTAAATATGATTATGCCAAAAAGTCTGGAAAGACCACATGTTGGGTGTGTAGTAGACTACACCCAGAGACAATTCATATACCATTCGCATCTGTCCCAATGAATTTGAGTATGTTTGCATCAGAAAATGTTACAGTACAGACAGTTGATATGTCCAGAGAGAAACCAGAACCATTCAGTAATGGGCATCCTATAATAGGACCAGTGTACCAACCAGAGTGGTGTTTTCAACTAGGCCCAGATAGAGAGATAAGTAACGAAGGTGGGGCGTGCAACTCAAGTCAGTTCAATTGGACATCGCACATTTACATATTCAGAACAGGACTTAAGGCACATTACATATACATTCGGTGCAGGCAGTTCACTAGAGAACAAGAGGAAGAGATTGCGAATGCAACCAGTGGAAGGCAGGATATAGGGGACATGATGAGACGGTTGAGGCAGTTTGCAATAGCGATAACAAAGGGAACACTATATTCATCACCATTTATAGTGAAAGGAGGATATCAGGTGTGTTGTAAAGGAGTGTGCTACACATGGGTACCACATACAGTGACGGGAATGTGTTATTTGGCTAAATTGATTCCGATCAAGAGGGTAAGGGGGAGGACACTAATTCAGATACAATACTTCACCCTAGGTACCCACTGGTGTTTGAGAGACAGAAGAGAGAGTTGTTTAAGAAAGCGGATCGAGTGTGGGCTTGGCTTCCAGCATGGACTGGATGGAGAAGAGAGTTGATGGCAAGAATGAACAGTTATGCCAGTTTGATGGATGAGATTTTGAATAAGACTAGTTGGGATATTCAGTTGTTGAATCTGGAAGTACGAGAGATACGAAAGGTGCAAATGATACACAACATGGCACTGGAACAGATTAGTGCAGCTCTGAATGGGTTGTGTGAGATGACGATGCACTATGAATGTTGCACATACATCAAGAATGCTACACATGACGTCCCTGACTATTATCAGGTAATTCAAGATCACCAAGAAAAGGTAGCACAGTTGTAGGACACAGCAAGGAGGATCGCTGCTGAAGGCTGGAATCCACTTCGTGGGTTCGGAGCAATCGGAGATTGGTTTGGATCCATTCTGAGATTTATTTCACAGATTGGATCTATGATTCTGATGATAGTGGTGATCTTGGTTGTAGGGGCACTACTGTATCGTATAGGGCTCGGCCTATGGCCGCTATGCAAGAGGGCACTGACACCCACACAGACACAAAATATACCACTGAATATCCCACAAGGTATGTTCCCGACGAAAACAAGCCCCCCCAAGTATGAGGAACTTGAGAATAGAAGCAGTGAGGTGTAATGGCTACAAGTCTCAGGAGAAGAGCCTGAGACTTGAGCCAAGGGGGGAATGAAGTGGAAATAGACTCAAAGATGGCCGCCATTATAAGCCAGGCGACCATCTTGTTCAGAATATTGGTTCACTTGAAAATTATTAGGTAGTTTTTAGTTTAAACTCAGGCATACATAGAAATTTAGGAATGTGCTGAGATTAGCAGAACAAACAATTAAAGTGCTGAGAAAGATCTCTGCTGTTCCAGGCACAGAGAAAGATACTCCAAGGTCATTGGGGCCCGCAGAAATACAAAGGAGTATAGAGATCAGACCAGGTGCCATCTGTAACAAATGATTGAAGGCGTTAGGGAGTCAGGCACAGCCCGGAACAGTGAAAGCAACTAGTTATGATTTATTGTTACTAACACAAAGTTTGCCAATTTATGGCCAATTAATGAAATGTCTTTTGTATTAGACTAAGGGAGGTAATTAACCCACGTGGGGTGGGATAGTGTCACCGAGAGGTGGGCTACTTGGGATGTACCTAATTATGTATTTGAGGTATAAAACCTCAGGACACTGTTAAAGTGAGGCTCAGTCTTTGCGATTCAATCCTGTCTGAGCATTCTGTGACGTCACAATAAAAGTTTGCCTTTCCTGAAGAGACTCGTGTTCAGACAATCCTTGCTCGTGTCCGGTCCGGCCTCGTCCCGAGTGAACCAAGTGGATTCCGGTTACAGTATAAAGATTAAAGATTTCCAGAACTCTGGTATAACTCAGTGAGACACCCTGATAGCTGGCAGCCAGTGACAAGACACAGATTACAATTCCCAGAAGCCTCCTATAAATCAGTGAGACCCCCTGATGGGTGGCAGTGACAAGACACAAATTACAATTCCCAGAAACCACCTACAAGTCAGTGAGACCCCCTTATAGGACCCCCTGATAGCTGGCAACAGTAACAAGACACAGCTAACAATTCCCAGAAACCTCCTATAAATCAGTGAGACCCCCTGATGAGTGACCGTGAAGAGACACAAATTACAATTCCCAGAAACCACCTACAAGTCAGTGAGACCCTCTGATAGGACCCCCCTAATAGCTCGCAACAGTGACAAGACACAGATTACAATTCCCAGAAACCTCCTATAAATCAGTGAGACCCCCTGATGGGTGGCAGTGACAAGACACAAATTACAATTCCCAGAAACCACCTACAAGTCAGTGAGACCCCCTGATAGCTGGCAACAGTGACAAGACACAGATTGCAATTCTCAGAAATCTGCTAGAAGTATGTGGGACCCCCTGATAGCTGGCAGTGAGAAGACACAGATTACAATTCCCAGAAACCTCCTATAAATCAGTGAGATCCTCTGATGGGTGGCAGTGAGAAAACACAGATTAGAACATTTCCCAGATATCTTCTATAAATGACTGACTCCCAAAATAGTTGGTTGCAGTGAGAACACACAGATTAGAACAATACCCAGATATTTTGTAGAAATGAGACCCCCACAATAGTTGGTGGCAGTGAGAACACAAAGATTACAACAATTCCCAAATATTTTGTATAAATGACTGACCCCTAAAATTGCTGGTGGCAGCGAGAACACAAAGCTTACAACAATTCACAGATATTTTGTATAAATGACTGACCCTCAAAACTGCTGCTGGCAGCGAGAACACAAAGCTTACAACAATTCACAGATAGTTTGTATAAATTACTGACCCCCAAAACTGCTGGTGGCAGTGAGAACACACAGATTAGAACAATTCCCCAGATATTTTGTAGAAATGAGACCCCCACAATAGTTGGTGGCAGTGAGAACACAAAGATTACAACAATTCCCAGATATTTTGTATAAATGACTGACCCCCAAAACTGCTGGTGGCAGTGAGAACACACAGATTAGAACAATTCCCAGATATTTTGTAGAAATGAGACCCCCACAATAGTTGGTGGCAGTGAGAACACAAAGATTACAACAATTCCCAGATATTTTGTATAAATGACTGACCCCCAAAATTGCTGGTGGCAGTGAGAACACAAAGATTACAACAATTGCCAGATATTTTGTATAAATGACTGACCCCCAAGACTGCTAGAGGCAGTGAGAACACAAAGATTACAACAATTCCTAGATATATTGTATAAATGACTGACTCCCAAAATTGCTTGTGGCAGTGAGAACACAAAGCTTACAACAATTCCCAGATATTTTGTATAAATGACTGACCCCTAAAACTGCTGGTGGCAGTGAGCACACACAGATTACAACAATTCCCAGATATTTTGTATAAATGACTAACCCCCAAAAGTGCTGGTGACTGTGAGAACACAAAGCTTACAACAATTCCCAGATATTTTGTATAAATGACTGACACCCACAATTGCTGGTGGCAGTGAGAACACAAAGATTACAACAATTCCCAGATATTTTGGAGAAATGAGACCCCCGCAATTGTTGGTTGCAGTGAGAACACAAAGATTATAACAATTCCCAGATATTTTGGAGAAATGAGACCCCCACAATTGCTGCAGGTAGTGAGAACACAAAGATTAGGACAATTCCCAAATATTTTGGAGAAATGAGACCCCCACAATTGTTGGTGGCAGTGAGAACACAAAGAGTACAACAATTCCCAGATATTTTGTAGAAATGAGACCCCACAATTGCTGGTGGCAATGAGAACACAAAGATTACAACAATTCCCAGATATTTTGTAAAAGTGAGACCCCCCCCCCCAATAGCTGGTGGCAGACTGGTAGTGAGAACACACTAACACAACAATCTCGTCTCAAAAAACACATGCTGAAGCGCTGTGTGAAGCCTTATATAGTGTGCTGCGGGACTTAGCTTTGTGAGCCCATGATTGGGCAAAATTCGCCCAATCAGGACTTTGAGCCGTGATTGGCATAGTCTTGAACCTGTCTTGCACCTGACCTGCGATCGCGTGCAAGGGTGTAGCCAATTACAAACTTCAGGCCAGTGGAAAAGTGCATTGTGGTCCATTGTGGTGCAGTGTGGGCGAACATGCGGCGAACACGCGGAAATGTTCGTAGTTCGCGAACATGCGAACAGTCGATGTTCGAATCGAACTCCGAACCGATCAAACCGAACAGCTCATCCCTAATCTCCTTTCCACCTTTCTCCTAGTTTTGTGAGTTCATAAGGGACATTGCAGAAATGAAAAATTACCCCAGTTTTTCCTACAACAAGTTCCACACTGAGGCTTCCATCCTCAGACGTCCGACAGCTCGCACTTTAGAGGCAGCTGGGGTCCAGTATCAGTGAAGAAGACAAACGTCCTCCTACCTTAATTCCTGAACAGCAGCAAAAAGACGAACTGGTGTTACAAGCATAATATACATACCTACATAAAAAATGGCGTCGCGCCCATACTCACCAGAGCGGCTGCAACAGCCAGGAGTAACAGCCCAGTTAATGTATAAAACATAACAAGAGGAAAAAGGTGTCATCTGCGCTCATTTCTATGTATTTCCATGTACAACAAAACACTATGAGGTTTTAGTTTGTTTCAATGGCCATTGCAACGTAAACTCACTCGCCCCTTCAAGGCACCTCTTTGTAGAGTGAGTACCTAACCAAAGTACCAAAAGCCGCTCTACTGAGCAGCTCCATGCCCCTCCTGCTGCTTTTCAGCTAAGGAGAGACAGAAAGATGGTGGGTTTTATTTATACACGCACCAAACCAAAATTTTGCCCAAACATGGGCTCACAGAGCTAAGTCCCGCAGCACAATATATAAGGCTTCACTCAGCCACAGCGCGAGTTTTTTTAGAGGAGATTGTTGTGTTAGGGTGTGTTCTCACTGCCAGCAGCTATTGGGGGTCTCACTTCTGCAAAATATCTGGGAATTGTTGTAATCTGTGTGTTTTCACTGCCAGCAGCTATTGTGGGGGTCTCATTCCTACAAAATATCTGGGAATTGTTGTAATCTTTGTGTTCTCACTGCCAGCAGCAATTGTGGGGGTCTCACTTCTAGAAGATATCTGGGAATTGTGGTAATCTGTGTGTTCTCACTGCCACCCATCAGGGGGTCTCACTGATTTATAATAGGTTCCTGTGAATTGCAATCTGTGTTTTGTCACTGCCATCCATCAGGGGGTCCCACTGATTTATAGGAGGTTCCTGGGAATTGTAATCTGTGTCTTGTCACTGCCACCCATCAGGGGGTCTCGCTGATTTATAGGAGGTTTCTGGGAATTGTAATCTGTGTCTTGTCACTGTCACCCATCTGGGGGTCTCACAGACTTGTAGCAGATATCTAGGAATAATAACCTGTGTCGTCACTGCCACCCATCAGGGGGTCTCACTGATTTATAGGTGGTTTCTGGGAATTTTTATATGTGTCTTGTCACTGGCTGCCAGCTATCAGGATGTCTCACCCAGTTATACCAGAGTTCTGGAAATCTTAAATATAGATAACACAGTTGAATCAGAGTTCTGCATATCTCCAATTTTTATAACAGAGTTGAATCAGAGTTCTGTATATCTTTAATCTATATATCACTCACCATGTCAGACCAAAAAGGACAAGCAGATGCTCCCAGACACAGATAAGAGGGAAAGCAGCCTCTGTGTCGGGAGGCTGTGCCTCTGGTCGTGGTGGACGTGGTGCATCCTCTGCAGGGGCACGCTTGTCCTTTCTAACTGGTGCTGGCTATCTTAAGCAGCAGCAACATACAGAGGATTTGGTGGATTGGTTAACCAGGCCATCCTCACCCTCCGAGTCCTCTGCCAGCCAGGCTTGTAGTGGTTTACAGTCCACCTCTGCTGCCAAAGCATCTAATGCAGCCTCCATGTCCACAGCTACTCCTGTCGTAGCCTCACTATAACACACGGAGGAGTAGCTGAATTGTTTGACTACAATGACAGTGACATGCTGCTTGAGGATGTGCAACAACTACAGTGCTCTGATTCAATCTCTGAGGTTGAGGAAAGGAGTATAATCAACCTAGAGGAAGGTGGTGCCAGTGACACACAAATAACTGGCACTCATGTTCCCCCAGCAGCTGCAGCAAATTGCGAGGTTGGCTCCAGTGATGAGGAGATAGGGAGTGATGACGATAATGAGGTCACTGACTCCACCTGGATGCCTGATCGAACAGAGGAGTCAAGTGAGGAGGAGGGGGAGGAGGAGGAGGCACAACAAACACGAGGCACAATGTCCTCTATGACCAACCATAGCCAGTCCAAGGCATCAGATGTCAGAGCTGCTCAGGTGCAGAGCGCTGTTGTCTCAAAGCACACATCCAGGAACTCTGCTGTCTGGGAGTTCTTTAATAAATATGCAGCAGACTGCACCGTTGCTATTTGTAATCTATGTCAGATGAGGATCAAGCATGGGAAAGACACTTTAGGCGACATATGACCACCTGCCACACATCCCATTGGCACAACACTTTGCATAGGTCCTCCTCCTCCTCATCTGTCTCTACCCCCACTATATGTCCTGCCATGTCATTGCCTACAACCTCCACTGACAGGGATGATGCTACAGTAATGGGTCTACCAGGTCCTTCCTCACAATGTGACAGCATCCCATCAGCTGAAGATTTACGCAGTCACATTACGGTGCCCCATATGCCGCAGCGTAAGAAAAAATATAGTCCCAACCATCCGCAAGCACAGCGTCTAAATGCCAGCTTAGCAAAATTACTCACATTACAGCTGCTGCCTTTCCAGCTGGTGGACTCTGCTTCATTCTGTGAATTTGCTGAAAGTGCTGTACCAGAGTGACAGGTTCCAAAATGCCATTTCTTTTCACGGAAGGCCGTTTTAGCACTATACCAGCAAGTGGAAGACAATGTTATGGAGTCACTGGGAAAGGCATTCAGCAGCAAGGTGCACATGACTTTAGACACGTGGTCCAGCAAGCATGGACAGGGTCGTTACATTTCCTTCACGGCACACTGAGTAACTCTGATTGTAGCTGGGAGGGATCCAAGACAGGGCTCTGTGCTGGATCTTGTTCATCCACCACGCCTCCAGAAAGCTGCTTGTATGAGGTCTGTCTGCTCCACCACTACCTCTCCCTCTTCCTCCTCCTCCTTCTCTGTCTCTGGCAAAGTGGCAGTAAAACCGACGTGTGACAGGGGCTATGCAATGGCTCAAGCAAAAAGATGCCATACTGTGCTTGAGCTGGTTTGTTTAGGGGACAGGAGCCACAACGGGCCAGAAATTCTGTCAGCTCTGCAGGGGCAGGTGCAGAGATGGTTAACACAACACCAGCTTGAGCTGGGAATGGTCGTCTGTGATAATGGCGGCAACCTTCTCTCCACCCTACGCCAGGGTAAGTTGACGCATGTACCATGCCTAGCACAAGTCCTAAATCTGGTGGTAAAGCGTTTCCTAACTAGGTACCCAGGGCTGGCAGAGCTTCTCAGCCAGGCCAGAAAAATCTGCAGCCACTTCAGACGGTCATTCCCAGCAAGTGTTCGCCTGGCAGAAATTCAAAGAGAATTCCACCTTCCCACAGACCATCTGATCTGTAACATGCCCACCAAGCAGAACTCAAAATTAGCAATGCTGCAGCATCTGCACAAGCAGCAGAGGGCCATCAATGAGTACCTGTGTGAGTACGGCACAAGGACAGTTTCAGATCAACTTGTTGTTTTTTCCCCCTGCAGTGGCTGATGATCAAGAATGCATGCACTGTACTGTCGCCATTTGAGGAGGCAACGAGGATGGTGAGCAGGGACAGTGCAGGCATACGTGACACAATTTCTTTAGTGATCCTGCTGGAACGCACTCTGCAGGGAATTATAGAGCGCTCTCTGCTAGAGGCAGAGCAGCGGCAGGAAGAGGAGGCCTTTCCTAGCTCTCAAGGCCCCAGTCATAACGCATACAGCATTCCTGCGGGTCCTCAGATCAGACAGGAGGAAGTAGTGGTGGGGATTCCTCAAGGGAGGGTTTTGTGTGCCCAGAAACCCAAGGACTAGTACGTGGCTGGGAGGAGGAAGTGCACGATGGGGTCATCCTCATTGACCAGGAGACTCGGAAGCTAATGCCACCTCCAACCTATGCTGCATGGTCTCCCTTATCCTGCAAGCCTGCTAATGGACCCCAGGATTCGTCCTATCAAGGAGAGGGATCATTACTGGTTAGCAAGCCTTCTTGATCCACGATACAAGGGTAAAGTTGCAGAGCTCATCCTGCCCGCACAAAGGGAGGACCGGATGAAACAACTTGAGTACGCTCTAAAGCGACACTTGTGTAACACCTTTCAGGCACTGGTAGGTTACCAAGTGATGACACAGGTGCTTCTGAGGCTGCAGATGATCAGGGGAAGAGAGGTGAAGGCCGGGGCCACTTGACTGAGGCCTTTTTAAATTTTTTTAGTCCACGACGCCCAGGGACGTCAAATGTAGGCACCCATTGCCAGCGTCTTCACCATATGGTGCAGGACTACCTAGGGGCAAGGGCAGACCTGGATACCTTTCCAGCAGATGATCCACTGGCTTACTGGGTGTTGAGATTGGATCACTGGCCAGAATTTAGCCAATATGCTATGCAGCTACTAGGTTGCCCTTCATCCAGCGTGCTTTCTGAAAGGACGTTCAGTGCCGCTGGAGGTTTTGTTACAGACAAAAAAATGCATCTGTCCACTGACTCTGTAGACCGGCTGACATTTATAAAAATGAATCAGTCCTGGATCAGCAGCTATCACTCCCCTGAGGCTGATGTAACTGAATAGATCGGGGATCCCTTCTGCATTCCCAATACCTCCACCACTGCACTCTTCCACAATACCTCAGAGGGGTTACGTTGTGAAGGCACTAGCTGCACCAAAGGCCCAATATTTGGGTGCACTGCCACTGACGCGTGTACCAGATTCATATCATTGTAATATTTGACGGCAGGGTCCACCCCTGCACTCTTCCACGATACCTCAGAGGGATTACGGTGTGAAGGCACTAGCTGGCACCAAAGGTCCAATTTTAATGCACCTGTTGTTACTTTCATCCAAAGCCAGCATAAGTTTCACCATAATGTAGCCAAAAAAATCACTAAACTTGTTCTGTGTGTCCTAAAACGTCTCCTCTTTTCATACAGGCTGCTGCCCCAAGCAGTTGTTCATGAATAGATGAAAGGAAAACAATTTACCGTCATTTGAAAAGAATTTTGTTTTTCGGTTTAAGTGTTTCTATACATCCTACAAATCCGCCACTTCACGGGCAGGTTATGGGGACATCCTTGGCACGATATTTGAAGGAATTTTTCTTTTTATTCTTAACCTTTATGTCATGGAAAAATCATTGTTCCTTTAAAAACGTTTTATTTTTATTTTTTTCTCCTTGTTTCCTGTCCCCCAGGGCACTACCCGGACCCCCATACACCTTTTTTGGCAAATATCTTGCATATATGCCCTCTTGGAGGGCACTCTAAAATTCGAACGTTCAAGCCCCATTGACTTGCATTTAGTTCGAATCGTGTTCGCGTTCGAATTCAAACTTTTTCAAATGTTCGTGTTCGAATGCGAACCGAACACGGGAGTGTTCGGCCCATCACTACACGGAAGGGGGAAAAAATTAGAAAATTAATAATCCGTGAGTGCTTATGAGTGAATCTGAGCGATTGTTATGTGTATCTGTGAGTGCATATGTTTGTATCAGTGAATATGTGAATCTGTGAGTCTGTGTGAATAACATAATTTCAATTTGACAATGTGCCCACAGGTGCGTCCTTACTCTGTCAAAATTGACAATCTGCTGATATGCGCATACCATTGTATTAACAGGATCGCCTGTGCATGCGCCCCATAAACATGACATCTGTGATATCTATTATCTGATTGGCTGAGAATTAGGGATGAGCTGTTCGGTTCGGTCAGTTCGGAGTTCGATTCGAACTTTGGTCGTTCGAAAGTTTGCGAACTCCAAACTTTTTGGGTGTGTTCGGTTCGAGTTCGCAAAAAAAAGTAATTTTAAAAAAGTATAAAAAATGCTTAAAAAATACAAAAAAATCTAGAAATAAAGAGACTCTTTACTGCAGAATATTATAAGCAACGGTTTATTAGATATTGAATTAAAAACTAATGTGTACTTGCAAAGATTCTCACCTCTGAATGACCTGTGTTTTTCAAACGGCATATTAACAACAACAGGTGTTTTAGTCTGGTCTAATCAATTTGATACATTTTAAGTAGAATGAAGGTGTGGTGTCTGCGTCTGTTCTGAGTGAGTGTTAATTTCCCTCCTAAGTCAGATGAGCGCATTTTGTACGGACTGTATGTCCGTGCAGTACGGATGTATTTTCTGACTGACGACAAGGTAGTGGCCACACAGTCTGTTTTTTTCACTGACGTATTTTTTGACTGATGTAGCAGGGAAAATAAATTACAATGAAAGAACATTCTGTCCGTCAAAAATGCTGGACGTATAAATGCAGTCCGTCTGACCTTGATTCATCACTCAGACTCAAAGCTATGCGGACGTTGTGGACGTGGCGCACTCTGCACGTCCATTCTAGCAGTATTACATTCTTGCCTAACCTGCGTCCGTTTGCAGCGTCCGTCAGTCCCTGCACTTCTGTGCGGACGTACTTCGTGTGTGGGGCTCCATTTAACACAATTGTATACTATCACGGACGTACTTATGTGCGGCAACACAAACGTTAACACTGCGTTCGTCTGACCCCAGCCTAAGGCTAGGGTCAGACGAGCGTGATTTCTACGGACTGTACGTCCGTGCAGTACGGACATCGTCAGTACGGATGATGCAGTAGTGGTCACACAGTCCGTTTTTTTCACTGACGGATTTTTTTTAAATTTCAACATTTTATTTTGCAAAAATGTCATTGATACATAACCATTCTGACAAAGAACGCATCGCATGAGAACAATATACATTCGATAATAAGGGGGGAAAGGGGGAACATGGACATGACGCATAGTGATAATGAACGACGCGGTGATGTAAGACGGGGAACGCAACGTAATTCTACATTATTAAAAAGAAAAAAAAAAGTCCACAGTAACCTATACGTTTGCTAACTGCTAAAATCAGAGAGTGGGAGAGAGCAAGAGGTAACAAGGGGGGGGGGACGTGTCGCGGGTCACTTTGAGGGGGAGTAGATGTCTCCAGCATCCGGAAGAAAAGAACAAAACAAGAAGGGGGGAAAAAAAAAAAAAAAAAAAAAAAAAAAAAAAACACCCCACCACATGAAAGGGAAATTGGAGGGGGCGAAGGGAGTGGCAAAGGCCATATCTGTGACTCTCCTGGCACGCTCCCGGAAGAGGCCATGGAGGGATACTGTCACGAGGCCCGGAGGCACGAGGGCCAGGCATGGCTTGTATACCATGATGGCGCGCCTCGTGATCTCCCGGAGATTGCCACATTAAAAAAAAAAAAAAAAAAAAAAAAAAAAAGGGGGGGGGATGGGAGAACATCACCCTTCAGGGGACGCTTATCCAAGGAAGGACAAAAACAGGATAGAGGGAGACAGGCAGCACTTCAGAACGGGTCGGGTTAGTAGCCGCAGCTGGATGAAAACCCCAGCCTCACTCCAAATTGCCTGAGGGTAGGGGGGACCCGTAGGTGAGTGCACAGCCGCTTGACACGAGAAAGCAGGAAGTAGGCCAAGGGAGTGCAAATGACCCTCCGCTTCGACCGTTGAGGCGGCCACCATCGCTTGTCCACCGTCCGGGGTTATAATGAGGGAGCCAGAGGCGCCCCACTTGTAGCCTATGTCGTGCGCACGTAATAAGGTGGTAACAGGCCGAAATTGTCGACGGGCGGCAAGTAACATGAAAGGCAGGTCCCGGAATATGGCGATTGAAGCTCCTTCAAAAAGGACTGTAGGCACATTCCGCACTGCGCGAAAGACAGCGGAATGCAAGGCCGTATCGCGGAGTGTGACGATCACATCTCGCGACGCTTTTGCTGGGGCCAAGGCTGCTTTCCGCACACGAAGTGCAGTGAGGACAGAGTCCCGCAAGTGTTCTGTGGAGTGGAGAACCGTCTCCAAAAATCGCGCAGTGTAGGGCAACACATCCGAGTCCGGTACCGTCTCTGGGACCCCCCGGAGTTTCAGGTTTCGGCGCCTGTGCCTCGTTTCTAACGCCAACACAGCAGATTGTAGGCCGCTGACCTGACGCTGTAGGGTGCGAATGGAAGAGGAGGAGGCGGCCTGTGAGCTCTCAACTGCTTGGGTGCGATGCTGGAGGTCCCCCATTTGGATTTGAGTCTCTGTGACCACCGCTCCAAGAGCCTGAAAATCCGCTTGCCAGGATTTCCTGGCATCATCCAGGAGGGCTCGGATATCACCCTTAGTGGCGGGAAGAGCGTCGTCCCCTGGGGTCGATTTTGCAGCGTGGGAAGCATGTGGGGCATCTGCTGTCTCCAGACGCGGCATGTCTTCCACTTCTGGCAGTGCAGGACGCTGAAGCCGTCGCACAGGCCCTCCTGCCATCGAGAGACGGATATCAGGGGTGCGGGTGCCCTCCGCCGCGCCGTCCGTCTTGGTCTTTTTCCCCATCCGGGGACAGGACAGTACCTCTTAGTGTAGGAAAACTCAGTCACCTCAGGCCTCCAAAATGGCCGCCGTGAGACCGGGGATGCGACCTCACAACTGCCCCCGACTCGAGCCCAGGTCCGGAGGGAGGGAGTAAACAGTCTCCGGAGGTCCACTTACTGATGGCCGACAGCTGTGCCACCTCGGTGGAGATTCTTCCGAGCCGAAAGTCCAGTTTTTTGCCGCTGGACATAGACTCTGGGTCGGAGCTCCACTGCTGCACGTCTGCCTCTGTCTGCTGCCGGCCACGCCCCCCCACTGACGGATTTTTTGACGGATGTAGGAGGGAAAAATAAATTACAATGAAAAAACATTCTGTCCGTCAAAAATGCTGGACGTATAAATGCAGTCCGTCTGACCATGCTCCATCACTCACACACAAAGCTATGCAGACGTTGTGGATGTGGCGCACTCCTCACGTCCGTTCTAGCAGTATTACGTTCTTGCCTAACCTGCGTCCGTTTGCAGCGTCCGTCATGCGTCCGCAGTTCAGTGCGGACGTACTTCATGTGTCAGGCTCCAATGGAGTTTCTTTCATGCTATCACAGACGTACTTTTAGGCGCAATCACGGACGTGAAGACTACGCTCGTCTGACCCCAGCCTAAAACTTCCTAATATGCTGCATTTAACTGCTGTGTGAAAAAATACAAAATTTCCTCATTGCCCGTTTTTAATATCTAAAGCAATGTTATTTTTCACCTCGGGATTAAACATTCACAGGGTTATTCAGAGAGCGGTGAAAAACAGGAGAATAACTGGAGAAGTTAAAATTCTAGGTCAAAATAGCCAAACCATAAAAATTCTCCCATTTATCTCACTTTCCAAATCAGCTATTTTGACCTAGAATTTTCCATTCTCCAGTCATTCTCATGCTTTTCACCGCTCTCTGAATAACCCTGACAGTGTTATTCAGAGAAAGGTGAAACTCAGGAGAATGACTGGAGAAGAGAAAATTCTAGGTCAAAATAGCCAAACCAGAAAAATTCTCCCATTTATCTCACTTTACAAATCGGCTATTTGGTCCAGATTGTTTTCTTCTCCTGCCAGTTCTCCTGGCTTTCACCTCTCTCTCAGGGTTGTTCAGAGAAAGGTGAAAACCAGGAGAATGTCAGGAAAAGAGAACAATCTGGACCAAATAGCCGATTTGGAAAGTGAGATAAATGGGAGAATTTTTCTGGTTTGGCTATTTTGACCTAGAATTTTCACTTCTCCAGTCTTTCTCCTGAGTTTCACCTCTCTCTGAATAACCCTGATAGTCATAAAACACAATCGGCCACAACACTCAGCCACTAATTGGGTTAGTCGAGACTCATGGGAAATGTAGTTCAAAAACAACTGGATGGCCAAGGTTGCTGCACCTCTTAATTATAAACATACAGGGTTATCCAAAGAGATCCGAATGGCTGGAGAAAGGTAACCGAACGGTGAAAATCAGCGTTCGGTTACCTTTCCTGGCCATTCGGCTATCCAGAAAGCAGGCAATTCACCAAATCCTGGCGAATTGCCTGCACATACGGTGCCTTTTCGGTGCCTGTTCGATGGCAGTGAAATCCCCATAAAAAAGCAATGCTTCAGCTATTCAGAGAAAACAAACCAGCAGTGAAAGGTTCCCTGCTGCTTGGTGGTTTAATTCGGCAACTTTATTCAGGCGAATCCCATAGGCTTCAATGTTAAAAATATTCCCGTATTAAACTATATCTAATAAACTGTTCATTATAAAATTCAGCAGTAAAAGTCTCTTTGTTTATAGATTTTTTTTAGGATATTTTAAGCATTTTCCTGTTTTTTTTTTTTACTTATTTTTTCTGTAACAGCCCTTTTTATTATCATTCCCTGGACCTCATATGTAAATTTCAGACATTTTCGCTCAGTAGTTTCTTTGCAAACAGCATTTCACTTTTCAAACATTCAAGCAAACTGTTTTGCTAATTTATTCACTCCATTCGTCTGCGGTGTCGGCTTTATCCGGCGGCTTCGCTGCGTGTGATCAGCTCCTGCTCGGGTTTTTCCAACGGGCTAATCTAGATGTTTTTGCGGGTTTTCGGCGTGCATTCGCCGGGTTTTGCGGTTAGTTTTCCCGCGACCTTTCCCTGCAATTCGGGGACCCTGTGGTGCTTGCTGAATACACCGCAGGGTCGCCGAACTTGGAATCGTCAAAACAAACTGAATTGAAAAGAACGAAAAGTTAAATGGACTTTCTGAAAATACCATTATTTCCATCATATCCTATAATTTACTATAAAAGAAAATATTAAATATGGTGAAAAAATGGTAAAAACACACTTTTTCGTAATTTAATCCCCAAAATCTACAACTGCCATAAAAGACCCCAGCTAAACAATTTCAAAATTTTGTCCCGAGACTAGAAATACCCAATTTTTACATGTTTTTGCTTTTTAACCCCTTCACTGCATGGCCAGTTCACCGATGTGCGCTAAGCTCATTCTGACCGTTTTATGCTCATTATTTTTAGATGACAGTCTAGGTCCTATTTAACTAAGCACTCAAGACAATTTTTTTTAAAAAAAAACAAAAAAAAATTGTTGTTTTGTTTTAGCTTTTTTTTACACCATGATAGGGCCTTTCCAATGATGTCATAGAAACATAGAAACATAGAAAAATGTCGTCAGATAAGAACCTTCCGGCCCATCTAGTCTGCCCAATTACATGGATACTTTACCTGGATTTATCTTTTGTTTAGGATAGCCTTATGCCTATCCCATGCTTGCTTAAATTCAATTACTGTTTTGGCCTCTACCACTTCTACTGGAAGACTGTTCCATGTATCCACCACCTTAGAGAGAGTTCAGAGAAGGGCTACTTAGGCTAGGGTCAGACTGAGGCAGTGCGAACGCGCGTGCAGCCGCACTTAATCACGGCCGTGCTAGCAGCAGATGCCGGGCAATGACGGCCAATATACGAAGTACGGTCGCACAAAAGTGCGGCCGCGCAACGCAAGCGGCAAACAAACGCATTTTTTCGAGAAAGTGAAACCACTAGTACTGACGTACAGAGTGCGCTGCGTCCGCTAGAGGCGTGTGTGCGTGATTGGGAGACGTCAGACGCTGCTAATGTCCAGCCAACATAACGTCCAGACACAAAAAGGGTTTTATTGATGATCCGTACAAAATCACGGACGAAAATGCCCATCGTATGACCGCTATCGCGTATTCTGTGAAAAAATGCGTCTATTCGTTCGAACGCACTTTTTCACAGACAACGTAAAAATGCGTTCGTCTGACCCTAGCCTAAGATGTCTATATCCTTCTGGAGATACGGTCTCCAGTACTGCACACAGTACTCCAAGTGAGGTCTCACCAGTGCTCTGTACAGTGGCATGAGCACTTCCCTTTTCCTACTGCTAATACCTCTCCTTACACAACCAAGCATTCTGCCAGCATTTCCTGCTGCTCTATTACATTGACTACTTACCTTTAGATCCTCTGCAATAATAACCCCTAAATCCCTTTCCTCAGATGTTGAGGTTAGGACTGTATCAAATATTCTATATTCAGCCCTTGGGTTTTTACGTCCCAGGTGCATTATCTTGCACTTATCCACATTAAAACTCAATTGCCACAGCTCCGACCATTTTTTTAGTTTACTTAAGTCATTTGTCATTTGGCTGATCCCTCCAGGAACGTCAACCCTGTTGCAAATCTTCGTGTCATCAGCAAAAAGACATACTTTTCCATTAATACCTTCTGCAATATCACTAATAAAAATATGTGACCTACATGACCCTCTAGCTGCCACGGATCGGGAGATAAGGGTATCCAAAGGATCCCCCTATCTCCCCTTGGCAGCTAGGGGTTAACTGGCCCACTGATATCCTCACACATATGGTGTGGATGTCAGTGGGTGGGGGGTGACCAGGAGGCCTGGCTGACATCCAAGATGTCAGACACCTCCTTGTTTAAATTGCGACTCTGCGCCGACTTGGGCTGAGTCGCGATCCGGCAGTGAAACTGTTAACTTCATACACCACTGAAAAGGGGAGACTCTCCCCTTTCCAACGGTGTAAACAGTAAGTTTCTAGTTTCCATGGTTGGAGAGATAGTGGGCTCCAAAAGAGACCCCCACTTCTTGGTTTTCCATGCGGGGGTAGGGGGCGCCTGCAGAGCCGGTGCTAGGCTATTTTGCGCCCTAGACCAGATCAGCTACTTGCGCCCCCCCCCCCTCCAAAACAATAAAGCAACACATATGAAAAAGTTTACTGATCGGCACACAGGGGGATGACCGCAGGCTTCTGCAGTCCGAGTTTTATGGCCAAATCAGCATTATAGACTGGGCACTGAAAATGACAGCGTTATAGACTGGGCACTGTGTGTGAGCATATCACAGAGCTCCACAGCAATAATACTCACAGTAATGTGCAGTGTGTATGAGCGTATCACAGAGGTCCACAGCAATAAGGCTAGGGTCAGACTGACGCATTTTTCACGTTGTCCGTGAAAATGTGCGTTCGAAGAATGGACGTATTTTTTCACGGAATACGCAATAGCGGTCATACGATGCGCAGATTCATCCGTGATTTTGTACGGATCATCAATAAAACCCTTTTTGTGTCTGGACGTTATGTTGGCCGGACATTAGCAGCGTCTGACGTCTCCCAATCACGCAAACACGCCGCTAGCGGACGCAGCGCACTCTGTACGTCAGTACTAGTGGTTTCACGTTCTCGAAAAAATGCGTTCATTTTCCACTTGCGTTGCGCAGTCGCACTTTTGTGCGACCGTACTTCGTATATTGGCCGTCATTGCCCGTCATCTGCTGCTAGCACGGCCGTGATTATGTGCGCCAGAACGCGCGTTCGCACTGCCTCAGTCTGACCCTAGCCTTAAACTCACAGTAACAGGCGGTGTGTATGAGCGTATCACAGAGGTCCACAGCAATAAAACTCACAGTAACAGGCGGTGTGTATGAGCGTATCACAGAGGTCCACAGCAATAAAACTCACAGTAACAGGCGGTGTGTATGAGCGTATCACAGACAGGGCCGGATTATCATAGGGGCGGATGGAGCGGCCGCTCCAGGCCCCGTTTTGAAAATAGGCCTACAGCCAGCCGCAGGCCGGCCTGCCCCACACTGAAGTCGAGGCCGGACAATGCGGGCAGGGCCGCCGGCCTTTGATTGCTGTTTGGCGGCGGATGATTAATAAACAGGTCGGGAAGAGAATGCAGCTGCCTGCGGAGGAGCGGAAGGAGGACCAGTCACATGCCCGCCTCATGTCACGTGCCCGCCTCACAAACAGCTCTCACATGTGCTGGCCCACGTGATATCGTGAAGGCAAGCACGAGCAGGAAGTACAGAGTGCAGAGGCCTGGGCACCGGGAGAGCAGAGCGGCAGGCCGGCAGTGACTCAGTGAGCGGGGTCTCATGCCTTTACCCTGGGCTATTTTCCATGGCCAGGCATTTCATCCTTCACCTGCAGGCGGGCATCCTCTATGACGTCTCATGGAGTTACTGCCGCAACTGTTGCAGAGAGAAGACGTAGCTCTGCAAAGTGTGACGTCAGAGGGCTTTAAATCAGTTGGGGACATGTGGTTCTGACATTGTGTGTAATTAAGCTATAATATTATGTACATCTCTATCCCCTTTTATTTCTCTCCTTTTGGCTGGTAGGGGGTTGGGAATGATATTTCCTGCCTGTGTTCCCCATCATACAGTCCCCCTCATCTCCACACAGGACTAGTGACAGGCTCCATCACCAAGGGGCCCCTATCTAAGCAGGATCTGGGAGGGGGATAAGCCACTCCTAGGTTTTGAAGATTGTATTTTTTTCCCTAAAATTTTTATAACTTCATTATTTTTTACTCCCCCCCCACATCCTACTGAAAATTCCAGACTTTCCCTTCTGACCTAACTGGTCACACCACACGAACTGATTAGGAAAATGCTTGTTTAGTCACGCTGCAATTATTTATAGAAAGTTTTATAAAAATTATTTTTATAGTAAAAGCCTGAGGGCTTTACAGCTCGTCGGTGTGGAGCTGCCGGGGTTCTATTATGGAATATTTTGATACGCATAGCGAGGCAGCATCACTTATAAATGCTAGGATGCCAACGTAATCCATAGCGCAGCATCGCAGATCATTTATAAATGCAGCAGGTGCAGAGGCCTGGCTCTCGGGGCTTTAAATCCCCCAGCTGATACTGAGGCAAAATCAACCCCTACCACAAAAATGATCTAGTTTAGGCTAGGGTCAGAGTGGGGCAGTCGGAACGGCGTGCAGACGCACTAAATCAGGCGGCAGTAGCAGCACATAACGGCAATGACGGCCAATATACGCAGTACGTGCGTACGAAAGTGCGCCGACACCACGCAACCAGCAATGAACGCATTTTTATCAGAACGTGAAACCGCTGCTACTGACGTACAGAGTGCGCTGCGGCCGCATAGCAGCGTGTGTGCGTGATTAGGAGACGTCAGACACTGCTAGTGTGCGGCCTACATAACGTTCAAACAGCCGGATTTCCCTAGACTTCTTTTTACCCCACCGTCATGAAATACGTCCAGAATTGCGCATCGTCTGACCACTTAGCGTAATCCGTGAAAAATGCGTGCGCACGCATCGACGTACATTTTGACGGTGGCTGCAAAAATGCGCTCATCTGTCCCTAGCCTAATATATAAAAAGTTTTATTCAGTGCAGTCAATTTTTTTTAAAACTATATTAATCTGGGGAATAAAATGAAGATTTGGGTAAAAGAGCCTTACATTGGATGAGTCTACCACAACCTCAATAAATCCCATCTCAGCAGGTCCTCTCCCGCCTAACCATGCGACTGATCTTATAAGGTGACCCCACTTACACGGGACATACAGGAGCTATATATAACCCTTGCACTGTAGAGAGCTCCACGAGGATGTGGGTGAATGTCAGCTTCACAATGTTCAATATTATCAGGTAGTGGCAGGGCCGAATTAACAGAGGGGCTGATGGAGCAGCAGCTCCAGGCCCATGCCCCATAATATGTCCAGAGGATGGATAACTATTTTATTATTATTATTATTATTATTCTTTATTTATAAAGTGCCAGCATATTCCGCAGCGCTGTACAATAGGCACAGTATAGACAGGGTTACAATACAATACATTGAACAACATTTGACAAACAGTACAGGAGGAGATGAGAGCCCTATTCCCGTAGGAACTCACAATCTGGGAGGGTTGGGGTTGGAAACAGGAGGAGAGGACTGTAAGGTGAGAGTGATTGATGGTTGCGTCAGTGAGTTGGGTGGTAGGCTTCCCTAAATAGGAACGTTTAAGGCTAGTGTCAGACGAACGCATTTTTCACGTTGTCTGTGGAAAAGTGCGTTCGAACGAATGGACGTATTTTTTCACGGAATACGCGATAGCGGTCATACGATGCGCATTTACGTCCGTGATTTTGTACGGATCATCAATAAAACCCTTTTTGCGTCTGGACGTTTTGTTGGCCGGACATGAGCAGCGTCTGACGTCTCCCAATCACGCAAACACGCCGCTATGCGGCCGCAGCGCACTCTGTACGTCCGTACTAGCGGTTTGACGTTTTCGAAAAAATGCGTTTGTTTGCCACTTGCGCTGCACGGACGAACTGTCGTGCGGCCGTTCGTCGTATGCTGCCCGGCATTGGACGTCATTTGCTGCTAGCACGGCCGTGATTTCGTGCAGCTAAACGCACGTTAAGGCCCCCGGCACACGAGCGTTTTGAGAGAATGGAAGGAACGTCCGTGAAAGTGGGCGTTCCTTCCATTCTCTGCGCTCAGCGTACAAAGCACGATCCTCCTATGGAGAATCGCGCTTTGTATACTTTCAGCGTCCGTTTAGCTTTTTGACGGGGAGGCCTTTTTCACGTCCGGTGGAGGGCTTTCCCCGTCAAAAACCCACGGACGCAGGGAAGTGCGGGCGCACATGAGGCAAAAATACACTCGTGTGCCGGGGCCTAAAACTGCGTTCGTCTGACCCCAGCCTTAAGGGAGCGTTTGAAGGAAGAGAAGTTAGGGGAAAGTCTGACAGTACGAGGGAGAGCGTTCCAGAGAGTGGGGGCTGCGCGTGAGAAATCCTGCAGTCTATCATGGGAAGAGGTGATGCGGGGAGAAGCTAGGCGCAGGTCACTGTTTGACCTTAGGGAGCGGCTGGGGTGTATTTGGTGATTAGTGAGGACAGGTAGTGGGGAGCTGAGTTAGTGAGGGTTTTGTAGGTAAGGATAAGGATTTTGAACTTAATTCTGCAGTGGATGGGAAGCCAGTGAAGGGACTCGCAGAGGGGAGCGGCAGAGACAGAGCGGCGGGTGAGGTGAATTAGCCTGGCGGAGGCGTTCAGGATGGATTGTAGGGGGGAGAGGCAGGACAGAGGAACTATCAGGTCTATTCAAAGAAAGGTGAAACTCTAGAGAACCGTTTGAAGTGAAAATTCTAGGTCAAAATAGCCAAACCAGAAAAATTCGCCCATTTATCTCACTTTCCAAATTGGCTATTTGGTCTAGATTTTTCTCTTCTCCTGCCAGGTCTCCTGAGGTTCACCTTTCTTTGAATAGACCTGTATGTCTGCATTGATGGACATTTGGACCCCTGTATCTCCGACTCCATAGTAGCTATAGGGTCTTGTGAGAGCATGACCTTTCCAATGATACCAAACATGATCAGGATTTATGTAAATAAATATATATATATATATATATATATATATATATATTAATAAAGCAATATTCACTTTACAATTATGAAGGGAACAATGACACTGCACTAACTCTCAATCTCATTTCACATGTCACCAACAAGTGTGGAGGCGATGGCACAATCCATTATTGCGCATTGTTCCATCAAAAACCTACAGTTGTGTTCAAAATTATTCAACCCCCAATGCTGTAAAGGGTTTTAGGGAATTTAGTGTACATTTGTAATTGTATTCAGAATGAAATCCTACAAGGACTTTTTAAAGAACCATATGCAACTAAAATGACATCAATTGGTTTTGTAATACAGTAGTAAATGTTTCTTTTGTGAATTCTTCATTGACACAATTATTCAACCCCTTAAAGACTACCACTCTGAAGAACAGAGGTTCATTCAAGTGTTTTCAATCAGGTATTGAAAACACCTGTGGATGTCACGGAGCAGCAATAAAGCATAATAAGCACCAATTAGGCAGCTTTAAAATGACTGTGATACTCAGCTCCTTCTAGACATTTACTGGTGTGGTTACAAACATGGTGAAGTCAAGAGAATGGTCCAGGAAAACAAGAGAAGAGGTGATTACTCTTCACAGGAAGGGCAATGGCTATAAGAAGATTGCAAAGATGTTAAAATACCAAGAGAGACCATAGGATGCATCATTTGCAAATTCAAGGCAAAGGGCACTGTTGAAACGCTACCTGGTCGTGGCAGAAAGAAGATGCTGACTTCGACTGCTGTGCGCTACCTGAAGCGTAGAGTGGAGAAAAGTCCCTGTGTGACTGCTGAGGAACTGAGAAAAGATTTGTCAGATGTGGGTACTGAAGTTTCAGCTCAGACAATACGGCGAACACTGCGTAATGAAGGCCTCCATGCCAGAACTCCCAGGCGCACCCCCTTGCTGTTTCCAAAGAATAAGAAGAGTCGACTGCAGTATGCCAAAAGTCATGTGGACAAACTACAGAAGTTTTGGGATAGTGTTCTGTGGACTGATGAAACAAAATTAGAACTGTTTGGGCCCATGGATCAACGCTATGTTTGGAGGAGGAAGAACAAGGCCTATGAAGAAAAGAACACCTTGCCTACTGTGAAGCATGGCGGGGGTCAATCATGCTTTGGGGCTGTTTTGCTTCTGCAGGTACAGGGAAGCTTCAGCGTGTGCAAGGTACCATGAATTCTCTTCAGTACCAGGAGATATTGGATGACAATGTGATGCAGTCCGTCACAAACCTGAGGCTTGGGAGACGTTGGACCTTTCAACAGGACAATGATCCCAAGCATACCTCCAAGTCCACTAGAGCATGGTTGCAGATTAAAGGCTGGAACATTTTGGAGTGGCCATCGCAGTCACCTGACTTAAATCCGATTGAGAACCTCTGGTGGGACTTAAAGAAAGCAGTTGCAGTGCGCAAGCCTAAGAATGTGACTGAACTGGAGGCTTTTGCCCATGACGAATGGGTGAAGATACCCGTAGATCGCTGCAAGACACTTGTGTCAAGCTATGCTTCACGTTTAAAAGCTGTTATAACTGTAAAAGGATGTTGCACTAAGTACTAAGATTGAATGTCACTTGGGGGTTGAATAAAACTGATAATGATGTGAGCACAGAAAAGACATTTGTGGTTATTTCATTATAAATGTTATGTTATATTTGTCTGACCTACACATGCCTCTTTGATTTAATTGTTAGCAAGATGACTGAATGATCAAAATCAATGTCAAACTGGCCAAAACACTCAATTTCAGTGGGGGTTGAATAATTTTGAACACAACTGTAAACCGCTGCACTGCAGCGACGAGCACTGGGGGGACTTTACAACCCTGAGTTTCTCTAGTCTTTACATCGCACAAGGTCAAGCGAGGGGTCGTTGTAAAGGTCATAGTCGGTCATGTTTGGCATCGATGCAAAGGATAATGTAAAACCTAAGGGGGAAGGCTTTTTAAAAAAAATGTATTTACTTTTAGTTCCAAAGTGATGGTATTGTCCATTTGTTATATATAAAGTGAGCAATACCACTGCTATTACTCACCTTCACATTTCCCAGGGTGGGAGCAATTTCAGTATTTTATACATGGTCATATTATTTATAAAACACCATCCTCCAAAACTAGGGATGTACCGATAATTTTACACGCTGTAATTGATTGAAATCTGAAAGGATATTTCCTCACACAGTATCTGCCTGGTTAGATATACCCGTATCTGCACTATTAGATAACCTAAAATGTTTTAATTTCACTGAATTCCAAAAAAGCCCATCAAAATCTTCAGCTCCAGGCCCATAGAGATCTTAATCCAGCCCTGATCACAGAGGTCCACAGCAATAAAACTCACAGTAATGTGCAGTGTGTATGAGCGTATCACAGAGGTCCACAGCAATAAAACTCTCAGTAACAGGCGGTGTGTATGAGCGTATCACAGAGGTCCATATACCCCGACCCAATGTTACACACATCCACACACAGTGTCACATACACATAAACTTACCCTTACAGCCCTGGTTCAGGCCTGGCTTCGGGCCTGGACGTCGAATCCACTGTGGCTGATAGGGCTCAATGATTAGATTTTTCTGATGATTTCTGAGGAAGCTGATGATTTTTACTTTGTGGCAGGAAGAAAAAAACCCTTTACTTCTCAATTTACAATTTATTTATACTCATTTCTTTAAACACCGGCCAAAGTTGGCTTTCCAAGCCGGAGTCTGGCAATTGAGGTGGATAAAAGTGTAATCTTAGCACCGCAGGGCGTCTTTCTTCCCACACTTTCCCGCTGTGCAAACTGGCTCCTCGACAGAAGAGCAGGGCATTTTTTCGTCTTACGTAAAGTGCAGGTTGTACTTCCTAAGAGCCGCAATAAAATCAAAACATTTTATTTGGATCTCCTTAAAGAGTTGCACGAAGCCCGTCCCTCTGCGCGCATTGTATTCGGCGCACACAAAGCATGCGCTCGGCGATCTGGCCCAGCGCTCGCTCCTTTACCTCTTCCTGTCTTCAGGTGCCTGGTGGTCTCCTCCTCCTTCAGGCCGTGGGGGGATTTCCTGCTGGTGAAGGGGGCGGGCCGCTGAAGTGTAGGGGCGGGCGCTGGCATGCTGAGTGAGGCGGGTGGCGTGGCCTGGTTTTGCGTCATTCTTTAAGGCCGTCCTATCCGGGCAGGGGCGCTTCATGCCGCGGCCTTTGACAGGATGGCAAAATGCTGTACCTGACAAAGCCGCCTGCTCCATGGACGGCTTGCCTAGCGGCAGCGCTGGCCTTGGGCGCCTGCCGATGATGTCACCCCGCAGCATGGTGACGTCATCGTGCTCACCAGCCCCTCTAAAGCAGAGGGGCAGGATTCCTCCCTGCCAGAACTCCGTTGGAGCCAGCGAGGAAGGTAAGTATCGGGCGGGAGGGAGGTTAGGAGCTGCTGACGTACTATGCTGCTGACGTCTGCGGGTCTAAGGGAGACCCGTGGGCAGGGCGTATATGGTACATCAGCGGTCATTAAGGGGTTAAGGGACACTACCACATACGTAAGCTGTAACTAGATTACTTGTGCATTACAACTGAAACCACCTTATAAAACACCTGCAGGTTTCCTCATACAGGGTTATTCAGAGACAGCTGAACTGGCCCTGGAATTGCACCAAACAGGGAATTTCCCCATACGGTGCAATTTCGGGGCCAGTCAGCTATTCAAAAAGCAGGCAGTTTTGCCAAATTTTGACGAACTGCCAGCGAAATATAGTGCTGTTCGGTGGCAGTGAAATCCCCATACAGAAGCAATGGTTAATCTATTCAGAGACCACCGAACAGCAGAGAAATGTCAGTGAAATGCCCTGATGTTCAGAGCTTTCCCATAGGTTTCAATTTTAAAAACATTCCCTTTTTATTCAATATCTACTAAACTGTTTATTTTTTTAATTTACTGCAAAAAGTCTCTTCATTTATTTATTTTTTTAGGCATTTTTCTAGATGTTTTCGGCAATTAATTTTTTTAAGTAACACAGCTTTTTTATTATTATTCATAGGACCATATATGTTAATTCCAGACATTTTTGGCTGGGACTTATTTTTGCAAACACCATTTTGTTTTTTTGTCTTTTTTACCCCGTTTGTTGGCTTTTTCTGGCTGCTGGTCGGTGCTGTGTTGTGCGGGTCTTTGGCTTTTTTCATATGCTTTCTGCGGGTTTGCGGCAGATCGTCGGGTGCATTCGACGGGATTTCTGCAGCATTTCGAGATCAATCCAATGTTTTGGATCTTGTTCGGAGGGTTATCGGTGGGTTTTCAGATTAGTTCCCTGCACTTCGGGGACCCTGCGGTGAATGCTGAATTCCCTGCAGGGTCGGGGAATTTGATTCCCCGAAGTGCGCGGAACTACACATATCAGTGCTCTCTGAATAACCACTATAATGTTCCCGTTTTAGTGTGAGATTTCGTGGCAGGTGCTAATTCAGCAGCCCTGAACAGAGCACTACCCTCCATGATACTTGCGGTAGCGCTTCCACGCCCCGCCGCAAGTATCACCTCCGGGGTTTTTTACAAAGTTGGCTCTAATACGGGGACGCTAACAGGGATAACTTGCACCCGGCAGTTTCCCTCTGGCATCCCCATTTTAGCATGAGATTCCGGGGCAGGCACTACTTCAGCACCTTGCCCAGAGCACAGTAGCGCTTCCACCGTGTTTCAAACATCATCTACTGGAGTCCATAGGACTCCATGGAGGGTTGCGCTGCCAGGACACGAGATTGTGCAGGGCTGTGGTAGGCTTGTGCACCGATTTTTTTTTCGGTTCGATTCGGTTCGATTTTTCAGATTTTTAAACTTTTCGATTCGGCTCGTTTCGACCGATTTCGGTTTCGATTCGATTCGGTTCGGCCCGTTTTTCGGGTACATTTTTTTTTCCGAATATCGACCATTTTTCGTATTTTCGTGTCACTGTGCTCGGTTTTTGTATCGACTTTTTGTAATTTCGGAAATTTTCGTTTTTTGGAATTGCACATTTTTCGGAATATCGACCATTTTTCGTATTTTTCGTGTCATTTTGCCCGTTTTTGTATCGACTTTTCGTTTCGTTTTTCAGAAAAGTTTCGTTTTTACAAAATTTTCGTTTTTCGGAAAATTTTCGTTTTTCGGAACATCTGTTCTCCTCGTTTGACACATTTCAAGTCCATTCGAAAAATCCGAAAATATTTCGTTTCGGCTCGGAAAACATTTCGGATCTGAAAGTTTCGGATCTAAAAATTTTCGCAAATTCGGCCGCATCCGAAAACACGAATCGGGAAATTTCGTGAAAATTCCGAAATTCCGAAACCCGAAACGCACATCCCTAGGCTGTGGAGTGTTCGCAGAGGGAGACTGTGATCTGGGAACTAGAAGCAGCAAACTGGGCCACTGTTCTCGCTGCGGAATGAGAGGTGAGTATCTGATTTATTTGGAGGAGTTAGCTGGTGTTAACTGATTCTGCAGAAGAGCTGTAGCACTCAAGAAACCTGTAACAAAGGGAAGAGAGGCTGTTGTAGCATATTATCAACCACAGAGTGCATTGTTTACCTTTTAACACCACAACCCCTTGGGATAGCCACTGCTGACTGCTTCTGATGAATGGCGATTGAGGTCACACAGCAACCGTATGGACTCTGCGTTTGGTTGTGACATCCATCACATGGTATTATTATTCTTTATTTATAAAGCGCCAGCATATTCCGCAGCGCTGCACAATAAGCACAGTATAGACAGGGTTACAATACATTTAACAACATTTGACAAACAGTACAGGAGGAGATGAGGGCCCTATTCCCGTAGGAACTCACAATCTGGGAGGGTTGGGGTTGGAAACAGGAGGAGAGGACTGTAAGGTGAGAGTGATTGATGGTATTAGGGTGGATATGATAGTGGGCTGGTTCTTCTGCATATAGACAATAAATATGAGCATATACAGACCAATGGACGTATAGCTACCAATGCAGATCCTAATGCAGGTCCTAATGGATCCAGACCGCTAGATGAATAAATTGGACAGTAAACAAACCAATATAGGCAGTGGGGAGTGATATGATTACAGTCTGATTCATTCATTTAGCGGTCTGGATTAGGGATGAGCCGAACACTCCCCGAGTTCGGTTCGAAGCCGAACCCGAACTTTCCAAATGTTCGGATCCGAACATTAACCCGAACTCCATGCAAGTCAATGGGGCTGAAAATTCGGTTTTTAGAGTGCCCTCCAAGAGGGCATATATGCCAGATATTTGCCATAAAAGGTGTATGGGGGTCCGGGTAGTGCCCTCGGGGACAGGAAACAAGGACAAAAAGTTTTAAAAAAAAGTTTTTAAAGGGACAGTGAGTTTTCCATGAAATAAGGGTTAAAAATAAAAACGAAAAATTCCTTCAAATATCGTGCCTAGGAGGTCCCCATAACCTGCCCGTGAAGTGGCGGATTTCTAGGATGTATAGAAATATGTCAAAACCAAAAAATGACATTTCAAATGACGGTAAATGCTTTTCCTTTAATCTATCCATAAACAACTGCTTGGGGCGGCAGTCTGTATGAAAAGAGGAGACATTTTCGGACACGCAGAAAAAGTTTGCTGATTTTTTGGCGGTGAAAAGCAGGAGAATGACTGGAGAATGGAAAATTCTAGACCAAATAGCCGATTTGGAAAGGGAGATAAATGGGAGAATTTTTCTGGTTTGGCTATTTTGACCTAGAATTTTCTCTTCAGTCATTCTCCTGAGTTTCACCTTTCTCTGAATAACCCTGTCAGGGTTATTCAGAGAGCGGTGAAAAGCAGGAGAATGACTCTAGAATGGAAAATTCTAGGTCAAAATAGCCAAACCAGAAAAATTCTCCCATTTAGGCTAGGGTCAGACTAGCGAATTTTTAACGTGTGTTTAGGCGCACTAAGGCTAGGGTCAGACGAACGCATTTTTATGATGTCTGTGAAAAAGTGCGTTCGAACGAATGGACGTATTTTTTCACGGAATACGCAATAGCGGTCATACTATGCGCATTTTCGTCCGTGATTTTGTACGGATCATCAATAAAACCCTTTTTGTGTCTGGACGTTATGTTGGCTGGACATTAGCAGCGTCTGACGTCTCCTAATCACGCACACACGCCGCTAGCAGACGCAGCGCACTCTGTACGTCAGTACCTGCGGTTTCACGTTCTCGAAAAAATGCGTTCATTTTCCACTTGTGTTGCGCGGCCGGACTTTTGTGCGACCGTACTTCGTATATTGGCCGTCATTGCCCGGCATCTGCTGCTAGTGCGGCCGTGATTAAGTGCGCCAGAACGCGCGTTCGCACTGCCTCAGTCTGACCCTAGCCTTAATCACGGCCGCACTAGCAAATGACGGGCAATGACGGCCAATATACGAAGTACGGTCGCATGAAAGTCCGGCTGCGCAACGCAAGTGGAAAATGAACGCATTTTTTCGAGAACACAGAACCGCTAGTACGGACGTACAGAGTGCGTTGCGTCCACTAACGGCGTGTGTGCGTGATTTGGAGACGTCAGACCCTGCTCATGTCCGGCCAACATAACGTCCAGACACCCAAAGTTTCCTGGTTTGGATCCGTAAAAAATCACGCACAAAAATGCGCATCGTATGACCGTGAAAAAATACGGCAATGCGTTCGGACGCACTTTTTGACAGTCGCTGTGAAAAATGCGTTAGTCTGACCCTAGCCTTATCTCACTTTCCAAATCAGCTATTTGGTCCAGATTGTTCTCTTTTCCTGCCATTCTCCTGGTTTTCACCTTTCTCTGAACAACCCTGAGAGAGAGGTGAAAGCCAGGAGAACTGGCAGGAGAAGAGAACAGTCTAGACCAAATAGCCAATTTAGAAAGTAAGTTAAATGGGAGAATTTTTCTGGTTTGGCTGTTTTGACCTAGAATTTTCACTTCTCCAGTTATTCTCCTGCTTTTCACCGCTCTCTGAATAACCCTGTGAATGTTTAATCCCGAGGTGAAAAATAACATTGCTTTAGATGTTATTTTGAATTTTTTTCAAACACCAGTTAACCACTTGGCTGCTATGGATGCGCTCAGCGCATCCATCCAAGTGGTCCTCCTGTGCTATGGACACGCTGAGCGCGTCCATGCACAGGACGGACGGATTCCGGCGGATTGCTGCGCCCCCCGGTGCGGGCTGACATCTTGGATGTCAGCCCAGCACTCCGGGACCCTGGCGGAGCAATTAGATGTCATCGCGACGGCGCGATGACATCTAATTCAGCCCCCCCGCATGTGCGGAGGAAGCGCCTGAAAGGGAGGGAGGCAGGTCCTTCGGACCTCTCTCCCTCCCAATCGCCGGGGGGCAGAGGGTTAATCCAGGCACCGTTTGGAAGGGCACAGCCTGTCCTTCCAAACGGTGGTGGTAATTAACCCCTGGGGATCCTCTCCTGGAGCTGGCCGACATCTTGGATGTCAGCCAAGCCTCCAGGAACTCCCCCTGAGGACTGGCGTCATCGTGCATAGCACGATGACGCCAGTCCTGGAGTTAACCCCTAGCTGCCACCAATGGTGGAGATAGGGGGTTCCAATGAACCCCCTATCTCCCGATTAGTGGCAGCTAGGGGTTAATGTTTGATATCGTTGGATCGGCCAGAGCATGGCCTTTCCAAGGATACCAAACATGAGCATCAAAAATGATTTTTGTTTTTAAAAATTAAAAAAAATTATAAAAGAAAAATAAACAAGTTTTTTTGTTTTTGTTTTGTTAATGCAGCAATATTGTTCCCATTTCAATTATAATGTGAACAATAATGCTGCACTAACGATTTTTGTATGCGGTGCGTTTGTTAAAAAAAGCAAAATTTTCACCAAAAGAAAATGTAACGAGACCCCATTTCTAATTTTTTTAACAAGCGCACCCATACAAAATATAACCGCAAATGATCGCATGTTAAAATGTGAAAAAAAAACACTTTACACATAATAAATTATTGAAAATTCAAATTTTATTGCATTTTTTGTTATACTATACAGACATGAAATAACGTATACATATAATAATGACATATTATGAATCTGCCAAGTCTGCCGGAAAGAACGATATATAATATGTCTGGGTCATATATCAAAATATGGCTACAAAACGCGGTTAAACATGATGAGCGAAAGCGGTAAAAATGACCTCAGGTGTGAAAAGCCTCAGCAGCGAAAGGGTTAAATGCAGCATATTAGGATGTTTTAGGGAAATTAATTCTCAAATCTCAATCAGAAGCAGACACCACCCCACTCTCAGTATAGTGTACAATGTATCAAATTGATTATCAGACTAAAAGCACCTGGTGTTATGCCCGTTTGTGAACAGAGGTCATTTAGAGTTGATAATCTTTCCACGTACACATTAGTTTTTAATTCAATATATAATAAACCGTTGCTTATAATATTCTGCAGTAAAGAGTCTCTTTATTTCTAGATGTTTTAGTATTTTTTTAAGCATTTTCTATACTTTTTTCAAAATTTCTTTTTTTTTTCGAACTCGAACCGAACACACCCAAAAAGTTCGAAATTTGCGAACTTTCGAACTGCCAAAGTTCAGGTCGAACTCCGAACCGTCCGAACCTGAACAGCTCATCCCTAGTCTGGATCCATTAGGACCTGCATTGGTAACTATACATCCACTGGTATGTATATACTCATATTTATTGTCTATTTGATGTTTCTCAGGACTGCGTGAAGGGAATGTTTTGAGCATTGAGGTCCCTTTTTGGTGATTGTTTTGCACTGCAATTGTGTGTGTTTATCTTCTGCATTTAGGTTGCTTATTTGTATTTCACCCTAAGCTAAAAGCTGCCAGCTCTGCTCAGGTTATAAGATACATGGCTGACTGATAGCTTTTCGGTACTGCCCAGAGTCAATAGGGGTGGTGCAAGTTATAAATTATATGTTGTCGGATTGCTTTATCTAGTACGTAGCCAAGTCATAATTTCTGCTTGTCCCTGACGCATTCTGTTCTAACCCCAAATGGCAAGTATCTGATACTGGGTGCAAATAAAATAGTTTCTGAGCCAGCGGCAATATGTGAGCATCAGGGTGTTGTCTAATTTCCTTGAAATATTATTCACATATACATATCAAAATTTTGATAAAGACAGAAATGAAAAAGAATAATAGTACTTTCAAGGGGCACTTAGTAAAAATATGAGAATCATTAGGTGTTAAACATTTTGGGGAACAATCTGGAGCCTGTTTGAAAATTAATTTCCACTAGAATAAACAAAATCCCTTTGCATTGCTCCAAAATTAGACCAATCAAGTATTCTCTATACAGTAGAAAAAAAATGGGTGAAGCGCTCCCAGTGCAGAATATATAGAGTATCACAATAAAGACACTTAGCTCTTTCAGTTGTACATTTAAGGGGGGCTGTCCCTCAAAATGAAAGAGATTCATACAGTAGTGTAATATTACATGCACAATGTCAAATGTCTTTCTTTAAAAATTGAAATATCACTCACACTTTACAGAGTCTATATCTGGCTCTGGTATATTCGCCCGTGGTGATATTCTTACGGACACCCACCACTGGCCCTCTTCCACAATGGGTGCACATCTAGGTCAACCTCCGACTATAAGGGAAAACATCATGGCAGAGGATTAGAAACAAACTTCACTTTATAAAAAACAAATCAGCCCACTCACGTTTTCCTGAGCCTACCAGGATCTCTTGTTATTGCCAGGAGGTTGTTTTATCAATGGCACAACTCCTGAAAAAGCCTTGAGCCATACATCTCAAAATGAAAGAAGATTTTTTCCAACAATAAAAATTGCATCAAATAAAATAAATCATTCTAAAAAATATATTATAAAAGGAATTCAATTGCACAGAGATTCCATAAATACAGAAACATTTCGCCTGGGCATGTGCATCCTTCAGCTTCCTCAGCGACAGCATGTCTTAAACCTCCTATGCTTCTCCACTTATAGTCCTAAAAGATTTTCGGAGCATGGGCTCTCTGGATCCATGTTAACCTCAATCAATTAAAACAAATAAACAACCATTAGTAAAATATAATAATCGACGACTTGTGCGTAGACCCTCACAGAGCTTTCAGCACGTATTTTTTGAGAGGAGATTGTTCTGTTCTGTGTCTACTCAGTGCCAGCAGCTATTGGGGGGGGTCTCACTTCTACAAGATATCTGGGAATTGTTGTAATTTTTCTGTTCTCACTGCCAGCAGCTATTGTGGGGGTCTCATTTCTACAAAATATCTGGGAATTGTTGTAATCTTTGTGTTCTCACTGCCAGCAGCTATTGAGGGGGTCTCATTTCTACAAAATATCTGGGAATTGTTGTAATCTTTGTGTTCTCACTGCCAGCAGCTATTTTGGGGGTCTCATTTCTAGAAGATATCTGGGAATTGTAATCTGTGTCTTGTCACTGCCACCCATCACGTGGTCTCACTGGTTTATAGGAGGTTCCTGGGAATTGTAATCTGTGTCTTGTCACTGCCACCCATCAGGTGGTCTTAATGGTTTATAGGAGGTTCCTGGGAATTGTAATCTGTGTCTTGTCACTTCCACCCATCAGGTGGTCTCACTGGTTTATAGGAGGTTCCAGGGAATTGTAATCTGTGTCTTGTCACTGCCATCTATCAGGTGGGCTCACTGATTTATAGGAGGTTCCTGGGAATTGTAATTTGTGTCTTGTCACTGCCACCCATCAGGGGGTCTCACAGATTTATAGGAGGTTTCTGGGAATTTTAATCTGTGTCTTGTCACTGCCACCCATCAGGGGGGCTCACTGGTTTATAGGAGGTTCCTGGGAATTGTAATCTGTGTCTTCTCACTGCCAGCTATCAGGGGGTCCCACATACTTCTAGCAGATATCTAGGAATTGTAATCTGTGTCTTGTCACTGTTGCCAGCTATCAGGGGGTCTCACCGATTTATAGGTGGTTTCTGGGAAATTTAATCTGTGTCTTGTCACTGGCTGCCAGCTATCAGGGTGTCTCACCGAGTTATACCAGAGTTCTGGAAATCTTTAAACTAGATAACACAGTTGAATCAGAGTTCTGCATGTAAGGATATAGAGTCACCCAGCACGCAGACAAAACCCAGAAAGGCAAGAAGAAACCCTAAACTGAGAAGCTGGTCCTTAGAATGGCCAGGTACTAATCTAAAATACATAGAAGTACAGATCAGTGACAGGAGAGATATTGTAGTAATAACAAGCCAGAGGTCGGTACAAAAGATAAACATAAGCCAAGGGATAGTCACAGAAAACACAGTCAATATACAAGCCAGAAGTCAAACCAGAAAACCAATATGCAGAAGCTATGCAGAAACGTGCTGAGGGCTAGAAATAACCACATCAGGGCCCAGAGCACAGTCAGTGACTGATATTTAAAGGCCTAGATCCCTGACCAGGTGCGGCATTCAAAGTGGCCTGATTCAGAGACTGGCGCCCTCTCTGAAAAGGCACGGACCAGACGGGGGGCATGGAGATCAGAAATCGGAACCCATGAGCATTCCTCCGGGCCATACCCTCTCCAGTGTACCAAATATTGAAGATCACCACGGGAATGACGGTAATCAACAATGGACTGGACCTCAAATTCTTCTTGTCCCTGGACTAGTACAGGACGAGGTCGAGGAATGACAGTGGTGAACCGATTGCACAGAAGGGGCTTCAACAAGGAAGTGTGAAAGGTATTCGGTATACGGAGGGTACAAGGTAGGTCCAGCCCATAACTGACTTCGTTGATACGTCTTAGGACTTTGAATGGACCAATGTACCGTGGAGCAAATTTCATCGATAGCACACGTAACCTAATGTTACGGGTAGACAACCAGACTCTCTGGCCTGGAACATAGGAAGGACCCATCCGCCTATGCCTATCTGCATAGTCTTCTGTTGGACTGCAGCGTGACAGAGGTTGGAATGTACCAAGTCCACACTTTATGAGAGACTGAACATAGGAGTCCAAGTCAGGAAGACCAGTGTCAGCCACTAGGGATGGCAAAAAGGTAGGCTGGAAACCATGGGCAACAAAAAAACGGGAGTGACCAGACGAGGCATTCACATTATTGTTCAGGAGCAATTCAGCCCAAGAAGTAAAGACCAATCATCCTGCCCTTGAGAAGAGAAGCTATGAATGTAGTTCTCACTAGACTGATTAGCACGTTCGCTGTTCTGTGACCTCAAATTGCCTGGAAAGCGCGTCTGCCTTAACATTCCTGTTACCGGGCCTATAGGTGATTATGTAATTGAAGTGACTCAAAAACGTAGACCACCGGGCTTGACGGGATGACAGTCTTTTGGCATCGGCAATAAAGGTCAGGTTTTTATGGTCAGTCAGAATCATAGTGGGAGTAGGAGCTCCTTCAAGTAGGTGTCTCCACTCCTTCAAAGCAGAAATGATAGCCAGGAGTTCTCGGTTACCGATATCATAGTTCCTTTCAGCACTAGATAATTTCTTGTAAAAGAAGCCACAAGGCTTGAGTGGTTGGTCAGGGGATTCTTTTTGGGAGAGAACAGCTCCTACTCCTGTCTCCGAGGCATTACCTCTAGGATGAGAGGCCTCCTTGGATCAGGGTGGACAAGTATAGGGGCCGTAGAAAAAGCCTCTTTAAGAGTCTCAAAGGCTTTAACGGCTTCAGGGGACCAAATACGGGTATTAGCTCCCTTCTTGGTCATATTGGTAATGGGTGCCAGTATTGTGGAGAAATTGAGTATGAATCTGCGGTAATAGTTGGCGAACCCTATGAATCTCTGAATAGCTTTTAGCCCTATAGGACATTGCCAGTCAGTAACAGCAGTAAGTTTAGCCGGGTCCATGGAAAATCCTTCCTCGGAAATGACATAACCTAGAAATGCTAACTTAGGTTGGTCAAAGAGACACTTCTCCAATTCACAGTAAAGGCCATTGTTCAACAACGTCTGAAGAACCTTTATAACCTGCAAGTGGTGAGTAGCGAGATCAGGTGAGTATATCATCCAAATACACGATGACACAGTCGTGTATGAAATCACGCAAAACATCATTTATAAAATCCTGGAACACAGCTGGAGCGTTACATAGCCCAAAGGGCATTACAAGGTGCTTTGTGTTTGTTGATTGCTGGAGGGAGGAGCCTGGATCTTTCTGGAACTCTGCTGCCTGGGAGGAGGTTGTCTGAGGCCTCTGCTCCCTGTACCCTGCCTGAGCCTCCCCTGGCTGGGGGAAGGCTGGGGCTGACCCTGCTGGATTTTTACCTTCTTGCCTTCCCTGTTTCCCCTCTGCTACCATGGCTTCCAGTGCGGGAACCCCTGATGTTCCTACTTTGCCGCCGAATTGGAAGGACATCCTGAACCAGTTAAGTACCTCTGTGGTCTTTTCTACCAGCCTCACGACCCCCCTGGTTCGTGGCCGGAAATTGAGCGTGTTCGCCGGCTTGCCCAGGCCCAGTTAGAAGATGTGCAGGCTTTGGCTCTCGGCTGGAGGCCAGGCTGCGCCACTGTAAATCCGCCAGGGGCAAGCCCCACGGATCGTCAAAGGAGGACGTGAGGACCCTGTCTGGGGCTCTGCTTACATGCCAGCAGATGGTCCACACTGGGCGCCTATATTTAGAAGACCTCCCGATGCGGGACCACAGTAGCGCTGGCACCCCGGCCTCAAGTGCCCTTACCGCGGCAGACTCTGACGCCAGCACATCTGGGTTGTCGACTGCCGGGTCTGTGAAGACGAGGCCGGGGCCAGGAACTGCAAGATCCAGTACGGCGCCAGTGGGTCCCGTACGCAGCGGTGACTGCGGGGAAGGTGGACCCTCGGTGCCCACGTAGTATGAGGACTCACCTAAACAACTTGCAGTCCCGATACGATGCTGCGGAAGCCCAGCTGCATGCCATAAAGAAGGAACTTCGGGAGCAGAGGGTGGCGAGGAACAAGGTGGGCACTGCGAAGAGGGTCCCCATCCGTGCCAGGATCCAAGAACTGACAACAGAAGAAGAACAATTACAGGATTACCTATTGGCGACTGCCGAGGATTTAGATTCACTAAAAGCACATCTCCTGCAGTCCATTAAACGTCAAAATGACACAGTGCAAGCTGCGTCCCCGCGCCTTCCGCCTCCCTGGGTGCAGCGCCATCGACCCCCCCCCAGGCCCTGCAGGACAGCATGGCCGGAGCAGAGGATGTCATGGAGACGGATTCCCAGAGTATCTCTGACCCCCCATACCAGATTCCCCATGGCTAAACCCCAGAAGATTGATCCAGGTGCTACTACACCGAGGCGCAGTACACCTACCGCACCATCTGAAGACTGGACTGCTGCAGGAGATCAACAGGCCTGGATCCTGAAAGTCCCACAGGAGCCCCGCGGTAACATCACCAGGGATCTATTTTTTGCTGAATCGGAGTGCCCAGATGATACCAGCAAACAGCGTAAGCGCAGAAAACGAAAATCGCGAGATTCCAGGCATCCTCCAGACCACGAGACAGATGGGGACTCCTCAGCTTCCGCTTCCGGGTTGGAGGCTGTGCGCGTCTGCAGAGGGAGAGCCGCTGCGCCTGGAGGAGGACGTGCTTCAGCTGGCTCCACGCTTCAGGGCTCGGATGCCCTAACGATCGAGGTCGAAGGTGCGGTGGACAGCATGCGGTGGACACACGGCGGACCCGGTGAGTGCTTTGCCCACTTGATTGCCGTGCCCAGAGAGGAGGTGCTTGGACAGGCGGCCGCCCAGACTGCCGGGGGGTCCTCCGCTGAGCGAGCATGTGTGGCCAGTGCTGTAACAGGGAGCGAGCTGGTCTCCGAGCTTGCGGGGGCGGCTGCTTCCCATGCTGGGGGCTCACCAGTGACTGCCCATGATTCCGGTGCGGGAGGTCCCTCCACCAACCCCAGACATACAAACAAGGCTGCTATGGTCCCAGGAGCTACTACGGCATCCGGACCCTCGGAAGGGGCGCCTGGCCCATGCGATGCCCCAGTGGCCCCTATGCCTCCCTCGAGGGCGAGCAGACCACCTGATCCCACCAGAGACGCAAGTAACCAAGAGGTGGCTCTCACTGATGGCAAGTCCCCTGCTGGTCCAGACCACTCGGCCATCGCTGGAGCGGGGGTCCCACTGCCCACATGCCCTGCAGAGGTGGACGCTCCCCATGCAGGAGGACCCTTTGATGACACAGCTGCAGAGAACTCTCCTCTAGACCCTGTAGCTGTGGAGGCTCCCACCCACCGACCCGAACAGAGGGAGCAGGCAGGCATGGATCTCGAATCACCTGGGGACTCAGGTATGACGGCTGGCAAGGTAGGACCCACGGGGGTCATGCTAGGGAGGCTTAATGTAAATAGCAATGCAAATGTGGCACATGTTACAGTTTCAACTGTTGTGGTTAAGGGGAAGGGGGCTATTGAGCAAGGTACGGCTGAGGTGGCCTCCGAGCCACACACGCTTGAAGTACCTGGGGAGAGGGGTGGGTTGGCTGCTACTAGGGAAGATGCTGAATTTGTTTCTGTTGTGGGTGGGGGGGTTGCCCCTGGGTCCCTAAGGCCCATCACCGGTCGGCCACCTACCGTCGTTCCTGCACCTCCAGGTGCCAGGTCTGTTGCCTCGGACGGGTCCGCTGAGACCATGTTTGTCACTACCTCAGCACAGCCTGTTGCCCCCTCTGGTACCCCTGCCGTTGTCCCCTCTGGTACCCCCGCTGTTGCCCCCTCTGTTGCCCTTGGGTCCTCTGGGACCACTGTTTCCCATAGTATAAATGTAGTGGGACCTGTTGCCCCTGGGCCTCTGGGCCTGGCATTGCCGCTCAGACCGGCGGTGCGGGGTCTGGCGCCCCTGGGGCTGCAGGAACCAATATTGCTGCTGTGAACAACCTCTCGGTGGTTTCTGGGCCCCATGTTCCTAGGCCCATGGTTGCAAATATTGTGACATCAGACAGAGCTGATAGTTCTGGACCAACTACAAGGTCTGCTGTTGCTTCAAACAATTCTAAGGTTACCAAAGGGACCGCCGTTGTCCCCAAGCCCACTGGTGTGGGAAGTGTTGCTTCCAGGCCCACTGGTGTGGGAAGTGTTGCTTCCAGGCCCACTGGTGTGGGAAGTGTTGCTTCCAGGCCCACTGGTGTGGGAAGTGTTGCTTCCAGGCCCACTGGTGTGGGAAGTGTTGCTTCCAGGCCCACTGGTGTGGGAAGTGTTGCTTCAGGCCACTGGTGTGGGAAGTGTTGCTTCCAGGCCCACTGGTGTGGGAAGTGTTGCTTCCAGGCCCACTGGTGTGGGAAGTGTTGCTTCCAGGCCCACTGGTGTGGGAAGTGTTTCTCCTGCACCCTCTGGTGTGGGAAGTGTTTCTCCCGCACCCTCTGGTGTGGGAAGTGTTGCTTCCGCGCCCTCTGGTGTGGGAAGTGTTGCTCCCGCGCCCTCTGGTGTGGGAAGTGTTTCTCCTGCACCCTCTGGTGTGGGAAGTGTTGCTCCCGCACCCTCTGGTGTGGGAAGTGTTGCTCCCGCACCCTCTGGTGTGGGAAGTGTTGCTCCCGCACCCTCTGGTGTGGGAAGTGTTGCTTCCGCACCCTCTGGTGTGGGAAGTGTTGTTCCCCAGCCCACTGCTGTGGGTACCTTTGCTCCTGGGTCCCGTGGAACCATTGCTGCCTTGACACCTGCAGGTGAGGGTGATGCCACCCCTGGGTCCGCTGCACCCACCGTTGAGGACATGAACGATTTCGACTCCCAGGGCAGCGATGCATTGCTGGCGGAGGCGGCCGAGCAGGCGGAGGGTTTTCGTCCCGCAGCAGCCTTGCTGTCTGGGACGCCCTCAGTTCGTTCTGACCCTCCGTCTCGGGCCCCTCCGCGGGCTGGTCCTTCGGGCATCTCTGGTCCTGGGAGGGCGCCCCCCTGGCTGGTCCCGCCGATAGTGGTGTCCCAGCTTCGTCGGCTGGCCCGTCTTCGGGCCGGGGACCTGGCCGGTGCATGGGCTCGGGGGCCGCCTCCCCGTGGCCGTCCAACCGGCCGCCTACGGGACCTTTCTCGTCCCCAGTGCAAGGGTAGGAGGAGGAACGTGGTGCGGCTGGTGAAGGAGGACGAGGGATGGTCCCGGAGCGCAGGTCGGTGGTCTCCTGGTTGAAGGAGATGGGGTTCGCCCCGGCTGACCTCTACGCCCTCATCCATCTCAGCGGCTCCAGGATGTTCGACGTTAGTTTTCTGACGTCGCAGCACCTGGATCGCTTCTGGGCTGGGTGGGACGCGGTGAGGATGGTAAAGGACACTCACTGGGAGGGATTCACCGCGATCCCCGTGTCGCGGCAGGGGGTCAAACGGGTGACCTTCCTCACCGCGAACGAATCCATCCCGATCGCGGACATCCTGGTGTGGGTCAGGAGGTTTGGGGAGGTGAAATCCTCCCCGCAGAAGATGTTAGACGAGGATGGGATCTGGACAGGCGGCTGGACGCTCGCCCTCCAGCTGCGCGAGATCCGGGAGGTCGTACAGCACCTGCCAACGTCCTTTTTCATAGGGGCTGACAGGGTGTCATGCTTTTACGCAGGTCAGCCCCGAGCGTGTTTTAAGTGTGGTTCCCACACACATTTTAGTAGTGGATGTGCGGTTCTCCGCTGCACGCTCTGCGGTGATGTAGGCCACCTGAGGGACGGATGTGACCAGATTCGGTGCAACCTCTGTGGGGAGCTGGGGCACGCCTACCGCTCCTGCCCGTTCGCCGAGCATAACCTGGAGGAGATCTGGCGGGACGAGCCGCAGGACATGCCTCCTCCGGGGGGGCAAGGCAGTGCGGGAGGTGGGGCGGGGGCGCACGACCCTCCTCAGGAGGCACTGCGCCGGCTAGAAGGCCAAGCGATCCTGGACGCGCAGATACGGGGGCGGGATCCACTCCCGCTGACGGTCCCATCTCTCGACCCCCGGCTCACACCCCAGCTATCCGGCACCCCATCGCCGGACGGGGGGAAGGGGGAGGGGTGTTCCTGCGGCA
Source organism: Leptobrachium leishanense (assembly GCA_009667805.1). Classification (NCBI taxonomy): domain Eukaryota; kingdom Metazoa; phylum Chordata; class Amphibia; order Anura; family Megophryidae; genus Leptobrachium; species Leptobrachium leishanense. The sequence continues at coordinate 456,983,613 of CM019064.1, read as the reverse complement.
GGAGCGACGCCCCGGGGTGGGAGGCCACAATCCGGTGGCAGGGGCCATCAGCAGCCCGAACCTGACGCTGATGGGTGGCAGGTGGTAGGGGGAAAGGGCAAAGGCCCTGCAAAGCGTACAGGAGATTCGGGGACTACAAAGAAGGTGGTACAGGGGGAGACTGTGGTACAGGGGGAGACAGTGAAAGGGGTTTCCACACCCGCACCACCGACGTTCTCCTCCTCGGGGGTCAATCCCCGGGCTGTGGCACCTCAACACCCCACAGCTGGGGGGACTGGTCCTCCCATTGTTGCGGAGGGATCCTCGAAGCCGCCTTCCACCGAAGGGCCGGTAACGACGTCCAACCGCTTTTCCGCCCTGTCGGAGGATTCGTGGGCGGACTTGGTGGAGGCCTCGGAGCTCGAGGGTCCCGTCAGGTCTGGGGACGGACCTTCCGATGAGTACGAGGTGGTCCTCTTGGGGGACGATGAGACGGTTCCCGCCGGTACGTCTGTCAAGAGGTACCCCTCTGAGGACGAAGGTGAGGATCGTAGGAAACGGGGGAAGCCTCTTCGTGCTCACCACCCATGATGGCTTCCCACCACGTTCTTTCCGTGGCCACACACAACGTGGCAAGCCTGAAGTCAGCGAAGGCTACCTTCGCCGCATTTGACCACTTTCGCAGGGCCCGCCAGCAAGTCATCTTCATCCAGGAAACCCACCTGGATACGCTGGCGGACCTGCATCGTGTGAAGAGAGAGTGGAGATGGGGGCCCTCCTTCTTCTCTCTGGCCACGGAGAGATACGAGGGGGTGGCTATCCTCTTCCAAGATGTGGAAGTGACTTTCCAACGGGTGGTCGAGCTAAGGAAGGGTAGATGCGTGGTCCTCGATGTCTCGCTGGCCGGGCAGCCTCTCCGGCTGATTAACATCTATGGCCCCCAGTCGAAATGGGAGAGGAAGTGCCTGTTCAGCGAGATAGAGCCTTTCCTCTATACATCTAAGGCGATCCTCTTTGGTGGTGACTTTAACACCGTCACTAGGCCCAAGGACAGGGGGGGTGCCAAAGGGCGCCTTAGATACGATTCTCTTTTTCTAAATAAGATGGTTAGTCAGGCTGGTCTGGTAGATGTGCACATTCAGCACGTCCCAGGCCTCACCGGGTTCACCTTTCACCGAGGTCAGAGCAGCAGTAGGATAGATAGGTTTTTTGTTAAGGAGGGCTTCCCGGCGACAGCCCCGGTGCTGACGCCGGTGGAGTTTTCCGACCACCTTGTTTTATCCTGCGAGTTGAACGTCACGAAGTCCCCTGAGAGAGGCAGAGGGATTTGGCGGCTCAATTCAGACCTCCTTACGGATGCGAGGGTTAAGCAGACCTTCGAGACATTCCTAGCAGACCAGATGACCTTAGAGGACGTATGTTCCTCGAAGTCAGAGTGGTGGGAGATAGTCAAGGCGCGAGCGCGTACCCTTTTTCGCTCTCTTGCCGTGAACGCCCAGAACAGCAAGTATAAGATCTACCTCGGCCTTATGCGAAAGCTCGACCGCCTGGTCTCGCAAGGAGGTGATTCCGGGGAGATCTCCGAGGTCCGCTCCTTGATGAAGGAATTCCAGTACGATCGGTACGCCTCGCTTGTAAGGGAGAGAGATCACGGGTCTTACCACTCGCCCGACCCCTTTCTCAGTTGCAAGCGCAAGGAAGGTACCAAGGTCATCTCTGGGCTACGTGACACCTCTGGGGTCTTGCGGGATTCGTCCCGCGGGATTCAAGATGTAGTCAGATCGTACTACTTGGAACTCCTCGGAAAGCAGCGGGCTCGGCCAGACCAGGTGGAGAGCTTCCTTAGCGACATCGACCCTCACCCTGATCTCGAGGCTTCCCTCAGTGAGGAGTTGATCGGCCCTATCACCGTGGCCGAGGTGGAAGGTGCCATAGCGAGCCAGAACAAGTGTAAAGCGCCTGGGCCCGATGGACTCACGGCGGAGTTTTATCAGTGTTTCAGTGCTCTCTTGGCACCCCATCTCGCTGAGGTCTTCAACGAGTCCCTTAACGGGGGCCTTTTGCCCCCCACGTTTAGGACCTCGGCTGTGATACTGCTGACCAAGCCGGGGGTGGTCGACACGGCAGACGTGGGGAACTGGCGTCCCATCTCGCTGCTGAACGTCGACAGGAAGATTTTGGCAAGAGTCTTATTCCTGCGATTGCAAGTTTTGTCTGAGGGTCTTCTGTCCGACTCGCAGTTCTGTACAGTTCGCGGCCGTAACGTCTTCGACGCCGTTCTCGAGGTACGGGAGGCTGTCGACAGGTGCAGGGCTGGGGATTGGACGGGATACATCTTGGCACTTGACCAGTCCAAGGCCTTTGATCGGGTGGACCACCACTATCTGTGGGCAGTATTGAGACGCTATGGCCTTCCAGCAAAATTTATCAATTGGCTTATCACCCTTTATCGGGGGGCAGAGAGCTTCGCTCTTGTGAACGGTTGGAAGGGACGGCCATTTCGGGTCCTAGCCGGGGTCCGACAGGGCTGTCCCCTTAGCCCCCTCCTGTACGCCTTTGCGATCGATCCCTTCCTTCGAAGGCTCGGGGCTGGGCGTTTCAGGGGGGTCGACAGGGGCCCGGCGACAGCACCCCTTCGGGTGGTGGCGTACGCAGACGACGTCTCCATCGTGGTCTCCGATCCGTCGGAGGCCGCGCTAGTGGTGGACTTAGTCTCGCGCTATTCCTCTGCCTCGTCGTCCCAGATAAACAGGATCAAGAGCGGAGTTTTCTGGTGCGGGAAGGAAGGGGAAGAGTTCCTCTCCCGGACGGTTTCCCGCCGCCCCCCAGTCCGAGATTAAGATCCTAGGGATTCGGTTCAGCCGGGGGGACAATGCTCTCCGCAACTGGACCGAAAGGTTGGCCATAGCTTCCGGTAAGATCACTGAGGCTCACCGGTGGAAGCTGTCTCAGACGGAGAGGGTCCGCCTGATCAAAACCTATATACTGCCTATCTTCGGATATGTCAGTGTGGTGTTCCTCTTGCCGAAGAGTCTTCACACCCGGTTGTTGGGCATGTTTTTCCTCATGCTGTGGGGGAACAGGCTCAACCTCATCCGGAGGGAGATCACGTACCTGTCCAGAAAAGACGGCGGGCTGGCCATGGTCAACCCCGTCGTATTCTTTACCATCGCTTTCCTGAAAAGGAATTTTGGGGGTCTCCTGATGGACGACCCGCCTGGATGGGTACACGGGTTCAGGGTCTGGGTGTCGCCTTTTTTGGCTGAATGGTTTCACGGGGGGATAGTGAAAAGTACGAGAGTCCGTCACTCTGCCTATCTCCCGACTTCAGTCCTCGAGGCCGTAGGGATGATGCGACGGTGGGGCATCACTGTGGAGGAGGTCAGAGATACACCCAGGAAGGTCGTGGAGTCTCGGGTGTTGGCCTCCAACTACAGCGCCTCCCTCGTCTTGAAGGACTGCCCGCCGCGTACTCTCTCCTCGGGGTTGCGCAATCTGAACTCCAGGAGAATTCCACCCAAGTTCCGAGACGTGGCGTTCCTCTCCTTCCACGGCAGGCTGTACGTACGGGGAACCTCAAGCACATGAACATCGCGGACCGCGTTTGTCCCCGAGCGGAATGTTCAGAGACTGTGGAGTCCATGGACCACTTTCTCCTTGAGTGCCCATTCAATCTGACAGTCTGTCGCGAGGTCTCCGCCGCCCTAGGTATCCCATGCCTCTCCCGCCAGACTTACGCGGAGTGGGTCTACGGGACGTCCAACTCTGGGGGGCAGCGATTTCATTTGGGCACGTTATTCCTAGTCAGCGCCGTCACTAGGTATTACACTTGGAACGCACGGTGTCAGGTTTCCCTCCGTCAAAAGGTCCTCCCCTGTCAGGTGGTGGTGCACAACATTCTGGCGGCGGTGGCGGGTCTCTGTGCCTCTGAGAGGGCATCCCTGGACGCGTCTTATTGGCAGAAGTTTTGGCGCAACGTCAAGGTCCGCCCGCCTTGAGCTCCAGGGACGTTAACGGTACGCTCTGATTTTTCACACCTCTCATACGGTGGTTTTACGCATGCGCTGTCCTTACACCCTTTCCCCTGTAGATTTTTGATCAGTTTTTGATTTTTATGAAAGGCTCCCACGTGAGGGTAGGTGAGTACCCGTTTCCACGATAGGTAACAGCTAGAGCGGGTGTGGACGCTGAGGGAGGAGGGTTATTTCCTATGTCTGGTCCAGACAGTTCCGTTTTCTCATGGTTTTGGGGATTTGGTTTTGTTTGGGTGGGATTTGGGGGAGGGGGTTTATTCCGTGATGGGGTTTTTTTTGGGGAGAAGGTTTCCCGAGTTGGGATATTTATTTTCACATGTAATTCTTTTGATTATGGTTTTTCTTATGTTCTGTATATATGGTTTGTTTCTATTATTTTCTATGCTTCAGTTATATGTATATATGTAACATTATGGTTTCAAGGGGAGGGTTGTATATTAGGGTGGGTTGTACATTCGGGTGGGCTTATGTATTAGGGTGGGCTGTGTATTCAGGTGGGTTGTATATGGGGGTGGGGGTGGGTGGACCTTGACGAGACCGGACTTACACGTGCAAAGGACTATGCGAGGGTCTCGCAGGTTCTTGGGATGGGTGTGTGAGGGTTCATGAGGACTTTGGTTGGGGTTGCACGGATTGAGGATTTATTTTTGTGTTTTCCAAGAGGACATTGGATTTTCTTTTTCATTTGACGGTTCGTCCATTTTTGTTCATGTGCCACATTTTAGGTAGTTAGTTATTTAATGCCAGCCGTCTGTCTCATTTTACAGATTTTCTTTATTCATTTTCCAATTTTATGGATTTTCTTTTGATTCTCACTTCATATTGTGTATGTCATTTTTCCCTGAGGACTTTTGTTTTTCATTCCACAGTTCATTTTCCGTTTCCCATTCCACAGTTCATTTTCCGTTTTCCCAGTGGACTTCAGTTCCTGCCATTTTCCATGTCATTCTTTGTTTCCCCCATGATTACGTTACCCCCTGTGTTCATTGTCCCCGATGTCTTTGTTGTCCCCCGTTGCATTTTGTTTGATGTGTGTATTTCGTGTATGACGTTTTCTTTGTGGCGCATTTCATTAAACAAATATCACAAGGTATTTGTAGTGACCAGATCTGGTATTGAAAGCGGTTTTCCATTCATCACCATCTTTAATGCGCACTAAGTTATACGCGCTTCTTAAGTCAAGCTTAGAAAAGATCTGGGAACCTTTTAACCTGTCAAAGAGTTCCGCAATCAATGGAATGGGATAGGCATTTTTCAGTTATTTTTTTTAATCCCCTATAGTCTATGCAATGTCTTAAGTCACCTTCTTTCTTAGAGACATAAAAGAACCCAGCACCAGCAGGAGATGTGGATTTCCTTATGAAGCCCTTAGCAAGGGAATCCTTTATGTACTCCTCCAATATGAGGTTCTCATGTTGAGACAGAGGATACACTCGTCCCTTGGAAGGAAAAGTGCCAGGAAGGAAGATTAATAGCACAATCATAGGGTCTATGCTCAGGTAAAGTCTCAGCCCCTCCTTTGTTGAAAACTCCCTGACCTCCTCATACTGTATAGGAACCAATACAGATAAAGGAGCAGCAGTGGGTACATTTATGGTGTGCACAGACTTGACAGGAAATCATGCATGAATCAAAACAAGACTTGCTCCATGACAGAACAGTGTTTCTTCTCCAGTCTATGACTGGATTGTGTTTTTTGTAACCAAGGATACCCCAAAACAACAGGACATGAAGGAGATGATAGGAGTTGGCATACCACAGTCTCTTTATGGAGAACTTCCTACAGACATGGAAATAGGACTGGTCTCCTTAGAAATATATGGGTTGGAAAGGGGTCTGCCGTCTATAGCACAAATAGCTATAGGTGTTTTTTTTTCCCACACAGGGAATCCCTTTCTCCAATGCAAAAGTGGTGTCCATAAAATTTTCCTCTGCCCCTGAATCAAGAAGTGCATCTACCTGAATAATGGAGGAACCCACCTCAATCATAATAGTAAAGTAACATCGCTTTTTATAGACAGAAGGAGACCTCTGATACCAGTCCCCTCTCCTCTGACGGTTTAATCTCTCCAGACTGCATTGGTTGAGGTACAGGGTTGTCAGATGCAGCAGGGTTAAACTCTGGAGACCCACACAGTATTAACCTATTAAGTTGCGCTTTTGTTTTACACATGTCCCTGATTTGGTCTTCCATCTCCATACAGAAGGGAATAAGATCATTCAGATTCCCAGGAAGATCTCTTGCTGTAATAGCAAGGGTTAACGAGTCAGACAAACCCTCCAGAAAAAAGGACACCAGAGTTTCATTATCCCAATTAACCTCGGCAGCAAGTGTCTGAAACTCAATAGCATATTCCAACACAGTTCTGTCTCCCTGACTTAACCTCATTAACCGTTTAACAGCAGAATTAGTTTTTCTGGAAGGGTTAAACACACTTTTTAAGGTGGTAACAAATTCCTCGTAGTTATTTATTATGGGATTTTTTGACTCTCATAATGCAGTAGCCCAGTCTAAGGCCTTGTTTCTGAGATGGTTAAAAAGAAAACATACTTTAGCTCTGTCAGTTATACAAATATGAGGATTTAATTCAAAACTTACATCAATTTGATTCAGAAATCCTCTGCATGCAGCAGCCTCACCACTGAAAGTAACAGAGGGCAACATTTTCACTTGGACAGTGGATTTAACCATAGAAGTGTCAGAATGGGTTATAGGAGCAGGTGAGGGAGACTGCACGCAATCTGTATTCTCCAAGAACGTTTCCATCAACATTGCAAAATGATACATCTTGTCATCAGCCTCCCTTATATGGGTAAAGCAAGCAGAAAATTGCTGGGCAATGTCTCCAGGGTCCATGGCCCTGACGTAATGTAAGTATATAGAGTCACCCAGCACGCAGACAAAACCCAGAAAGGCAAGAAGAAACCCTAAACTGAGAAGCTGGTCCTTAGAATGGCCAGGTACTAATCTAAAATACATAGAAGTACAGATCAGGGAGAGGAGAGATATCGTAGTAATAACAAGCCAGAGGTTGGTACAAGAGATAAACATAAGCCAAGGGATAATCACAGAAAACACAGTCAATATACAAGCCAGAAGTCAAACCAGAAAACCAATATGCAGAAGCTATACACACACACTGAGGGCTAGAAATAACCACGTCAGGGCCCAGAGCACAGTCAGTGACTGATATTTAAAGGCCTAGATCCCTGACCAGGTGCGGCATTCAAAGTGGCCTGATTCAGAGACTGGCGCCCTCTCTGTTGGGAAGGCTGCACTGCAGGAGCACCAGCAGGCATGACACTGCATATCTACAATTTTTATAACAGAGTTGAATCAGAGTTCTGTATATCTTTAATCTATATATCACTCACCATGTCAGAAAGACCAAAAAGGACAGGCACAAAATGAATAAAGAAGCTCCAGAGTCCACGATAGATTTCAATGGATTTAATCCAACAACAGAAAAAAAGGCAACGTTTCGACCATGACTGGTCTTTGTCAAGCCTAAAACACAATGACAGAACAGGAAATAAATAGCACCACAGACTGGTTAAGCAATCAAACAATAATTGCAACCAGTCCGTGTATGCCAATCCAACAATTAAAAACAATAGTCTACAATTGAATACATCAATTAACATATTAACTTTAGTAATTATATATACGATGCTTATTAACATACAATAATTGGCGATGAATTGTAGAGTAGACATGTGCACAGCACAAAATTTCGTTTTGAACTAATGGATTAGTCCTAAAATGCAATTTATTTAGTTGCTAAAGAAATTCGTTTTCAGTTCTTTAGTATGAAAACTAATTTCTTTCATCCGAAAACCAGTGGATACAATTACTATTGTAGTGGCGCCTATGGAGGTTTTCAGTTTACAACAGCTCTGGTTACGTTAGCACCAACATTGTAATACTGCCCCGTGTCAGGCAAAGCTGTTACAGTAACTGACTGCTGCTCATCACAGCACTCAGAGTTTCAGTAAAACTAGTAAATAATATTTTTATATATAAGAGATTAGAAGAATATTATTTCCTTGTTTTACTGAAACTCTGAGCACTGTTACAGTCAGTTACTGTAACAGCTGAGCCTGATACATTGTACTGAGAGATAATGTAACAAGCAGCAGATCTCAGTGCTCACAGCCACTGGATTTAAAGGGCTAAAAAAAAAAAGGCTCCTCTCTGTATAATGTTTAGAACATCTTCCTGCATTAATTAATGTCCCTCTCTGTATAGAACATCCTCCTCAATTTATACCTTTCTCTGTATAATGTATATAACATCCTCCTGCATTAATACCCCTATCTGTATAATGTATAGAACATCCTCCTGAATTAATTAATGTCCCTCTCTGTATAGAACATCCTCCTCAATTTATACCTTTCTCTGTATAATGTATATAACATCCTCCTGCATTAATACCCCTATCTGTATAATGTATAGAACATCCTCCTGCATTAATTAATGCCCCTCTCTGTATAGAACTTCCTACTGCATTGGCACGTGGAGGGTGCAGAACTTCGGATGTTGCGATGTTGCGCTCTTCATTGCTGGTCTCCTTCACTCATCAATGTAATATCACAAAAAGGACTGAAACTAAAATGTAGTGCATTTTATTTTAGTTTCTTTCGTTTTTTGTACTGAGCAGTTTCGTTTCTCTTGAGTCATATGAAAACTAAATTATCCCAAAATTCGGACTAAATCGTTTTAGTACTAAAACGAATGCACATGTCTATTGTAGAGCAATGCCTATGAGAAAAAGGAGAGACTGATAATTATGCATGTGAAGGGAAGGGATTACCCCTCTACTAGTAAACCTAAGGGAGAGAAAGGAACAAGATCTATCTATCATAGAGAGATAACGTAACATATTTATAGAAAGGGTGAGAGATCTGATTCTCTATTAAGACCATGTGGGAAGAGAGTGTTGAGATGATGGATCCAATATAATTCCCTCCTTTTAAGTAATTTTTTCTCTGTCCCCACCAAGAGGTGGGGACAGAGAAAAAATTACTTAAAAGGAGGGAATTATATTGGATCCATCATCTCAACACTCTCTTCCCACATGGTCTTAATAGAGAATCAGATCTCTCACCCTTTCTATAAATATGTTACGTTATCTCTCTATGATAGATAGATCTGTTCCTTTCTCTCCCTTAGGTTTACTAGTAGAGGGGTAATCCCTTCCCTTCACATGCATAATTATTCAGTCTCTCCTTTTTCTCATAGGCATTGCTCTACAATTCATCGCCAATTATTGTATGTTAATAAGCATCGTATATATAATTACTAAAGTTAATATGTTAATTGATGTATTCAATTGTAGACTATTGTTTTTAATTGTTGGATTGGCATACACGGACTGGTTGCAATTATTGTTTGATTGCTTAACCAGTCTGTGGTGCTATTTATTTCCTGTTCTGTCATTGTGTTTTAGGCTTGACAAAGACCAGTCATGGTCGAAACGTTGCCTTTTTTTCTGTTGTTGGATTAAATCCATTGAAATCTATCGTGGACTCTGGAGCTTCTTTATTCATTTTGTGATTGTTGGGGCTGTGGAGCAAGAGACCCCCACTCCATTTATCCACTTTGGGTTCTGCATTCGGGCACAAAAAGGACAGGCAAACGCTCCCAGACACAGATAAGAGGGCAAGCAGCCTCTATGTCGGGAGGCTGTGTCTCTGGTCGTGATGGACGTGGTGCATCCTCTGCAGGGGCACACTTATCCTTTCTAACTGGTGCTGGCCGTCTTAAGCAGCAGCAACATACAGAGGATTTGGTGGATTGGCTAACCAGGCCATCCTCATCCTCAGAGTCCTCTGCCAGCCAGGCTTGTAGTGGTTTACAGTCCACCTCAGCTGCCAAAGCATCTAATGCAGCCTCCATGTCCACAGATACTCCTGCCGTAGCCTCACTATCACACACGGAGGAGTCAGCTGAATTGTTTGACTACAATGACAGTGGCATGCTGCTTGAGGATGCCCAGCAACTACAGTGCTCTGATTCAATCTCTGAGGTTGAGGAAGGGAGTATAATCAACCTAGAGGAAGGTGGTGTCAGTGACACACAAATAGCTGGCACTCATGTTCCCCAGCAGCTGCAGCATATTGCGAGGTTGGCTCCAGTGGCGAGGAGATAGGGGGTGATGATGATGATGAGGTCACTGACTCCACTTGGGTGCCTGATCGAACAGAGGAGTCAAGTAAGGAGTAGGAGGCACAACAAACACGAGGCACAACGTCCTCTATGACCAATCGTAGCCAGTCCAAGGCATCAGAGCTGCTCAGGTGCAGAGCGCTGTTGTCTCAAAGCACACATCCAGGAACTCTGCTGTCTGGGAGTTCTTTAAGAAATGTGCAGCAGACCACACCATTGCTATTTGTAATCTATGTCAGATGACGATCAAGCGTGGGAAAGACATCCCACGCTGGGGTACCACGTGCTTGAGGCTAAATATGACCACCTTCCACGCAGCCCGTTGGCACAACACTTTGCATAGGTCCTCCTCCTCATCATCTGTCTCTACCCCCATTATATGTCCTGCCATGTCATTGCCTACAACCTCCACTGACAGGGATTATGCTACAGTAATGGGTGTACCAGGTCCTTCCTCACAATGTGACATCATTCCATCAGCTGAAGATTTATGCAGTCAGATTACGTTGCCCCAGCTGCTGCAGCATAAGAAAAAATATAGTCCCAACCTTCCCCAAGCACGGGGTCTAAATGCCAGTTTAGCAAAATTACTCGCATGACAGCTGCTGCCTTTCCAGCTGGTGGACTCTGCTTCCTTCCGTGAATTTGCTGAATGTGCTGTACCACAGTGGCAGGTTCCAAAACGCCATTTCTTTTCACGGAAGGCCATTCCAGCACTATACCAGCACGTGGAAGACAATGTTATCGAGTCATTGGGAAAGGCAGTCAGCAGCAAGGTGCACATTACTTTAGACACGTTGTCCAGAAAGCATGGACAGGGCCAGTACATTTCCTTCATGGCACACTGGGTAACTCTGATTGCAGCTGGGAGGGATCCAAGATGGGGCTCTGTGCTGGAGCTTGTTCATCCACCACACCTCCAGAGAGCTGCTTGTATGAGGTCTGTCTGCTCTACCACCACCTCTTCCTCTTCCTCCTCCTCCTTCTCTGTCTCTGGCGAAGTGGCAGTTAAACCGATCTCTGACAGGGGCTACGCAATGGTTCAAGCAAAAATATGCCATACTGTGCTTGAGCTGGTTCGTTTAGGGGACAGGAGCCACATCGGGCTAGAAATTCTGTCAGCTCTGCAGGGGCAGGTGTAGAGATGGTTAACACCACGCCAGCTTGAGCTGGCAATGGTCGTCTGTGATAATGGAAGCAACCTTCTCTCCGCCCTACGCCAGGGTAAGATGACGCATGTACCATGCCTAGCACACGTCCTAAATCTGGTGGTACAGCGTTTCCTAACCAGGTATCCAGGGCTGGCAGAGCTTCTCAGCTAGGCCAGAAAAGTCTGCAGCCACTTCAGATGGTCATTCCCAGCAAGTTTCCGCCTGGCAGAAATTCAAAGAGAATTCCACTTTCCCACAAACCGTCTGATCTGTGACATGCCCACCTGGTAGAACTCGACAAATAACAATGCTACAGCATCTGCACCAGCAGCAGAGGGCCATCAATGAGTACCTGTGTGAGTATGGCACAAAGGACAGGTTCAGGTCAACTTGTTTTTTTTCCCTCTGCAGTGGCTGATGATCAATGATGCATGCACTGTACTGTCACCATTTGAGGAGGCAACGAGGATGGTGAGCAGGGACAGTGCATGTATCAGTGGCACAATTCCTTTAGTGTTCCTGCTGGAGCACACTCTGCAGGGAATTATAGATGTGGCACTAGAGGCAGAGCAGCAGGAGGAAGAGGATGCCTTCCCTAGCTCTCAAGGCCCCAGTCTTTACGCAGATAGCATTCCTGCGGGTCCTCAGTTCAGACAGGAGGAGGAAGAGGAGGAGGAGGAATATTTAAGTAGTGGGGCATTGAAGGTGGGGATTCCTCAAGGGAGGGTTTTGTATGCCCAGAAACCCAAAGACTAGTACGTGACTGGGAGGAGGAAGTGCACGATGGGGTCATCCTCATTGACCAGGAAGACTCGGAAGCTAATGCCACCTCCAACCTAAGCTGCATGGGCTCCCTTATCCTGCAAAGCCTGCTAAAGGACCCAAGGATTCGTGCTATCAAGGATAGGGATCATTACTGGTTGGCAAGCCTTCTTGATCCACGAAACAAGGGTAAAGTTGCAGAGCTCATCCTGCCCACACAGAGGGAGGACAGGATGAAACAACTTGAGGATGCTCTAAAGCGACACTTGTTTAACACCTTTCCAGGCACTGGTAGGTTACCAAGTGATGACACAGGTGCTTCTGAGGCTGCGGATGCTCAGAGGAAGAGCGGTGAAGGCTGGGGCCGCTTGTCTGATGCCTTTTTAAATTTTTTTAGTCCACGACGCCCAGGGACGTCAAATGTAGGCACCCATTGCCAGCGTCTTCACCATATGGTGCAGGACTACCTTGGGGCAAGGGCAGACCTGGATACCTTTACAGCAGATGATCCACTGGCTTACTGGGTGTTGAGATTGGATCACTGGCCAGAATTTAGCCAATATGCTATGCAGCTACTAGGTTGACATTCATCTAGCATGCTTTCTGAAAGGACGTTCAGTGCCGCTGGAGGTTTTGTCACAGACAAAAGATTGCATCTGTCTACCGACTCTGTAAACCGGCTGACATTTATAAATATGAATCAGTCCTGGATCAGCAGCTATCAATCCTCTGATGCTGACGTAACTGAATAGATCGGGATCTCTTCTGCATTCCCAAAACCTCCACCACTGCACTCTTCCACAATACCTCAGAGGGGTTACGTACGGTGTGAAGGCACTTGCTGCCACCAAAGGCACAATATTTGGGTGCACAGCCACTGACACCTATACCAGATTCATATAATTTTAATATTGGACTGTAGGGTCCACCACTGCACTCTTCCACAATACCACAGAGGGGTTTCGGTGTGACGGCACTGTTGCCGACACTAAATGCCCAATTTTAAAGCACCTATTGTTACTTTCATCCAAAGCCTGCATAAGTTTCACCTTAATTTAGCCAAAAATCACTAAACTTGTTCTGTGTGTCCTAAAATGTCTCCTCTTTTCATACAGACTGCCGCCCCAAGCAGTTGTTTATGAACAGATTAAAGGAAAACCATTTATTGTCATTTGAAATGTAATTTTTTTGTTTGTTTTTAATTGTTTCTATACATCCTACAAATCCGCCACTTCACGGGCAAGTTATGGGGCCTCCTAGGCACAATATTTGAAGGAATTTTTCATTTTTATTCTTAACCTTTATTTCATGGAAATTCAATGTTCCTTTAAAATTTTAATTTTTTTTAACTGTTTGTACTTGTTTCCTGTCCCCCAGGGCACTACCCGGACCTCCATACACCTTTTATGGCAAATATCTTGTATATATGCCCTCTTGGAGGGCACTCTAAAATTCTAACTTTTGAGTCCCATTGACTTGCATTGATTTCGGTTCGTGTTCGCGTTCGAACTCGAACTTTTGAAATTGTTCTAATTTGAATGTGAACCGAACACGGGGGTGTTCAGCTCATCCCTATTAGCAACCTCATGGGAGATATCATACCCATACCCTACCATCAATAAATCATAAAAAGTGAACCAACTCAAAATCTAAATTTAGATCTCTTGGGAAAAGTGTGTCCAAAGTGTAAACCGATCTCATCTCTTCTCTATAGATTTTTTTAATAAAATCCTCTCCTCTCCAGTTTTTTTGATCAGCTGAATTCCTATAAATGGTGATTTCAGGGGGGAAGAGTTGTGTACCTTTTTGAAATGATTAAAAAAATAGAGGGGTATGAGAAAGAGATTAATATTAGAAGAGTGATTACCTGCAAGTCTAGGAATGTTATCTATAGATTTACTTGCCCATGTGGTCTGCACCACATAGGACATACCACGGGTCTGTTATGCGTACGCATTAGAGAACACATTTATAATATTGGCAAGGGGATAGAACATCACTCAGTTCCCAATCATTTCAAAAAGGTACACAACTGTTTCCCCTGGCATCACCATTTATAGGAATTCAGCTGATTGAAAAAAACTGGAGAGGATTTTAACCCTTTCGCTGCTGAGGCATTTCCTGCCCGTGTGCTGAGCTCATTTTTACCGTTTTGTGCTCATCATGTTTAAATGCGATTTGAAGTCAAGTTTTCTTATATGACCAAGACAAATTATATATCCTTTTTTTCAGCAGACTTCACAGATTCAAAATTTATCATTATTATGTGTATAAGTAAAGAGTTAAAAAAAAAAGAAAAAAAAAGGGGGAAAAAAAGTAAAATTTTGTTAAAATTCAGAAGAACAACATTGCATATTTTTTTCTATCTACACTTTATGACCAGAACTATTGTGGTTATATATTGATACTATGACGGAATGGGATGTTGTTCCGCCTGCGGGTGTGCTCAATCTGCGTGACCCCTTCGCTTACCGCTGGCCCGACTACCGAGTGACGCGCACTCGGCGTCTCGTGCGGCCTGGCGTGACCCTGGAGAAGGGTTAGCGGGCGGTGGAGGGGACCCCTGCCTAGAACCAGCCCGACCACTGAGCCATACGGCACTCAGCGTCCCGAGCAGCTGGTTCACTGACCTTGCGGGTGTGGGACGTCCGTGGAGATCGGATCTGCCAGCCGCGGAGGAATCTTCGGTTCGATGTGGGAAACGTTTCGGATCTTGCGGGAAACGTTTCCGATCGCGGTGCGGGTAACTTTTCGGATCTCGGTGAACGACTTCTCGGATCGGACCAGGGCTGGAGGAATCTTCGGATCTGCCGGGATGGGCGAGGGATTCGGATCGCACCGCAGTCCCTCGCAATACCGAAGCGCGGTACGCGGCCGCGCCCTTCGGTTCGGATCTCTGAATTTCCCCGATCGAATCTTCGGATGTAGCGCCGCTGCCCTGATGCTCGATGCAGGGTCAGCGCGCTCGATTCGGATCGGATGGCACCGTATTCTGAGGCCGCGGGGGACACTCAGATCCGAAATACGGCGGAGAATCAAGCCACACCAGACACAGCTGAATGTACTGCAGGAACTGCCTTTATTGTTTACATTACAGACTTTTATTACTTCTCAATATAATTAGAATACAATGGGACTCCTTGCCCGCCCTCCCGGGACCCATTGGCCACCATCCTTCAGGGAGTCGCCAATTCGGACCGGATGGTCCGAATCGGCCATTTTGCGATCCGAACCGGATGGTTCGGATCGGCCATTTTCCGAATCGAAATTCCAACTGCGCCACAAGAATCGGAAAATGGCGGCGAGCAAGGCAAACACAGGGAAAAATACATTACACCATAACCAACGGGGAACACTTTATTACACCTCACAATAATCACAACTAAATAAAAGTACTGGTAAAACGGGGTGCGTGCCACCACACCCAAGTGTCCATGTCACCACTGTCACTGCGCCGCCCCTGGCTGAGGGTGCTGGGCCATCCCGTGACACTCCTCCCCCTCCCCCAGTTCGACGCACCTGGTCTGACCCCACCGGGTCATACCGGGGAAGTCGGTACTCCCAGGCCCATAGTCAGTCTGGGGAGGCCGGGTCACCAGGCCTCTCCATTTGGCCTTGCGGCCGTGCCAGCCTGGTCGGGACCCCATGTCCTGAGGGTGTCCCCGGCTGGGCGAGAAGACATGCCTCTGGGCCGGAGGGCCTCCGGTGCCCCCCCCAGGATTGTCACTCACCTGGGGAACCCGGGTGCTAACTGCACACGCCCCAGGTGCCCAGGTCAGCCGTGGGACAGGACCGTGGCGGGGTAAGGCTCCCGAGCCCAAAGGTTGCAAAAATGGGCAGAGGCCAGCGGCGCTCTGCCCCGTTGCCAGCTCTTCCACTGGAGGACCAGGTACGGACACGGCAACTGAAGGAACCACAAGAGCCAGACCTGGCTGCTCTTCCAGCCAGCTGGAAGGGAGAATCACAGAATGCCACAGCAGTCGCCCAGGGTCATCCACGCTCTGCCCCTCGGGGCGAATTGGGCGGAACGGGCAGAGGCCAGCGGCTCTCTGCCCTGGCGTCAGCTCTTCTGCTGGTTGACCGGGTACGGAAACGGCAACCGGGAGGACAAACGAGGTCAAACCCGGCTGCTCTCCCTGGCCGCCGACGAGGGGACTGAACCGCTGCCGCGGCAGTCGTACAGGGTCATCCTCGCGCTGCCCCTCGAGGCAAACTGAGAGGGATGGGCAGAGGCCAGCGGCGCTCTGCCCCGTAGCCAGCTCATCAGCTGGGCGAGGATCTCCCTGCGGGAGGATGGTTTCTTCACCCCCCGGGGCGATCAATGGTTGCGCGCAACCCGTCCCGGGGGAACCATCCGTCTGCTCCCCGGGCAGACTTTGAGTAGTGGGCAGAGGCCAGCGGCGCTCTGCCCCGTAGCCAGCTCTCCGCTGGTGAGAGATCTCCCTGGCGAAGGATGGTTGCTTCACCCCCCGGGACAACCAAGGGTTGCACACAACCCATCCCGGGGGAACCATCTGTCTGCCCCTCCTGGCAGACTTTGGGCAATGGGCAGAGGCCAGCAGCACTCTGCCCCGTAGCCAGCTCTTCCGCTGGTTGGAGATCTCCTTGGGGAAGGATGGTTGCTTCACCCCCCGGGACAACCAAGGGTTGCGCACAACCCATCCCGGGGGAACCATCGGTCTGCCCCTCCTGGCAGACCTTGGGCAATGGGCAGAGGCCAGCAGCACTCTGCCCCGTAGCCAGCTCTTCCGCTGGTTGGAGATCTCCTTGGGGAAGGATGGTCACTTCACCCCCCGGGGCAATTGACGGTTGCGCACAACCCATCCCGGGGGAACCATCCGTCTCCTCCCCCGCTGGACCCGTGGCCTCGGCCACCCTGTCCCCTTGCGGGGTGAGGGGGGGTAACTTCCTCAGACGGCCCCCCACGGGCACCCATGAGTCCGCCTCGGCTTCCCATAGGTCCCAAACCTGGGGACTGTCGACTTCCTCCGCCGACCCGTCCCACCACGGGGAGCTCAGGCTCGACTGCGGAACGCCGTCCAACAGTCTCCGATAAGCCACCTCGAGCTCCCACTCTCGCTCAGCCAGGGACTCCAGCTCCTCAAACACTGAGTCCCTGCTGTCTAACGGGATTTCCAATTCCCGCCGCTCCAGGATGTCCTCCATCCGTTCCTCGTCTCTTCTCCAAAATCGGGGTCGGCGGCCATGCCCTCGTAGAGCAGTCCTGTGCCTCCGTAGCGAGGCCCTGCAACGGAACTGCCTCCCAACGGCCGTACTGCCGGAGCGGCAGTTAGCCACCGGAGCGCGCGGTACGCGGCGTCCAGTGCGACCTCCTCCTGCACCAAACTCCAGAGCTCGTCCTCCCACCCTTCTGGGGCCCGTCCTGCAGGAACGCTGCTCGCACAGCGTACTGCTCCCGGTAGACGTCGGCGTCGGAGGGAATGTCCACGTCATGGCAGTCCCGCTCATGGTCCAGGGCCTCGTACCACAGCTCCTCTGTGGACTCCTGGTCCTGCTCCAGGCCCTCCTGCAGCTCTCTGGCCAGCACGACCTTCACGTCGGCGTAGGTGCCAGCGCAGGAGCACCGCTCCTCAGTGGGGAAGGTGGCGTCCTCAGATGCAGCTCCAGGCGGGCTGTGAGTCTCCATCCGAGGGTCGCTGGGATGAGTGATGTCCTCAGTACAGGCTCCAGGCGAGCTGAGAGTCCCGCAAGCGTCGTCACTGGGGGTGGTGGATTCCCAGGGTGAAGCTCCAGACGAGCTGTGAGTCTCGACCCAGGGTTCCACGGGGTAGGGTTCGGGGTCATTGTACTCAGCTACTGCTCCGCGGAGCTCTGCCAACCGCAGCTGGTGCTGGCGTTCCTTCTCCAGCTCAACTCCCCGGTAGAACTTCCGAATCACCTCACATCGGTCCTCTGTCGTCGGGGCATCTCCAAGCAGGGCGATCCGGCGCCGCACCTCTCTGAGATCAGCGCCTTCCTCCACCTCTGCGTAGACAGGGCTGGGGACGGGCGTCGTCGCCTCGTCCTGATCCATCCTGGTCAGCTCCTTGATCAGGGTCTTGCGTTTCTTGTTACCCGGCGTTCCTCCCCGGTTCTCCAACATCCCACGCAGGGTGTCCCGGTTGTAGGGGTTGTACACCGCCATGGCGTAGGTCTCCTAGGGGCCTGCAGAGAGCGATCCCACCGCTGCCACCAGTATGACGGAATGGGATGTTGTTCCGCCTGCGGGTGTGCTCAATCTGCGTGACCCCTTCGCTTACCGCTGGCCCGACTACCGAGTGACGCGCACTCGGCGTCTCGTGCGGCCTGGCGTGACCCTGGAGAAGGGTTAGCGGGCGGTGGAGGGGACCCCTGCCTAGAACCAGCCCGACCACTGAGCCATACGGCACTCAGCGTCCCGAGCAGCTGGTTCACTGACCTTGCGGGTGTGGGACGTCCGTGGAGATCGGATCTGCCAGCCGCGGAGGAATCTTCGGTTCGATGTGGGAAACGTTTCGGATCTTGCGGGAAACGTTTCCGATCGCGGTGCGGGTAAC
Organism: Leptobrachium leishanense; assembly: GCA_009667805.1. NCBI lineage: Eukaryota > Metazoa > Chordata > Amphibia > Anura > Megophryidae > Leptobrachium > Leptobrachium leishanense. The sequence continues at coordinate 456,964,982 of CM019064.1, read as the reverse complement.
TTTTCGGATCTCGGTGAACGACTTTCGGATCGGACCAGGGCTGGAGGAATCTTCGGATCTGCCGGGATGGGCGAGGGATTCGGATCGCACCGCAGTCCCTCGCAATACCGAAGCGCGGTACGCGCGCGCGCCCTTCGGTTCGGATCTCTGAATTTCCCCGATCGAATCTTCGGATGTAGCGCCGCTGCCCTGATGCTCGATGCAGGGTCAGCGCGCTCGATTCGGATCGGATGGGCACCGTATTCTGAGGCCGCGGGGGACACTCAGATCCGAAATACGGCGGAGAATCAAGCCACACCAGACACAGCTGAATGTACTGCAGGAACTGCCTTTATTGTTTACATTACAGACTTTTATTACTTCTCAATATAATTAGAATACAATGGGACTCCTTGCCCGCCCTCCCGGGACCCATTGGCCACCATCCTTCAGGGAGTCGCCAATTCGGACCGGATGGTCCGAATCGGCCATTTTGCGATCCGAACCGGATGGTTCGGATCGGCCATTTTCCGAATCGAAATTCCAACTGCGCCACAAGAATCGGAAAATGGCGGCGAGCAAGGCAAACACAGGGAAAAATACATTACACCATAACCAACGGGGAACACTTTATTACACCTCACAATAATCACAACTAAATAAAAGTACTGGTAAAACGGGGTGCGTGCCACCACACCCAAGTGTCCATGTCACCACTGTCACTGCGCCGCCCCTGGCTGAGGGTGCTGGGCCATCCCGTGACAGATACATTAGGTGCCTTTTTAAAAATGGTGTAATGGAGAATATTTCATGTTTTTTTTGTACAAAAATAGCAGTTTCTAAAAATCAAAAAATCTGCTTTTTTCTTATGTCATGACTCATTGTATGTAATACATAAAATTAGTATATCTAAACAATTGAAATGGAAAAGCTATATATTTTCTGAAACTAGACAAAATTCCGCAAAAAAAGAGACCTTTATGACACATTTTTAAATTTATTTTGTTATTCATAACTTTATTCAAAAAAACATCAATTATTTAATGTAAAAATCATAATAGGTCAAGATTTATATTGCATAATTTCATATAAATTTTTGGGGTAAAATATTTTTGTTTTGCTTAACTATATAAATATATCCCTCCTATAAAATAATAGATCCAATTTGATTGCACAGATCAAGTTTAGGCAGCGTTGGAGGTGCTAATTTGCGCCATGCGCAAAATAAATTTAGAGAAGCTTTTTATGCCGGTTTTTGAAAGGAGGCATACCTGCAATTAAATGGCTCTAGCTCAACAGGGATCTAAAATATGCCAAATAAAGTATATATCCGGACAAAGTAGACTTCCAGATGAATCAAACGTGGGGTTACTTATTATTCTATCATAAATATTGAGCCCGCAACAACTTGTGGAATTTGGATTTGTGCGCAAAAAAATAAATAAATGGAAATTCCACATGCTGTTGCGCCCTCTATTTTTATGATAGAATTTTATTTAACCCCTCATTTGATTCATCTGGGTGTCTAGTTTCTCCTAATATATACTTTATGTGGTCTGTTTTAATTTTCTGTTGGGCTAGAGACATTTAAATGCAGGTATGCCTTCTTAAAAAAAAAAAAAAAAAACATTCACAAAATTTTCCCCATGAATTTTGATCAACAATTATGTAGTCTATCAACAATTGTATAGTGACTCAAAATGCTACACAAACACACAACAAGCCCGCCACACATTTTACATTCACTCAATCAGTTGGATTGGCACATGGGGCATCCATGTGAGCAGTAACGCCACGTCAAGGCCCCAACCAGGTTACTGACCATTCACACATCTTTCACATCTGTTTCACTCACCGAATCACACACCTTTCATGCAAGAAGCTAGTAAAAGTGGAGTGAGTGACGTTAAGGGGGCAAAGAAGGGAAAAGTGCAGAAACACGGAAGGGGAAAAGAGAAAGATAATGAGGATTAGAGGGGGTGGAATAGAAACACCCCCCCATTCACATCTGTTTCACTCACTGAATCACACACCATTCATGAAAGAAGATAGGTAAGGGAAGTGGGTGAAGGGAAGGGGCAAAGAAAAGGGCAGAGACAAAGAAGTTGAAGACACACCATTAACACCGCAGTTCAATCTGTCTTCAGAGGCTTCTTTCTACATCTGACGTACGGAGGACATCAGATTGTTGGGGATGGGCAACCTATTTTATTGTATATGGGGTGAATTACATTATAACTGGGGGTGGGTAGTGAACTGTAGGTGGGTAGTGAAACGTGGTGGGTATTGAACCGGAGTGGGTAGTGAAACGTGGTGGGTAGTTTTTTTATTACACTGCTATAAAATAATGGGGATGGTTTTGGTTTGTTTTTTTTATTTGGGAAAATTTAGAGGAATAGCACTATCCAGGAATAAATGCCAGCATGATCCGGGCAAGCTCTGTCCAGATTACACTGCACTGTGTCCATCAGAATGTCATCAAGATCTGCAAAGATCTTAACGGTGCTATAGCCAGATTTATCAAGAAGCACAAAATCAGTGGCATACCTCAACCTGAAATCTGTTTGTTCTCAGCCGAGAAACAATTCGGTCCCGGTATGCCACTAGTAATGTGTCACTGTATGATAAATCTTGAAGCAATCGGGCACACAAAGACCTGGTTTGGAGGGGCAGTCAGGGCAGTGAAGGCGGCTTTCCTTACGCCGCCCTTGGCGCGCGCAAACCCGACACCTTTTACATGGGGTCACTCTTTTTTCAGTTGGAGGAATGTAGCCAGGAAAGTGGCGGTCACGCAACCTAATTACATCCTCCACCTCTTCAACAATGGGAGCATTCTCTTCTGGACAGAGAAGGGACTCGATAACAGATTCCTGAAATTTTAGGAATGTTATCCGTCGGGCATGAGTGGCCTGATACAAGATGAATGCGTTAAGCATTGACATCTGTATCAGATGGACTGCCAGCTTTTTGTACCATACATATGCCTTGCGAGAAGCGAGATATGGTACAAGCATCTGGTCAGACTTGTCCACTCCCCCCATGTACCGATTATAATCCTGTACACATAGGGGTTTCATGATAGGGGAATCTCTCCATCTGACGTGAACTGCAGATGTGCATTCGTTATGTATCGTTGTAAGTAAATGCACATCCTTTTTGTCTGTGTATTTCACAGCCAGCAGTTCACCGCAGCGCAAGGCAGATGTTTCTCCTCTCTTTTGCTTCCCAAACTGTTTTGTTGGAAAGCCTTTCCTATTCGAACGGATGGTGCCACAGGCTCCAGTACCATTGCTGTACAAAAATTGTACAACGGCACACCCGTGTAAAAGTTATCTGTATAAATACAGTAACCTTTACCGAATAGTGGATAAGCGAGGTCCCACACTATTTTTTCAGTGGTGGAGAGGGCGGGGGGGCAGTCAGGGGGGGCCAGCTGCGAGTCCTTTCCAGTGTATACACGAAAGCGATACATGTATCCACTGGAGCTTTCGCACAGCTTATAAAGTTTTATCCCATACCGAGCTCGCTTCGAAGGGAGGTACTGCTTGAAAACAAGACGTCCCTTATAAAGCAGCAAGGACTCGTCGACTGACAAGTTTTGGCCTGGAGTGTATAACTCTTCAAATCTTGCCATCAGATGGTCAAGAAGTGGCCGCAACTTGTACAGTCGGTCGTGATCTGGGTGGTCACGGGGCAAAGCATTTGCATTATCATTATAATGCAAATACCGCAGGAGCAATAAATATCTGTCCCTGCTCATAGTAGCAGGGAAGATAGGGGTGGTTTGGGTACTCTTTTTTGACCAGTATGAGGCTATGCTGGGTTTTTGCACAATCCCCATCTGCAGAGTGAGGCCCCAGAACTTCCTCATCTCTGGCAAACTGGTTGGGGTCCATTTACGCGCCCTCGCACTTGGCAACAATTCTGCCCCTAGACCTTGAAAATATTGTTCGGCATACAGATTGCTCTGCTGAACAATAAATTCCAAGAACCCATCATCTATAAATAGCTGAAAAAAGTTGATGGGTTCAAAATTAGTGGTGTCCACTAGTATACCAGGATTGCCAGAAAATTGTGGCAATACTGGCTGGACCATATTAGGGGAGGTCCAGTCAGATCCTGGTTCAGGCATCGCCACAGCCTGTGTTGCAGATACCCCTGCAATAGGCCTTTGGGCCGGTGCAGGATCAGGTAGTGCAACTACAGACCGTGCGGTCCCTGCATTACCACGGGAGCACCCTGGTAACTCCATGCGGCCACGCCGTGGCTCATCATGTAGTTCTTCGTCACTGGAACCGTCACTATCTGATGATGCTCCAGGGACAAAGTCACTGCCTGAATCTTCAAAAGATTCATCAGCGCTGAGATCAGAGTCTGACATCATAAGGACGTCAGCTGCTTCCTCAGCGCTTAGAAACCTTTTAGCCATAATTTGCTTTCTGAAAATGTATTTTCAAAAGAAAATTACGCCGTTTGATAGTATCTATATATATATATATGTGTGTATATATATATATGCACGTGTGTGTGCGTATATAATATATTCTATATATATATATATAAGCGTGCGCGTGTGTGCGTGCGTGCGTGTGTGTGCGCGTGTGTGCGTGCGCGTGCGTGCGCGTGTGTGCGTGTACGCGTGTGTGCGTGCGCGTGTGTGCGTGTGCGCGCGTGCGCGCGTGTGCGTGCGTAAATATGTGTATATATATGTGTGTGTGCGTAATATATGTATATATATGTGTGTGTGTGTATATATATATATATATATGTATATATATATATATATATATATATATATAATGTGTGTATTAGGAATTTATCACCTATTTTATGGAGACAGCCTCTGCGACACTAACACCTCGCAATCCACATGCAGACTGAGGATAGAAATGAAAAAATTATCAAGATTTGAAAAATTCATTCCCCGTGATTGGCTGGAGGGTCAATCGCTAGGTTACGGGGTCATTTTAGGGTTATATTTCTATCCTCAGCGGCCATGTTGGAGGTGGCAGTGATAATTGTGACAGCTAAGTGATCATTGTTACTACAGTGATCACATAGCTGTAACAATAAAAAGTGAAATAAAATAATAAAAGGGGATTGTATTTTTATTAAATGTGGGTTTGGGGGCATCTGGGCAGTTTTGATTTTTTTTACTGCCCTTAGAGACCCTGTGTGGGTGTTTTTTTACTTTATGTTTTTTTTTAATTTTTTTTTACATTTTACATTATAATGAGGCACACCGTTGGAAAGCTCAGGCTCTGGGCTTTCCATCGGTGCCTCATTTATTACTGCAGCCCTTACGGATGAGGAGATAGAGAGGTCCTAAGGACCTCTCCCCCCTCCTCCTAAGGGCTGTCTATGCGGCTGTTGAAGGTGACGTCATCACGCCAGGCGTGATGACGTCACCGCGACTCCCATGATCCCACAGTGAGGGCCGACATCCCGGATGTCGGTCCCTCACTGTTTGCCGCCGGGGATCTCAGCCACACCGCCGCTTCGCTGCCGGGAGGATCGGACGCGCTGAGCGCGTCCTCCGCACAGCAGCGGGAACTTCCTGGACGCGCTCAGCGCGTCCGTAGCAGCGAAGTGGTTAATAATAAAAAAAATCAATAGAGAAGATATGATTATGAGATGGCTTTACACTTTAGACACACTCTTTCCAAGAGATCTAAATTTAAGGGATTATTCAGAGAGCATTGAAATGTCACCAACATTTCAGTGCTCTCTCGTTCCCCATACTTCGGGGAATCAAATTCCTCGACCCTGCAGTGCATTCAGCATTCACTGCAGGGCCCCGGAGTGCAGGGAACAGACCTGAAAAAATCCGCTGTGAAACCGCCAAGAATCCACTGAAAAAGTGCCAAAAACTACCAATAACCACCGCCGATACGTTCCAAATTATCGGATCACTTCGATCCGTCACAAAAGACCCGCCAAACATGTCTGAAAAAAGCAAACGATCCGCCAAACACAGCCACCGGAAAAATCCAACAAGCCAACAAACGGGGTTAGAAAAAAAACCTGATTGAAACGCTGTTTGCAAAAAAACCTACTGGATGAAAATGTCTGGAATTAACATATAAGGTCCTATGAATAATCATAAAAAGGTCTGATAATGAAAGAAAAAAAAAGTTATTTAGAAAAAGAATCGGGAAAAAAAATGACAAAGTAAATGCCAAAAATTGCTTAAAGATCCTAAAAAATAAAGAGAATTTTTACTGCAGATTAAAAGAATAAACAGTACATTAGATATTAAATAAAAATGGGATTTTTTTTTACATCGAAACCTTATTTATGCCTGATTAAGGCTAGGGTCAGACAAGCATGATTTCTACGGACTGTACGTCCGTGCACATGGACGTACGTCAGTATGGAAGACACAGTAATGGCCACACAGTCCGTTTATCCACTGACGTATATTTTGACGGATGTAGGAGAGAAAATAAAATAAAAAGCAAAACCATTTTGTCCGTGAAAAATGCTGGACGTATAAATGCAGTCCGTATGACTACATTCCATCACTCACACACAAAGCTATGCAGACGATGCGGATGCAGCGCACTTTGTGCGGCCGTTCTAGGGGTTGTACGTTCTTGCCTGCCTTGCGTTCGTGGGCCGTGGCCATTGTGCGTCCGCAGTTCAGTGCGGACGTACTTCATGTAACGGGCTCCGATGGGCTTTCTGTCATGCTATCACGGACGTACTTTTAGGTGCAATCATGGAAGTGAACACTACGCTCGTCTGACCCCAGCCTAAACCTGCCGAATGAAACCACCGAACATCAGGGCATTTCACTGACATTTCACTGCTGTTTGGTGTTCTCTGAGTAGATTAACCATTGCTTCTGTATCGGGAGTTCTCTGCCTTCGAACAGGCACCGTATTTACAGGCAATTTGCCAAAATTTGGTGAACTGCCTGCTTTCTAAATAACTGAATGGCCAAGAAATTGCATCGTACGAGGAAATTTCAGGGCTAGATCGACTCTATTTTAATTACCCTGTTAAATATTGAGTTGTTTCACTTTTTATGATTTATAGGATGATTTGTAGGGTATGGGTAATGATATTTCCCATGAGGATGCTAGGGAGGACAAAATATAAGAAGGCCAAAGGGCTTCATTAATGCTGAGGAAGCTGAAGGATGCGCATGCCCAGGCAAAATGCGTTTGGTATTTATGGAATGTCTGTGCAATTGAATTTATTCCATAATATATTTTTTAGAATGATTTTTAATATTTGATGCAATTTTTACCTTTGGAATAAAACTTCCTTGTTTTTGAGACTTGTGGCTCTAGGCTTTCTCCGGAGTTGTGCCATTGATAAAACAACCTCCGAACAATAATAAGAGAGCCAGGTAGCTCAGGAAAACGTGAGTGGGCTGATTTGTTTTTTTACAAAGCATATAAGAATATACCAGAGGCTCTGTAAAGTGAGTGATATTCCACTTTTTTTAAGAAAGACATTTGACATTGTTCATGCAATATTACACTATGTTTGTTTCAATCTCTTTCATTTTGAGGTACAACCCCACTTAAATGTACAACTGAAAGAGATAAGTTTCTTTATTTTGATATTCTATATATTCTGCACTGGGAGCGCTGCACCTATTTCTTTGTTCTATTTGATTTAATGTGGGTGTAAAGGTGATTGTGCTTATTGGATCCACAACTACGTACATATTGCGCCTTCTAACCCATTATCCATTTTGATCAAGTATACTTTATATCGGATCACCTGCAGGTGCTTTTAACCACATGGCTGCTAAGGACACGCTGAGTGCGTCCTGCCAAGTGCACCTCCTGTGCTACGGACCGCTGAGCGCGTCCTAGCACGGGAGGCAACAATCGGCCGGGATTCCGGACGATTGCTGGCCCCCCCGGTGAGGGCTGACATTTTGGATGATACCAAACACGACCATATAAAAAGTTTTTTTCAAAACAAATTAGAAATAATAAAAAAAATTTTTAAAAAAAATTATTAAAAAAATAAACAAATTTTTTGTTGTTGTTTGTTTTGTTAATGCAGCAATATTGTTCCCATTTCAATTATAATGTGAACAATGATGCTGCACTAATGATTTTTGTTTGATGTGCGTTTTGTTAAAAATCGTGTACTTTCCCCCCAAAAAAATGTAACAGGACCCCATTTCTAATTTTTTTAACAAACGCAACCCATACAAAATGCAATTGCTCGCATGTTAAAATGTGAAAAAAAACACTTTACACGTTGTAAATTATTGAAAATTCTAATTTTATTGCATTTTTGTTATAATATACAGACAGGACATGACGTATACAAATAATAATGATATATTATGAATCTGCCGAGTCTGCCGGAAAGAACGATATATAATATGTCTGGGTCATATACTAAACTAAGCCTTCAAAACGCGTTTAAACAAGATGAGCGAAACAGGTAAAAATGAGCTCAGCACAGAGACGTGAAATGCCTCAGCAGCGAAAGGGTTAAAGAAAGCTTATAGTCGATCGTGAAGGGGGTAAGCAAGATAACAAATGGTGCAAATGTGTAAAACTGCAAAGAAAGAAAGATAGAAAAGTGCAAAAATGCTTATTTTTCTTATAATTAGCATGTTTAAATAGTCAATCTCATAGCAAATAAAATAATTAAAATTACAAATAAATAGACCATAAAGAAAATATAATATGAGAAAATAAAAACAAAACAAAAAAAAGATAAAAGAATTAACAAAATGTCACATACAAGAAGTGACATTACTACAAATTCATCTATATATATAAACGCGAAAGTCCTGACTGACTGACTGACTCATCAACGCCCAGCAGAAACCGTTTAACCTAGGAACGTGAAATTTTGAAGGTGCACTGTTTTTATGATGTAGGCACCCACTAAGGAAGGATTTTTGGAAACTCCGCCCCTAAGGGGGTGAAAAATGGGGTTGAATATTTTAAACAGGATACCTATAGCTCAAAAACAGAAGATGTTACAGATGTGAAAATCGGTATTTAGATTCGTCTTGAAAAATAAAAAAACACGTATTTTAACTTTTTTCAAAAATTCGACTGGGGGGGCGAAAAAAGCAGGGTTGAATATTTTAAATATTTTAAACACGATACCTATATCTTAAAAACAGAAGATGTTACAGATGTGAAAATCGGTATTTAGATTCTTCTTGAAAAATAAAAAAACACGTATTTTACCGTTTTTCAAAATTTCAACAGGGAGGCAAAAAAGGGGGTTGAATATTTTAAGTATTTTAAATAGGATACCTATATCAAAAAAACAGAAGATGGTACAGACGTGAAAATCGGTATTTAGATTCGTCTTGAAAAATAAAAAAACAATTATTTTACCATTTTCTGAAAATTCCATGGGGGGCCAAAATGGGGTGTTAAATACATCTATATATATATAAACGTGAAAGTCCTGACTGACTGACTCATCAATGCCCAGCTGAAACCGTTTAACCTAGGAACGTGAAATCTTGAAGGTGCACTGGTTTTATGATGTAGGCACCCACTAAGCAAGGATTTTTGGAAACGCCGCCCCTAAGGGGGTGAAAAAGGGGTTGAATATTTTAAACAGGATACCTATAGCTCAAAATCAGAAGATGTTACAGACGTGAAAATCGTTTTTTTGATTCGTCTTGAAAAGTGAAAAAAACACGTATTTTACCATTTTCTGAAAATTCCATGGGGGGACAAATGGGGGGTTAAATACATCTATATATATAAACGCGAAAGTCCTGACTGACTGACTCATCAACGCCCAGCTAAAACCGTTTAACCTAGGAACGTGAAATTTTGAAGGTGCACTGTTTTTATGATGTAGGCGCCCATTAAGGAAGGATTTTTGGAAAATCCACCCCTAAGGGGGTGAAAAAGGGGGTTGAATATTTTAAACAGGATACCTATAGCTCAAAAACAGAAGATGCTACAGATGTGAAAATCGGTATTTAGATTCGTCTTTAAAAATAAAAAAACACGTATTTTACTGTTTTTCAAAAATCCAAGTGGGAGGTGAAAAAAGGGGGTTGAATAGTTTAAATAGTTTAAACAGGATACATATATCTTCAAAACTTTATCTTTATCTATATCATTTTGGAAAATCCACCCATAAGGGGGTTGAATAGTTTAAATATTTTAAACAGGATACATATATCTTCAAAACTTTATCTTTATCTATATCTTTTTGGAAAATCCACCCATAAGGGAGTGAAAAAGGGGGTTGAATATTTTAAACAGGATACCTATAGCTCAAAAACAGAAGATGCTACAGATGTGACAATCGGTATTTAGATTTGTCTTGAAAAATAAAAAAACACGTATTTTACCGTTTTTCAAAAATCCAAGTGGGGGGGGCGAAAAAAGGGGTTGAATATTTTAAATATTTTAAACGGGATGCCTGTATCTCCAAAACAGACGATGTTACAGTCCTGAAAATTGGTATTTAGATTTGTCTTGAAAAATAAAACAACAAGTATTTTACCATGTTCTGGAAATTCCTGGGGGGGCAAAAAGGGGGGTTGAATACTTTTATCAGTATACCTATATTTCAAAAACCAAAGATGTTACAGACGTGGATTTTGGTATTTACAATCTTCTTGAAAAATAAAAACAGGTGTTTTACTATTTTCCAAAAATCCCAAATGGGGGGGTGAAAAAAAGGGGGGGCTGAATACTTTTAAACAGGATACCTATATCCCAAAAACAGGAGATGTTACATACGTGAAACTTGGTATTTAGATTCGTCTTGAGAACCAAAAAAAACCACCTATTTTACCATGTTCCAAAAATTCAGTGGGAGGGGGTAAAAAGGGGGGGTTGAATACTTTTATCAGTATACCTATATTTCAAAAACCAAAGATGTTACAGGTGTGAAATTTGGTATTTACAATCTTCGTGAAAAAAAAAAAACATGTGTGGGGGGGGGGTCGAGGGAAAGGGGTCTGAATACTTTTATCAGTATATCTATAGTTCAAAAACCAAGATGTTACAGGTGTGAAGTTTGGTAATTACAATCTTTTGAAAAATAAAAACACGTGTTTACCATTTTCCAAAAATCCAAGTTGGGGGGGGTAAAAAAAGGGTGGTGAATACTTTTAAACAGGATACCTATATCTCAAAAACAGAAGATGTTACAGACATGAAAATTTAGATTAGTCTTGAAAATAAAACAACACGTATTTTACCATTTTCCAAAAATCCAGTTGGGGGGGCAAAAAGGGGGATGAATACCTTTATCAATATGCCTATATTTCAAAAACCAATGATGTTACAGGTGTGAAATTCAATATTTACAATTTTCGTGCAAAAAAAAAATATGTTTTACCATTTTCAGAAAATCCAGTTAAGGGGGGTGGGGGAATGGGATGTGAATACTTTTATCAGTATATCTATATTTCAAAATCCAAAGATGTTACAGGTGTGAAATTTGGCACTTACATCCTTCTTGAAAAATAAAAAAACACGTGTTTTACAATTTTCCAAAAATCCCAAGTGGGGGGGGGGGGGGAGGGGGGTTCTACCAAAAAAAAATCAAGTTTCTTTTAAAAAACAATTTTAACAAATCCTAAAATCCACGCGAGCGAAGCCGCGGGCAAAAGCTAGTTTATAATAAATACATACTGTAATATGTGTGTATCTTAATTAAACACTTTGGGCCCTATTACAGTGTTGGTGCTAAATGGTAGTCACTAATGGAAAACCTGAGGGCAATATTACAAACTTAACACTAACGTTAGCGTTCAGCTTTGTGGCAGCACAAGCCTACATGGAGTCCTATGGACTCCATGGAGGGGATACACGGGCGGCGCATTAGTGGTGCCTCGATTATCCTATGGCTTAGCGCTGCATTACAGGGCAGGATGCTGAATCAGCACCTGCCCCATAATATGGAGCTAAAACAGGGATGCTAAGGGGAAACCTTCAAGCGCCCTGAGTGTTTTCCATTTTCCATTAGCGCCTGTCATGTAACACCCATATTACAAAGCAGCCACCTTCTCAGCAGGTCCAGACGAAATACTGCCAAGGTGTTAAACGATAACACCAGCAGCGTTAAGCGCCGCGGGTGTTATCTGCTCCAGGAGTCCATAGGATACAATGAAGACAGACACAGATAAGATCTGGCCAGGTGGCGGAGGGATAGATGGAGGAACACTGGGAAATATTTGTTCCCATTGTTCCTCTGCCACGGAGCGAGGAAGCAGTGGAATGCGCCGCTCTCGCCACTGAGGGAACTAAATAGAGTATGGGATTTTTTGGTGGGTCAAATCATTGTGTTATGTTTTTGCGCTTTAGTACAATCACAAAACACCAGGATCTGATAAACATTATTCTTTTTAGAATACTATCAGTCGCAAGATGGAGAAAGGGCTTGTGGTAATAGCTTGTTCTCCATCTGCTAGGAGCACATTAACATCTCCCATACAAAGTACAGAACAGAACAGCAGTAAGAAGTGAACAATTCAGCTCGAGCTCTGTGCTTAACAGCAACATAGGAATGGGGCCAATGATGCACAAACAGATACTTAAGTTCACAATAAGACAAATCATCACATCCAGAACAAAAGTGTCAAACCTTCTGGAGCTCCATGAGGTATGGGTACATGTATAATTGTTACTGGAGCGTGACGTCCAGGAAAACAGACACAAATGAAAAGTAGTGTCAACCTGAAGAGCGAGACCTTAAAATAAAGACATAAAAGATTAAAAACATAATAAACTAAATCAGAAACATTAAATCATACCCAGCAATTAATCTCTGAGGGAATAAGATTCAATTTCCCTAATCCATCATAATACTATTTTTTTTTTCCCTTTAAATTTTAACCCTCTCTCTACCTCTTCTCGGGGTCACCAGTTACAGTTACAAGTATTTATAAAGCGCCAACAGATTCCTTAGTGCTGTACAATGGGACACTTGCTTTAGTATTTGATATCTGAACTACATAGTTTCCGGTAATTTCTCCCTATAAATTTACAGGGTAATCCAGACGTGGACCCCTTGCTCCAGGTGCCTAGAGGGGTGTCAACTATTCCCTCCTGACGAGGCCTTACAGGGCTGAAACAATCATAGGGATCTGCTGCACCCCTCGTGCAAGATTGATGTTCTTTGTATTTCAGTACTGGCCACCTTTTCTTGGTGACAGCGTCTGATTTGCATATGGAGCAGTCATCCATGTAATGGCACAAACGAGCTAAAACCTTTTGAGACCTGAGCGGGTCCCACCACACAGCAGACCACTAGTGCAGTTGCTCGTCCTCAGGACCCTCACAAACCTCTTTTTTATCATTTGAACTGGGTAATGTTATGATTTCTGTCAGCAAAACAAGGTGGAATAAATTAGTCAAGCAAACCAGTTCTAAATGTTGACTTATGCCCTCAGACTCTCTCACACATTTTTGCTTAGTTTCAATCAATCAATTCACAGTGACGTTTTAGTAGATACATCACAAAGGAGGAGTTGCATGTGAAGCAAATATGAAATTTGTATCTTGCGTGTTTATGAGTGTGTGAAAGAATTACCTTTTAATCATTGAATTACAGGAGAAAGATCTCTGATTAGGCAAATTGCCAGATTTTGCAGGGCCAAGGAATTTTATATAACAGTCAAAAATATCACCTGTGCTCAGAACCCTTTGAACCTATATTGAAGAAAGAGATTTTATAAATAGCCATCGAAGATTTAAGCCCCCCTCCGTGTGAAGGTAAATCTCTTGGCTGGGTCCTAGCAAACAACCAAAAAATATATAAAAAGAAAAAATTAGGGATGTGCACCGATTTTTGTTTTTTTTATTATTATTTTTTTCATTTCGGTTCGGCTCGTTCAGGTTTTTAAAATTTTCGTTTCGGATCGCTTCGGCCGATTTCGTTTCGGCTCCTTTCGTTTCGGATCGTTGTTTCGTATCGACTTTTATTTTGTGATATCAGAAATTTTCTTTCTTTTCGGATCGTCTGTTCTTTTCGTTTCAAAGTGTCTATTCGTTTTGACTTAAACGAACGGTATTTCGGATGCTCCGATATTTCAGTTAATACTGTAATTCTGCCCATTCTATTGTTTTTTATGAAAGATCCTTTTTTTCTTATGAATCTGCATTGCACAACTATATTTAATCATATTAAAATGGCATGAAAGGAAAAAAAAGTAACAAAACGATTTAAAAAAACGCAAAAATACTGACCCAAATGGTCTGACATTAAAAATAAAAACCAGAACAAAATGGAAAAAAAAAGCTGAACAAAATTTATCTGAAGCGAAAAAAAAACCAGAACAATTTAAATAATTTAAAACGAAAATAAATAAATAAAAAAATTAATGCAGCATATGAATCTGCACATAGCCGGGCAGCACCTTTTACAGAATAATGCAGCATATGATTCCGCACACTGCCAGGCAGCACCTCTACACTATAATTAATTAATTTATTTATTTATAAAGGATTTTACCAGGAAGGATACATTGAGATTTCTCTCGTTTTCAAGTATGTCCTGGGTTCAAGAACATTGTTACAGAAATACAAAGTAGTAAAATGCAAGATATTAACACAAAACAAATATACAGATTAACAGAAAATAAATATGTAGGAAATATAGTCACTATGTTACATGTTTACAGGTTACATAGTTACATAGTTACATAGTTATATAGGCTGAAAAAAGACATGCGTCCATCGGGTTCAGCCTCTCCCACATAACCTACTGCTGTTGATCCAAAAGAAGGCAAAAAACCCAGTCTGAAATGCTTGCCAATATGCAACATACTGGGAAAAAATTCCTTCTTGACCCCAGAATGGCAGTCAGATTTCTCCTTGGATCAAGAAGCTTTTTCCCACATATTAAATATTATAACCCTTAATATTCTGTGTCTGCAGGAAGTCATCTAGTCGTTTTTTAAAAGTCTGTACAGACTCTGACCCAACCACCTCAACAGGCAGAGAATTCCACAGCTTTATTGTTCTCACCGTAAAATAACCCTCCTATGCTTAAGCTAAATTTTCTTTCTTCCAGTCTAAATGGATGACCCCTTGTCCTATGTATAGTCCTGTTAATGAATAGGTTATCAGACAATGGTTGATAATGGCCCCGTATATATTTATATAAGGTTATCAGATCCCCTCTAAGGCGCCGTTTCTCTAAACTAAACAGGTTTAAGCTTGTTAATCTTGCCTCATAACTTAACCCTTCCATTCCCCTTATTAATTTAGTTGCCCGTCTCTGCACTTTTTCTAACGCTATAATATCTTTTTTTAAGACAGGTGCCCAAAATTGCACGGCATATTCAAGGTGCGGCCTGACCATTGATTTATACAGAGGCAAAATTATGTTTTCATCTCGTGAGTGAACTCCCATTTTAATGCATGCCAATACTTTTCTTGCCTTGGCGGCTGCTGTTTGACATTGCACATTGTTACTTAGTTTGAAGTCTATGATTATTCCCAAATCCTTCTCCTGCTTGGATTTCTCTAACTCCGTACCATTTAGGGTATAAATTACTTGTGTGTTCTTCACTCCAAAGTGCATAACTTTGCATTTATCTACATTAAATTTCATCTGCCATTTAAGTGCCCAGTCCCCCAATCTATCTAAATCCCCATGTAGCGAAGTAACATCCTCCTCACATTGTATTACTTTTCCTAGTTTTGTGTCATCTGCAAACACTGATACATGACTTTCAATGCCTATCTCAAGGTCATTTATAAATAAATTGAATAGTATTGGTCCTATAACAGACCCCTGAGGGATACCGCTTACCACTGGTGTCCATCTTGAAAATGTACCATTTATGACCACTCTCTGTACCCTATCTTTTAGCCAGTTTTCTATCCAAGAACAAGTATTTTCATCTAGACCAATTTTTCTTAATTTAAATAGTAACCTTTTGTGTGGAACTGTGTCGAAAGCTTTGGCAAAATCTAAGTAAATCACATCCACTGCGACCCCCTGATCTATACTTCTACTTACTTCCTCATAGAACGTAATTAGGCTAGTCTGACATGATCTGTGTTTCATGAAACCATGCTGATTTTTGCCAATAACATTATACCTCCCAATAAATTCCTGAATATTATCCCTTAGTAACCCCTCGAATACTTTCCCAGCCACAGATGTTAAGCTCACAGGTCTATAATTCCCAGGCACAAATTTTAAACCTTTCTTAAATATAGGGACCACGTCAGCTTTTCTCCAATCCTCTGGTACTATCCTGAAAGGAAAGAATCTTGAAAGATTAAGAACAGAGGTTTACATATTTCAACACATAGCTCTCTCAATACTCGCGGGTGAATTCCATCTGGCCCTGGGGCTTTATTCACATTCACATTGTTTAATTTCTGCAAAACCTTGTCCTGAGTCAACCAGTCACTTTGTATTAGTAAGTTTTTATTAATGAATTGCATGTCTCCTGTTATAGGTTTCTCTTTGATAAATACTGAAGAAAAATAATCATTTAAAATTTCTGCCTTATCCTGATCTTCAGTTAACAATAACCCTGACTCGGATTTTAGTGAACCTACATTTTCACTCTTAGGTTGTTTGGAATTTATGTACCTAAAGAATCTTTTAGGGTTGGTCTTGCTCTCTTTGGCTATTTCTTTTTCATTTTCTAGTTTAGCCCATCTAATCGCATTTTTACATGCTTTATTGGCTGCCCTATATGCTTTATAGGATGCCTCAGATTTATCAGATTTAAAAGCTTTAAATGCCTTCTTTTTATTTTTCATTTCCTTAGTTACCTTCCTACTAAGCCACATTGGTTTCAGTCTGTTTCTTTTATATTTATTAACCAGTGGAATGTATTGAGACGTGTACTTTTCTAGTGTTAGTTTAAAGATATTCCACTTATCCTCAGTGTTTTTCCCGTGAAAGAGTTTCTGCCAGTCAATGATATTGAGAGCTTCCTTTATTTTAATAAAGTTGGCCTTTTTAAAATTATGTTTTAGCATGCCCCTTATGAATGTGTTTTTTTGAGTTTATTTCAAAAGTCACCATATTATGGTCACTGTTTCCCAACTGTTCCTTTACATTAATATTAGAGAAAAGATCCACATTATTTGTTATAACCAGGTCCAGACAGTTATCCTCTCTAGTGGGTGTTTCTACCAGTTGTGACATGAAGGTATCATTTAAAATGTTCAGAAACCGGATTCCCTTTGCTGAATTACTAGTCCCACTATCCCAATTAATGTCCGGGTAATTAAAATCTCCAATAATTAAAGTGCTACCATGATCTGCAGCCTTCCTAATTTGCTCTAACAGTTGTTCTTCCTCATCATTATCTATATTAGGTGGTTTATAGCATATGCCAACCAATAGTTGACTTCCCTGTTTATTCCCCAAGAAATATTTACCCATAAGGATTCCACATTTCCCTCATCGCTTTCCAGTTGTGTAATATTAGGCTTTAAATCCTGATTTACATATAAACACACTCCACCCCCTTTCTTATGTTTCCTATCCTTTCTAAACAATGTATAACCGTTTAAGTTTACAGCCCAGTCATGCGTTTCGTCCCACCACGTTTCTGTTATTCCTATAATGTCGTATTGCTTAGTGTATGCTATTACCTCTAGTTCCCCCATCTTGTTATTGAGGCTCCTTGCATTAGCAAGCATACATTTAATGTTGTCTCTACCCACACATGCTGAATGCGACTTTACATTACATGCCTCCACTGTTCTGACATTACCCATCCCCCCGGCTCCACCCCCCTTAGTCTGAGCTGAAACCCTTGCGCTATCTACTCTGTCTCCATTTTGTAAGATACTGTATCCCTCCCCCCCTTCCACTAGTTTAAAGTCTCCTCCAACCTTTTAACCATCCTCTCCCCTAGCACAGCAGACCCTCTTCCATTCAGGTGCAATCTATCACAACTATACAGATTGTACCCCAGTGCAAAATGAGCCCAGTGCTCTAAAAAGGTGCATTCCTTATTGAGGTATGTTAATAGGGAGCCCTTAAGGGACTTTAGACTGGGGGAAGATTTGATGGCGTCTGGGAGGTTATTCCATAATTGTGGTGCTCTGTAGGAAAATGAGCATCGTGCCACTTTCTTTTTGTATTGTGGTATTTGCAAGTAAGGTGCAGGTCCTGGATCAGAGGTTATAGGATGAGGGAACTGCTGAGGGAAGCAGCCTATTCAGGTAGGGTGGTAGCTTCCCAGAAAAGCTCTTAAACACGAGGTTGGAAAGGTGAAGAGTGCGTCTAGATTCCAGCAACGGACAGTTTAGTTCTTTTAACATATGAATCCTCACACTGCCGGGCAGCACCTCTACAGTATAATAATGCAGCATATGATTCCGCACACTGCTGGGCAGCACCTCTACAGTATAATTAATGCAGCATATGAATCCTCACACTGCCGGGCAGCACCTCTACAGTATAATAATGCAGCATATGATATGAAAGTGCATCTAAGCAGATACAAACCCAAAACAATATAGGTAACTATTCTTCCCTTAACTATAAGATTATAAGACATTATACATAATTATTATTATTATTATTATTATTCTTTATTTATAAAGCGCCAGCATATTTCGCAGCGCTGTACAATAAGCACAGTATAGACAGGGTTACAATACATTGAACAACATTTTACAAACAGTACAGGAGGAGATGAGGGCCCTATTCCCGTAGGAACTCACAATCTGGGAGGGTTGGGGTTGGAAACAGGAGGAGAGGACTGTAAGGTGAGAGTGATTGATGGTTGGGGTAACTACTGGATACTGTAGTTATCTTATTGCCAGGAATCACTATTCCACTCTTGGCGTAAATGGGAAGCCTGGCTTCAGCAGTAAATGCTGCTTCTGCAGGACACAGATGTTAGACTTCTGCTCCATCAATAAATTAGTTTCGGTTCGTTTAGTTTCGTATTAGCCGCTATTTCGTTTTTCGTAATTCGTGTCTGAAACTCAATTCGGATTCGTACGAAATACGAATTTTCGTTAGATTCGTTCACTTTCGTAACAATTTTGACCATTCGTTATGATGAATTTAACCCTTTCACTGCTGAGGCTTTTCCCGCCCCTGTGCTGAGGTAATTTTTACCGGTTTTGCTCATCATGTTTAAACGTGTTTTGAAGGCTTATTTTAGTATATGACCCAGACATATTATATATCGTTCTTTCCGTCAGACTCGGTAGATTCATAATATGTCATTATTATATGTATACGTTATGTCATGTCTGTATATTATAACAAAAAATGCAATAAAATATGTATTTTCAATAATTTACAATGTGTAAAGTGTTTTTTTTCACATTTTAACATGCGAGCAATTGCGGTTATATTTTGTATGGGGTGCGTTTGTTAAAAAAATTAGAGATGGGGTCTCGTTACATTTTTTTTGGGGGGGAAAATTACACTATTTTTAACAAACGCACCGCATACAAAAATCGTTAGTGCAGCATCATTGTTCACATTATAATTGAAATGGGAACAATATTGCTGCATTAACAAACCAAAAAAAATAAAAAAAAGTGTTTATTTTTTTTTATAATTTTTTTTTATTATTTTTTTTTATTTTTATTTTTCATTTTATTTTTTTTTTACAACATTTTTCACTTTCATGTTTGATATCGTTGGAACGGCCATGCTCTGGCCGATCCAACCATACCAAAATTTAACTCCTAACTGCCACGGATCGGGAGATAGGGAGTTCATTGGAACTCCCTATCTCCACCGTTGGTGGCAGTTAAGGGTTAAGTCCAGGACTGGCATCATCGTGCTACGCACGATGACGCCAGTCCTCGGGGGGAGTTCCCGGAGGCTTGGCCGACATCCAAGATGTCGGCCAGCTCCGGGAAAGGATCGCGAACCGGCGCTTTTCAGCGCCGATTCGCGATCCAGCTCCCCAGGGGTTAATGCCAGGCATCATTTTGAAGGGCAGGCTGTGCCCTTCCAAATGATGCCTGGGTTAACCCCCGCAGAGCCGCCGATCGGGAGGGAGAGAGGTCCGAAGGACCTCCCCCCCTCCCTTTCAGGCGCCTCCTCCGCACATGCGGGGGGGGCGCCTGAATTAGGTGTCATCGCGCTGCCGCGATGACACCTAATTACGGCGGCTGTGGTCCCGGATGCGCGGCTGACATCCAGGATGTCAGCCCGCACCGGGGGGGCCAGCGATCGGCCGGAACCCGGCCGAACGCTGACCCCAATGGGAGGACGCGCTCAGCGCGTCCTCCGCATACCAGCGGGAATGCTGAGGACGCGCTGAGCACGTCCTCAGCATCCAAGTGGTTAAAAAGCAAAAATACATTTCTTAATATGGCAGTCGATGGTAGATTTTTTTTTATACGAAATTCCGTTGAAGAATTTCAGTGTAACGTAAACTAATCTAATATAGTCTATATAATCTAGTACCGGCTGGGTGGAGTAGAGGTAACATCACTGCTCTGTGTGGAGAGAGCCTGTGGAGTCATAAGTTTGATCCCAGCAAGCAACCTCTCCAGTAAGAGTCCTTGGCAAGACACGTAACAGTACATACTCGCCGCCCAGGACATACTTGAAAACAAGAGAAATCTCATTGTATCCTTCCTGGTAAAATACTTTCTCAAAAAAAAAAAATAATATATAGACTCTGACTGCAGTTGAACAACATAATTTAAATTTTATTTTTTTAAATCAGAAATACGAAATTGCAATAACAAATTTAGGTTCTGAATTTCGTAGCAACGGAAACGTGACTGGTGGATGACCAACCAGAGGTTTTCTTCTGCTGTGTGACTGCAGTTGCATTACAGAGTACGAAATTCAGTTAACCTCCGAAACTCGTTTTCTTCTGCTTTGTGACCGGATGTGGTTGCACTCTGCACACCTGCTGTGCTCATTATGCGGGGTTCCCACCATCCCTGTGCTGTGCTGAGTAGGGATGAGCCGAACACCCCCGAGTTCGGTTCGCACTCGAACTCGAGCTTTTCAAATGTTCGGATTCGAACTCAAACTCGAACTCAATACAAGTCAATGAGACTCAAAATTCCAAGGGGGCATATATGCTAGATATTTGCCATAAAAGGTGTATGGGGGTCCGGGTAGTGCCCTGGGGGACAGGAAACAAGGACAAAAAGTAAAAAAAAAAACGTTTTTAAAGGGACAGTGAGTTTTCCATGAAATAAGGGTTAAAAATAAAAACGAAAAATTCCTTCAAATATCATGCCTAGGAGGTCCCCATAACTTACCCGTGAAGTGGCAGATTTGTAGGATGTATAGAAATATGTAAAAACCAAAAAATGACATTTCAAATGACGGTAAATGCTTTTCCTTTAATCTATCCATAAACAACTGCTTGGGGCGGCTGTCTGTTTGAAAAGAGGAGACATTTTCGGACACGCAGAACAAGTTTAGTGATTTTTTTTGGCTAAATTATTGTGAAACTTATGCAGGCTTTGGATGAAAGTAACAATAGGTGCTTTAAAATTGGGCCTTTAGAGTCGGCAACAGTGCCGTCACACAGTAACCCCTCTGAGGATATGAATCTGATACAGACGTCAGTGGCAGTGCACCCAAATATTGTGCTTTTGGTGCCAGGCCAGCAAGTGCCATCATACAGTAACCACTCTGTGGTATTGTGGAAGAGTGCAGGGGTGGACCATGCGGTCCTATATTAAAAAGATATGAATCTGGTAAAGGCGTCAGTGCACCCAGATATTGTGCTTTTGGTGCCAGGTGTCAGATATTGGACTTATTTCAGCAGCTGGCCTCCAATATGTCAGGGATTATATTCAATAAGAAATTTATACGAGACACAAATATCAATCGTTTATATTTCCTAGAAATTCTCCTAATTTCTTTTAATTGTCTGTGTTGTGCTTTGAAGAATACAATAATAAATAATCGGATAAAAATATATATATATTTATTACGTATACAAAAAAAATTCAAATCTCATATCATAAACAAAGATTTATAAACCACAATCCATCAGCACATAAAAACTAGCTTCACTGTTAGTAACTGCATATATGATTAATATAATTTATCTTATCAGTTAGTAATTAATACACAAATGGTTAATAAACATTTCTGCTTAACAAAACATGTATTTCCCAGCAAACCAATGTTTAACAAGCTAGATCTTATAGAGATATATGTATCTCTCTATGCTACGTGGATCAACAAAAGATGAGCTGTCACTTATTCTATTTTTAGAATGATAAATAAAATCTTATTTAGTGAATCCTCCCCTAATATCGAGAATTAATCTTCTACTTTTTATATTGTAGTTATATAATTCCTTGCTTATTAATTTCAATCACAGTAAATTCCAAATTCAATATATATATCGGTATATCAATTTTACAACAGTTCCTTTGAGGATAAATCCTTATATCCAATTCTTCATATCTCTATCTGCAGAATAGAAATATTTTAGATTCTGGATCTATCTGTTGCAAGAAATACTCCAAATATATATATAATTACATTAATCTGAGCTTTCATACATGACCTCCAATCTGGATTAAATGAGTTACTGCCTTGGAATATTCTTTATGTAATATTGTTTTTGGAATATGTGAAAATTATCAATATCAGATAATCAATGCATGGGAGTTAGAGATATGGTGTGAGTTAGAGATTTTTGGTGTGAAGTCTTGAGTGCATCGTCCTGGGATGGTCTGCTAGCCTTGCGTGTAAGTCTTTGATTGCCTCATGTCCTGGAAATGCGGGAATGCCTTATGTCCTGGACTGGCTTGCTTAGCAATGTGTGTAAGTCTCTGAATGCCTCATGTCCTGGAATCTGAGGGAATGCCCTGACTGCATTGTCATATCTTCAATTATAGTCAATTTGACGCCACTGGCAAACTATTCATTACATTAAATATAATATTTACTATCCTCTAGAGGGCAGTATTGCACTTCTTAATTCCACCATTTAATGTTTATATTTTTTCTCTCATGTCAGAGGTCAATTTGCACACAAAGACCTTCTATTTTCAATATAGACTTTAAGTCTCTCATGCCACAATAAAATTGATATCCCTACTCAAACTAAGTAAATTCCTTTCTAGTTAAATCACAGAATCTCTTCTTCAGTAATTATCTATTTACCAATTATACTCTCTACAATATAAATTGGAGCATCTATTTTCTACTGTAAATATAACAAAATATACCTTGATTAGAAAAATATATTTAAAAAATTTTAACTTTTATTTTCTTATACCCAAAGACAAAATATCTATTTGTTTTAAAGACTTAAAACAAATCAATAAATTTAAATGTGACATATCTGGCACTTTAGCATTATATCACACAAAGACGTTATAAGGTTCCCTAATGTCTGGTATTTCTAAAAAAAAAATTTAGATTTCACCTAGCCATGAACTATTTAAAAAAAATCTCTGTTCATTTCTAAAACTAGGGAAAATTTGAAAAAGAAAAAACTTTCTATTTAAAAACAAAATGGCTACAGGCATCCATTTTAATTTTTCCCTTCCAATATACCCGACATAACCCCCCTTTGGTTTCATCTGTTCTTTGTTCAAAAGAGAATTGAGGAAAACATGCAATATTTCCACCTTTTACCAATTAGGCTAGGTTTCCACCTTTCGCAACACATTTTTCTTCTTTCATCCATTTAATAATTGAAGATGCAGTGTTTTTAAACTTCAATGTACATACTTTCTTTGTTAGTACAATCATCCAGACAGTTAGAAACATAATTACTATACAAATCACAATCTCTGTAATTTCTGGCCCGTTAAAAGCAGATAGCAATTGATGATCAAGCTGTGAATACATTGGAGCATAAATTGTTAGATTATCTTTTTTTATTAGAAGTTCAATAGTATGATCAGACTTATTCTCTAGCAGAATTTCAAATCTGGATCATAGGTATCTCTTGCCCTTGGAATACGTCAACGATTTGTATCTCGTCATACCAGACTTCATTTATAAAGAGTATCTTCTCCGATAACAACTCTTGTTTCTTTAGAAACTTTCACAAAATCACTGGTGTAGGTATCAACACTTTCTGTTTTTGTACCAGATCCTTCCGGTAAACATTTGCTTCTCTTTCTGTGTAAACAGCGGTTGCAATAAAATGCAGCAAATATTTTCCTTCGGTGGTTCTTGTACATAGCAATCAACGGTATCCTGGCTTTATCCAGCATGTCTTTCAGGCTTGCATGAGCTTGATTCACATGGGACTTTAGCATTGTCTTTGGTCAGAAGAAATCCAGGCGCCTCTTGGATTATTATGCCAAGAAACGGTCCTGGTTCAAATATTTGATCTGCTCAGAATTGTGCGGAAAACCGTAGAATTTCCAGATAATCGCAATATCCTTGGTGGTCCGACTCATCTTTGTGGATTAGCGTTGCAGTTCGGATTAACCACTTTTCTCAATTTCTGTTGAAAGAAAGAGTATAAATAACCATTCAGAGACTAGTGATTTCTAGGGATGAGCTGTTCGGGTTCGGACGGTTCGGGGTTCAACTCAAACTTAGCCTGTTCGAGCAGATCGCGAACCCCGAACATTTCCGGGTGTTCGCGGCATGTTCGACCACAATGGATCACAATGCATTTTCCCACTGCCTGAAGCTCATAATTGGCTACAGCCTTGCACCTGACCACAGGTCTGGTGCAAGACTGGTTGAACACTATGCCAATCACCGCTCAGAGTCCTGATTGGGCAAATTTTGCCCAATCATGGACTCACAGAGCTAAGTCCTGCAGCACACTATATAAGGTTTCCACGCAGCGCTTCTGCACGCATTTCAGAGGAGATTTCAAAGGAGATAGTTGTGTGTGTTGTTACTGCCGGTCTGCCACGCTACTGGGGGGGTCTGGGGGGGTCTCATTTCGACCAAATATCAGAGAATTTAGGTGATGTGTGTCTTGTCACTGTGCCAGCAAGTTTCTTTGGGGTTTACAACTTTATTTAAAACATTTGTGTATTGAGGTGATTTTCTGGGTCTTGTCACACTGTGCCAGCAAGTCTTTTTGGGTCTCATTTTTACCAAATATCATGGAATTTAGGTGATGTGTGTCTTGTCACTGTGCCAGCAAGTTTTTTTGGGGTTTACAACTTTATTTAAAACATTTGTGAAATAAGGTGAACTTCTGGGTCTTGTCACCACTGTGCCAGCAAGTCTTTTTTGGGTGTCATTTTTACCAAATATCAGGGAATTTAGGTGATGTGTGTCTTGTCACTGTGCCAGCAAGTTTTTTTGGGGGTTTACAACTTTCTTTAAAACATTTGTGAATTGAGGTGATCTTCTGGGTGTTGTCACACAGCCAGCAATTATTTTTGGGGCTCACTAATTTCTTTAAAACACTTGGGAATTAAGGTGATCTGTGTCTCGTCATACATACAGTACCACGCTGTATTTTGGGGCTCACTAATTTCTTTAAAACACTTGGGAATTAAGGTGATCTTCTGTGTCTTGTCACACAGCCAGCAATTTTTTTCGGGGCTCACTAATTTCTTTAAAACACTTGGGAATTAAGGTGATCTGTGTCTCGTCATACAAAAAATACCACGCTGTATTTTGGGGCTCACTAATTTCTTTAAAACACTTGGAATTAAGGTGATCTGTGTCTCGTCATACATACAGTACCACGCTGTATTTTGGGGCTCACTAATTTCTTTAAAACACTTGGAAATTAAGGTGATCTTCTGTGTCTTGTCACACAGCCAGCAATTTTTTTCGGGGCTCACTAATTTCTTTAAAACACTTGGGAATTAAGGTGATCTGTGTCTCGTCATACAAAAAATACCGCGCTGTATTTTGGGGCTCACTAATTTCTTTAAAACACTTGGGAATTAAGGTGATCTTCTGTGTCTCGTCCCACAGCCAGCAAATTTTTTGTTTTTTGCGGGCTAACTAATTTCTTTAAAACAATTGGGAATTAAGGTGATCTGTATCTCGTTATACAAACAGTACCACGCTGTATTTTGGGGCTCACTAATTTCTTTAAAACATTTGTGAATTAAGGTGATCTGTCTCTTGTCACTGGCTGCCAGCTATTAGTGTGTCTCACTGAGTTATACCAGAGTTATTTAAATCTTTATACCAGAGTTGAATCAGAGTTCTGTATATATTAATCTATATATCACTCACCATGTCTGAAAGAACATAAAGGACAGGCAGACGCTCCCAGCCACAGATAAGAGGGCAAGCAGCCCCTGTGTCGGGAGGCTGTGTCTCTGGTCGTGGTGGACTTCGTGTATCCTCTGCAGGGGCACGGTTGTCCTTTCTAACTGGTGCTGGCCATCTTAAGCAGCAGCAACATACAGAGGACTTGGTGGATTGGCTAACCAGGCCATCCTCATCCTCCGAGTCCTCTGCCAGCCAGGCTTGTAGTGCTTTACAGTCCACCTCAGCTGCCAAAGCATCTAATGCAGCCTCCATGTCCACAGCTACTCCTGCCGTAGCCTCGCTATCACACACGGAGGAGTCAGCTGAATTGTTTGACTACAATGAGAGTGACATGCTGCTTGAGGATGCACAGCAAGTACAGTGCTCTGATTCAATCTCTGAGGTTGAGCAAGGGAGTATAATCAACCTTGAGGAAGGGGGTGCCAGTGATGACACACAAATAACTGGCACTCATGTTGCCCCAGCAGCTGCAGCATACTGCCAAGTTGGCTCCAGTGACGAGGAGATAGGGGGTGAAGATGACATTGATGATGATGAGGTCACTGACTCCACCTGGGTGCCAGATCGAACTGAGGAATCAAGTGAGGAGGAGGGGGAGGAGGAGGAGGAGGCACAGCAAACACGAGGCACAACATCCTCTGTGACCAACCGTAGCACTAGCCAGTCCAAGGCATCACATGTCAGAGCTGGTCCGGTGCAGAGCGCTGTTGTCTCAAAGAACACATGCAGGAACTCTGCTGTCTGGGAGTTCTTTAAGAAATGTGCAGCAGACCCCACCATTGCTATTTGTAATCTATGTCAGAGGAGGCTGAAGCGTGGAATAAACACCGGACACTTGGGTACCACGTGCTTGAGGCGACATATGAACAAGTGCCACACATCCCGTTGGGGCAAAACTTTGCGTAGGTCCTCCTCCTCCTCATCTGTCTCTACCCACAATGTATGTCCTGACATGCAATTGCCTACAACCTCCACTGACAGGGATGATGCTACAGTAAAGGAAGTATCAGCAGGTCCTTCCTCACAATGTGACATCATCCCAGTTAGGGATGTGCGTTTCGGGTTTCGGAATTTCAGAATTTTCACGAAATTTCCCGATTCGTGTTTTCGGATGCGGCCGATTTTCCGAAAATTTTTAGATCCGAAAACAGCAGATCCGAAAAGTTTTCCGAGCCAAAACAAAATATTTTTGGAATTT
Source organism: Leptobrachium leishanense (assembly GCA_009667805.1). NCBI lineage: Eukaryota > Metazoa > Chordata > Amphibia > Anura > Megophryidae > Leptobrachium > Leptobrachium leishanense. The sequence continues at coordinate 456,937,726 of CM019064.1, read as the reverse complement.
TCGAATGGACTTGAAATGTGTCAAATCGAAATTTATTTTCGCTCTATTCATGATTTCGGTTCCATTTCGGTAATTCTGGACATCGTATATTTAACTATTACCGGTTATATCGCTGATTCTGTAAATTTTGTATTTGTAAATGCGTATCACTTGTTTTTTTTGTTTCCAATGATCCGATAATTCCGTCGACACGAAAATTCGGAATCTGGTCTGATCCGATTCGTCCACAGGTCGCGCATGCGCCGGCAGATGTCGTAACTTTATTGAGCCATTTTTGTAAAGAGTTTTGACAATTGCCAAAAAATATAGAAATTATTTTAGATGCTGGTCCGCATCTTTGATCTTAAAGATTACGACTGCCGTAAGTGCCCTTACGGCAGAAATAATAACGCGCAAGAACCGTATCCTAGATAAGCTACGCACCACCATCGCGGAATTATTTGGGAAAGACCGGACGAAGGACCAGCTCCGAAAACGCTGGTCCGACCTCAAGACGCGTGAGCAGGAGCAGTTGAGGCACATCCGGTGTGTCATAGCCAAACGTAAGTGTCATGTTATATTGTAAAGCGCTGCGCAAACTGTTGGCGCTATATAAATCCTGTATAATAATAATGATGTGCTTGCATGTGCTAATGTGCACAGAAATACGTTGATTTATCTAGTCCTTTTTTCATGCAATGTGATTGTGTATAGCTTTGCGTTTTCACGACTCGTCATACATGCATTTTTGCCATAGCTCTTCCTTTTTGTGATTTTACGTATTCGTGAAAATTGTGACATTTGATGTATGTAGATGAAGTTACAATGCTGGATTTCGTTTGGCACTGTGTGTACTGTAGTGTGCTGGGGGGGTTGTTGTGATTGAGTGATGCATACGAGAAGACCCGCAGCTTGCCCAATATTGGCTCCCATCTGCGCATCAATAAAAATCTCTGCGTCTCTGTGGTAGGATGGGATATGTAGTTGTTCTGAAAGTGCATCCAAACAGAGCCGCGTTCAATACATCCTCAGCAGCTGCTGAATTGATGCAGCGCAGCAATTCAGTTTTCTGCAGCAGTGTCATTATTGAACGCTTTAGATGCAAATTTCAAAACAAAATGGTGGATTTCTGTTGTTTCTGCAATATCCAGTTTTATTAGCAGAAACTGAAAGTGAAACATAGGCTGAGGCCTTCTATAACATAAATAAAAGCAGTCAGCACAATGCGTTTTGTACGCACACAACACAAATAATAGTTTTTATTGAATAAACGTAATGTTTACTTCTGAAAAAAATATATAATTGAACGGTAATATATGTCTATGTGCAGGGGAAATAAATAAATATTTTGTGACTTTAGAACAATGAGATGGGAGTAGTGGTGTGTCAAGCTGGTAGTGCTAGTGGGTAGTGGAGGGGTGTCGCAATACTTTCGGCAATATATTGTATAGATATACCATTTTTTCCGGTCTGCATTATTTATGTGATATTTTTTGGATTTGGCAGAAGACAGGAAGAAGGCAGCATCTGCCCCGGTGGGCACCAGTGCCCCAGTGGAGGAGGAGCCACGGGCGACCACCAGCGCTGGTATATACTGTTTTATTTTGCAACGACTTTTGGTCAAAAACAGAAACATTTTTTGTTTACTGTATTTTAATTAAATTTTTTTATGTATAGCACAAGAGGAGCAGGAGGAGGAAGAGGAGGAGCAGGAGGAGTAGCAGGAGGAGGCCGCCAGCACTGGTATGTACTACTGTTATATTTTTTTCAAGACTTTCAGTCAAAAATAGAAACCTGCTTTACTTACTGTATTTTCCTTCTTTCATTTATTGGATATATAGAAGGAGAAGCCAGACCGGACACGTCCTCCAGTGTCAGGATAATAAATCGGGAGGCAATCGGCGAGCTACGCCTGGCTGTAACCACCATCGATGCCATCCAGGAACTGCAGGAGCACATAAGCAATGCCGCTGACATCCTGGAGCGGCAGTGAGACCAGTGGCAGCCTCCTCCCGAATGTAACCAGAATGTGCCTCAGCTGCTCCTGCTCGCGTGCCTTGAGGTCGGACCAGCGTTTTCAGAGCCGGTCCTTCGTACGGTCCTTCCCGAACAGCTCCAGGATGGTGGTGCGTAGCTTGTCAAGGATACAATCCTTGCGGGTGTTATTCTTCCTGCCGTAAGGGCCCTTACGGCAGTCATAATCTTTGTAATCAAAGATGCAGACCAGCTCCAACATCTCCTCAAATGCCAGTAATTATCTCAAGTGAACCAATATTCTGAACAAGATGTTCACCTGGCTTACAATGGCGGCCATCTTCCATTTCCACTACACTATGTTTGTTTGTGCCCCTGTTGGGCAGTTTGCCATCCTTGGCATGTTCCCTTCCCTTCCCCATGTTGTAAATAAATTTTCTATATTTTCCTGTTTGTGTGCATTGCTTTTCCTTACTTAATAAGTTAATATGTATTGCTTGGTTTCCACACTGTTAAAATTATATGTACATAAATGTATTGACATTTCTATGGACCCTTTGTCATAAATTTGTCAACATATTTGTGACCATGAATGTGACTGTGCACATTCTACACTTCCTGCCTGGCCAAAAAATGTCACACACTAACACAACCTTGTTGTACTGCCTTGAGATTTGATTACCGACGTGGCCTGGTTTTGTTAAGCTTAGGCGATGTCACAACAACACGGATTTTTGTCCACAGTCACATTCATTGTATAACCAAGAATTTATCAAAAAATATTGATGGCAGAACTGCGTGAAGTCTTCTCCGACAAAACCCAAAGATCCTCAGTGCGGCTCAGGTCTAGTTTATTTGTCCCTGTTTGCAGCTTCACGCAACACCTCCTCCCAGCTATGAGCTCTCTCTCTCCCACCGCTGCCCGCCAACATGGTCACGTCTTTGCAGGAAGACAACAGTGTGGGGGAACGGCAGCTGCCGACAGTCCCAAGACCTCGTCACAATGACGTCAGTTCTGGAGTTAACCCCTAACTGCGACCAATGGTGGAGATAGGGGGTTCATTGGAACCCCCTATCTCCTGATCCTCGGCAGCTATCGGTTGGTTAATGTTTGGTATCTTTGGATTGACCAGAGCATGGCCTTTCCAACAATACCAAACATGACAATGTTAAAAATTATAAAAAATTAAAATATAAAAAAAAATAATGCAGCAATATTGTTCCCATTTCAATTATAATGTGAACAATGATGCTGCACTAATGATTTTTGTATGGGGTGTGTTTGTTAAAAATAGTGTAATTTTCACCCAAAAAAATATAACAAGTCCCCTTTTCAATTTTTTTTAACAAACGCAACTCATGAAATATAACCGCAAACACTCGCAAGTTAAAATGTGAAAAAAACACTTTACACCTTGTAAAACAAACATTGAAAATTCTAATTTTATTGAATATTTTGTTATAATATACAGACAGGACATGACGTATACATATGATAATGATATATTATGAATCATCTGCCGAGTCTGCCGGAAAGAACGATATAGAACATGTCTGGGTCATATTATAAAATAAGGCTTCAAAACGCGTTTAAACAAGAGGAGCGAAACTGTTAAAAATTAGCTCAGCAGCAGACCGCAGTGCCGCACACAGGCGTGAAGGGAAGCCGTGAAATGCCTCAGCAGCGAAAGGGTTAATTTTTTTTGTCTGTTGTAAATCTTTTTTTTTTTCGTTTCAGATCATTTTGATCAACTATTTTTCCGTTTTAAAACCTTTTTGTTCTGGTTTTTATTTTTAAAGTCAGACCATTCGGGTCAGTTTAGCATTTTTTAAATCGCTTTGTTCATTTTTTTTTTGTTCCTTGGCTTTCATACCATTTTTTAATGTGATTAAATAAAGTTGTGAAATGTATATTCATAAGAAAAAAAGGATCTTTATTTAATTTAAAAAAAAACACGATAGAATCGCCAGAATTATCGTATCGACAGAATGAATTATCGGATCCGAAAAACAAACCAAAAATGTATTATAAAAAAATATATAAAGTATAAAAGTAAACCATAGTAGTTTACGTCAAAACGAATAGAGTTAGACAGCTTTAAAAGGAGAACAGACGTTCCGAAAAAACGAAAATTTCCGAAATCACGAAAAGTCGATACAAAAAAACGAGCAAAGTGACACGAAAATACGAAAAATGGTCGATATTCCTAAAAACAAAATGTACACGAAAAACGAGTCGAGCCGAACCGAAACGAGCCGAATCGAAAAGTTTAAACATCTGAACAAATCGAACCGAATCGAACAGAAAAAATAATCGGTGCACAAGCCTAATCCCAGTAGTTGAAGATTTACGCAGTCAGATTACGTTGCCGCAGCTGCTGCAGCGAAAGAAAAAATATAGTCTAAACCATCCACAAGCACAGCATCTAAATGCCAGCTTAGCAAAATTACTCGCATTGCAGCTGCTGCCTTTCCAGCTGGTGGACTCTGCTCCCTTCCGTGAATTTGCTGAATGCGCTGTACCACAGTGGCAGGTTCCAAAAAGCCATTACTTTTCACGCAAGGCGATTCCAGCACTATACCAGCACCTGGAACACAATGTTATCCAGTCATTGTGAAAGGCAGTCAGCAGCAAGGTGCATGTCACTTTAGACACGTGGTCCAGCAAGCATGGACAGGGTCATTACATTTCCTTCACGGCACACTGGGTAACTCTGATTGCAGCTGGGAGGGATCCTGTAACGATGAGCCCCCTATAGGGTGATGGGGAGCCCCCAATCTGCAGAGATTGAAGCCTTTAGGGCAGGTATACAGATTCCAGGGAACAAACCAAGATATTTATAGAAACTAAAAAGATCCCTAAACCCTGACTGAGATCCTTGAAAGGTGGTCTCGAAATACTAACTAAACTAGGTCTGCAAGGTGTATAAAACATAAACCAGACATACAATGAATGCAGGTATTACACGGATAAATAAGCACGGTACAGGGGACAGACAGAAGAGAGATCCAAATACAAGAGCCAAAGGTCATACACAAAATATCATAACTTGAGGGGTCAGACAAGAGAGAGATCCTAAACACATGAGCCAGAGGTCATACACAGAATATCAAAGTTAAACAGCACACAGGGACTAGGCAAGAAAGACTATCCTGGTCCAAGGATCAAGGGGAATCCTGGTCCTACATATAGGGCAGAACAGGTCATGTGACCGCAGACCAATAAGCCCAACAGATGGCCTGCAGCCTGAAAACAAAAACAGGAATCCCTGCTACCACCAGCAGGGGGCAAGGCCGAGACGTGACATAACCCCCTCCCTTATGGGTGACCTCCTGGGCACCCAAGAAAACATGGACGGCATGAAAATGGATAAGACCAACAGTCACCAGTACCCATTGGAATCCCACTCAGACTCAGAGTAGTCAGTATGTGCCTGAGCAAGCAAAGCTCTTTCATAAACCTCCAGGTCCTCTCTGCAGATCACTGCACCATTAGAGGCCCGTACACAACCCTCGGCAACCGGGCTAGAGTCTCGTACCCGAGGGTCCGATGGCATGAGTACCTTGGACCTTGAACGGAGTGAATCATCAGTCCCAGGTTGGTTACGGTTAGTCACCTTCTTGCGTCTCCTGGGCAGTGATCTAGGAGTTCTGTCCACACCATAGAACATAGAGGCAATAGAGGTACTGCCAGATCCAGTGACAGTAGTCTTGCCCTGAGATTGTATATTACATCTCACAGTGGAACCACTAGACACAGTGGACTTACTGTCCTCCCCAGAGACAATGACCTTGCCATTAGACATGGGCTTAACTACCCTACAGGTAGACATGGCCCGACCGATACAGTACAGGGTGTGTGCATGACTGGTAAACTCTCGGGATATGGGACATCACCAGGACATGGTACAGTTGGCGCCACAACAGTCTTACACTTCTCCCCAGGAGGAGTATATTGTGGATCATCTGAATCAGACTCTTCCAACAGCCCTTGCAGAATGCCAGGGTGTCTCTGGAGCACTACCCAGTGCATCTCACGCATCAAAGAGCCAGAGGGCGTCTGTATATATCCCTTGGGAACACAATGTGATTTGGGGATCATAGTACCCTTTAAACCACCAGCTTGCCGGATTTCCCTGATTACTGTGCAGAGTAAGGCAACCTCGGACTTAGAGGGTGTAGTATCACTGGAACCAGAACAGAGCGTGGAAGTTTCAGAACCAGATTGGCTAGGGTTGATCAACTTTTCCTGTCTTCTCTTTGAGCAAGACGTAGACTTGGTGACCACCTCACAAGGCTTGACAATGGTGGGGACAACACTGGACTCACTGTGGGGCAAGGGCACAGTGGTCTCATGTGCCAATCCAGGCACGTCGGCCTCATAACAAAACGTGGCCACAGCTGTCTCGTCTAACCTGGGCGCAGCTGTCATTGCTGACATACAGCTTGTCCCGGACACCACTGGCAAGGTGCCAGTCTCAGGCATCACGAGTGACATATTGTCAGTACCCGACATGGCTGGCTTCTCATTACCAGTACCCGACATGGCTGGCTTTGTGCCAGGGGAAACAGACATGGCTGGCTTCGTGCCAGTAGATACAGACATGGCTGACATTGTGCCAGTAGATACAGACATGGCTGGCTTTTCATTGCCAGTGGGAACAGACATGGCTGGCTTTGTGCCAGGGGACGCAGACATGGCTGGCTTCGTGCCAGGGGAAGCAGGCATGGCTGGCTTCGTGCCAGTAGATACAGACATGGCTGGCAACGTGCCAGTAGATACAGACATGGCTGGCAACGTGCCAGTAGATACAGACATGGCTGGCAACGTGCCAGTGGATATAGGCATGGCTGGATTTTCATTGCCAGTGGGAACAGGCATGGCTGGCTTTTTATTACCAGTGAGAACAGGCATGGCTGGCTTTTTATTACCAGTGAGAACAGGCATGGCTGGCAGCGTGCCAGTGGATACAGACATGGCTGGCATAGCATTCCCAACCGGAGACACTGCAACCTCACTGTGGGACGAGGGCATATTGATCCCATGATTCAACAGATTTGAGGTGGCTATTCTGCCAGTCTGGATGCCTATGGAGGACACACCAGTACCTCCATAGCGATACCTTGATACATGGTTCCCCTGCCATTGCTTAACAGGTTTTAATACACAATGTTCAATAGTGTGATTTGGATCTGCACAATAAAAACAGAGACCATACAACCTGCGTCTTTCCTTCTCAGACATGGGTTTGCAAGTAGTGCAGGGTGGTGCTGCATCGTTAGCTGCAGCAGGTGATAGGCTCAGAGCCTCCATTAACCTCTGCAGTTCTTTCATCATAGCAAGCACCAAGTTCAATACAGCTTCATACATATGAGACATACCTGCCAGCTTCTATTATGGGACCTGGATAATGTAACGATGAGCCCCCTATAGGGTGATGGGGAGCCCCCAATCTGCAGAGATTGAAGCCTTTAGGGCAGGTATACAGATTCCAGGGAACAAACCAAGATATTTACAGAAACTAAAAAGATCCCTAAGCCCTGACTGAGATCCTTGAAAGGTGGTCTCGAAAAACTAACTAAACTAGGTCTGCAAGGTGTATAAAACATAAACCAGACATACAATGAATGCAGGTATTACACGGATAAATAAGCACGGTACAGGGGACAGACAGAAGAGAGATCCAAATACAAGAGCCAAAGGTCATACACGAAATATCATAACTTGAGGGGTCAGACAAGAGAGAGATCCTAAACACATGAGCCAGAGGTCTTACACAGAATATCAAAGTTAAACAGCACACAGGGACTAGGCAAGAAAGACTATCCTGGTCCAAGGATCAAGGGGAATCCTGGTTCTACATATAGGGCAGAACAGGTCATGTGACCGCAGACCAATAAGCCCAACAGATGGCCTGCAGCCTGAAAACAAAAACAGGAATCCCTGCTACCACCAGCAGGGGGCAAGGCCGAGACGTGACAGATCCAAGACGGGGCTCTGTGCTGGAGCTTGTTGACAGGGACAGTGCATGCATCAGTGACACAATTCCTTTAGTGTTCCTGCTGGAGCACACTCTGCGGGGAATTATAGATGTGGCTCTAGAGGCAGAGCAACGGGAGGAAGAGGAGGCCTTCCCTAGCTCTCAAGGCCCCAGTCTTTCTGCAGACAGCATTCCAGCGGGTCCTACTCAGATCAGACAGGAGGAGGATGAGGAGGATATTTAAGTAGTGGGGGCATTGAAGGTGGGGATTCCTCAAGGCAGGGTTTTGTGTGCCCAGAAACAGAAGGGCTTGTGCGTGGCTGGGTGGAGGAAGTGCACAATATGGTCATCCTCATTGACCAGGAAGACTCGGCAGCCAATGCCACCTCCAACCTACGCTGCATGGGCTCCCTAATGATGCAAAGCCTGCTAAAGGACCCCAGGATTCGTGCTATCAAGGAGAGGGATCATTACTGGTTGGCAACCCTTCTTGATCCACGATACAAGAGTAAAGTTTCAGAGCTCATCCTGCCCGCACAGAGGGAGCACAGGATGACAAAACTTGAGGACGCTCTAAAGCGAAACTTGTGTAACACCTTTCCAGGCACTGTTAGATTACCAAGTGCTGACACACGTGCTTCTGAGACTGCAGGTGATCAGAGGAATAGCGGTGAAGGCCAGGGCCGCTTGACTGATGCATTTTTAATTTTTTTTAGTCCTCGACGCCCAGGGACGTCAAATGTAGGCACCCATTGCCAGCGTCTTCACCATATGGTGCAGGGCTACCTAGGGGCAAGGGCAGACCTGGATACCTTTCCAGCAGATGATCCACTGGCGTACGGGGTGTTGAGATTGGATCACTGGCCAGAACTTAGCCAATATGCTATGCAGCTACTAGGTTGTCCTTCATCTAGCGTGCTTTCCGAAAGGACGTTCAGTGCCGCTGGAGGTTTTGTCAAAGACAAAAGAGTGCGTCTGTCCACCGACTCTGTAGACCGGCTGACATTTATAAAAATGAATCAGTCCTGGATCAGCAGCTATCAATCCCCTGATGCTGAAGTAATGGAATAGATAGGGGATGTCCTCTTCTGCATTCACAAAACCTCCAGCACTGAACTCTTCCACAATACCACAAAAGGGTTACGGTGTGAAGGCACTTGCTGCCATGAAAGGCACAATATCTGGCTGCACTGACGCCCATTAAAAAAACAAAAAACTTTTCAATATAGGACCACATGGTCCACCCCTGCACTCTTCCACAATACCACAGAGGGGTTACTGTATGATGATACTTGCTGGCCTGGCACCAAAGGCACAATATCTGGGTGCACTGACTCCCATTACTAGATCAAAAACTTTTCAATAAAGGACCACATGGTCCACCCCTGCACTCTTCCACAATACCACAGAGGGGTTACTGTATGATGATACTTGATGGCCTGGCATTAAAGGCACAATATCTGGGTGCACTGACGCCCATTAACAGATAAAAAAACTTTTAAATATAGGACCACATTGTCCACCCCTGGACTCTTCCACAATACTACAGAGGGGTTACTGTATGATGATACTTGCTGGCCTGGCACCAAAGGCACAATATCTGGGTGCACTGACGCCTTAACCAGATGCATATCTTTTTAATATAGGACCACATGGTCCACCCTTGCACTCTTCCACAATACCATAGAGGGGCTACTGTATGATGATACTTGCTGGCCTGGCACCAAAGGCACAATATCTGGGTGCACTGACGCCTTAACCAGATGCATATCTTTTCAATAAAGGACCACATGGTCCACCCCTGCACTCTTCCACAATACCACAGATGGGTTACTGTATGATGATACTTGATGGCCTGGCACCAAAGGCAGAATATCTGGGTGCACTGACGCTTTAACCAGATGCATATCTTTTCAATATAGGACCACATGGTCCACCCCTGCACTCTTCCACAATACCACAGAGGAGTTACTGTATGATGATACTTGCTGGCCTGGCACCAAAGGCACAATATCTGGGTGCACTGACGCCCATTACCAGATCAAAAACTTTTCAATAAAGGACCACATGGTCCACCCCTGCACTCTTCCACAATACCACAGAGGGGTTACTGTTTGATGATACTTGATGGCCTGGCATTAAAGGCACAATATCTGGGTGCACTGACGCCCATTAACAGATAAAAAAAACACTTTCCAATATAGGACTGCATGGTCCACCCCTGCACTCTTCCACAATACCACAGAGGGGTTACTGTATGATAGTACTTGCATGCCTGGCACTAAAGGCACAATATCTGGGTGCACTGCCATTGACGCCTTTATCAGATTCATATCCTCAGAGGGGTTACGGTGTGACGGCACTGTTGCCGACGCTAAAAGCCCAATTTTAGAGCACCTATTGTTACTTTCATCCAAAGCCTGCATAAGTTTCACAATAATTTAGCCCAAAAAAACACCAAACTTTTTCTGCGCGTCCTAAAATGTCTTTTCATACAGGCTGCTGCCCCAAGCAGTTGTTTATGGATAGATTAAAGGAAAAGCATTTACCGTCATATGAAACATCATTTATTTGTTTTTAAGTGTTTCTATACATCCTAGAAATCTGCCACTTCACGGGCAGGTTATGGGGACCTCCTAGGCACGATATTTGAAGGAATTTTTCATTTTTATTATTAACCCTTATTTCATGGAAAACTCACTGTCCCTTTAAAAGCGTTTTTTTAAAACTTTTTGTCCTTGTTTCCTGTCCCCCAGGGCACTACCCGGACCCCCATACACCTTTTATGGCAAATATGTAGCATATATGCCCTCTTGGACGGCACTCTATAAAACCGAATTTTCAGCCCCATTGACTTGCATGGGGGTTCGGGCTCGGGTTCGGTCCCGAACAAATGGGAAGTTCGGGTTCGGGCTCGAACCGAACTCGGGGAGTGTTCGGCTCATCCCTATTTCACTCAAATTCCCTATAGATACTCTGATCTCTGATTACATTTAATTAACCTTACAGATCTAGTCTATCTACTAGCTTGAGTTAAACATCTGAATGCTGGGAAGAAGAATCACATGTTAATTAAAACATCACTTCACATGATACCAGTTAAATGTCTTCAGCTGGTCCATTTTCACACATCCTGAGGTGAGATCTAGGATGACAAACACGCAATTGATTAATGTGAACCCATTTTTCAATACTCTCCTTTACTTTGGGTATCTCTATTTTATACGCCACAGGAGACAGTTTATCAATTATCGAGTATGGTCCTTTCCAGGATGGAAGAAACTTTCTCTCTTTTACTCGATCTCTATTAAAATTATACAGATACACCTTTTCGTCAATCTCATACTCCTTTTTGGTAGTCTTAAAATCATAATAAGTCTTAATAGATACAGCAGCCTTCTCTAGATTCCATTGTGCAAAAGCAAATGTTTGCTGTAAATGATGACGTAGGTTTTCTATATACTGATGTGTGGGAGTAGCATTTATTAAATTCTGATCTGAAGTGCGATACAATAGATGTTGTGGTAACACCATCTTCCTTCCAGTCATTAACTCAAATGGTGACATCTTAGTCGCGGTACTTGGCGTGGCTCTAATAGCCATGAGCACTAAGGGCAACTTTACGTCCCAGTCCTTTCCTGATTCTTTTACAAATTTCTTTAGGACATTTACAATTGACACTTCGTTCGGCACTTCCACTAGACGCGGCACAATACGAAATATGCAACTTACGCTTGACATCTAACATTTTCCACATTCTTGTCATTACATCACTTGTAAAATGGCTACCATGGTCAGACTCCAACCTTTGAGGTAGACCAAACCTGGAAAATATATGGTTAATAAGAAAAATTGCACATGTTTCAGCAATATTATTAGGAGCTGGTAAACACTCTATCCATTTACTAAATAGACAGGTAACTGTTAACATATATTTGTTTCCCCTAGTTGATCTTGTGACAGGACCAATAAAGTCGATCTGAATATCGGACCATGGCAATGAGAAACCTTTCCTCTGGAGAGGTGCGCGATGAGTAGGGCCGTGAGGTTGAAATTGGGCTCATACTAGACATCCATGGCAATATGTTTGGACGTCTTGTAACATATGGGGCCAATAAGCATAATCCCGCAATAACTCATAGGTGATCTTTTCACCTCGATGTCCCGCAGTGGGTGCATCGTGGGCATGTTGCAGCATTAAACCTCTAAAGGCAGTAGGAACTACCCATTGTTGTATCCCATGCTTAGATGTTCTGATCAATAGACCATCCTTAATACTGAATTGGGCCTTGGATCTCATTAACCACTTGGCTGCTATGGACGCGCTCAGCGCGTCCAGCCAAGTGGTTCTCCTGTGCTACGGACGCGCTCAGCGCGTCCGAGCACAGGAGGCAGCAATCCGCCGGATTCCGGCGGATTGCTGCGCCCCCCGGTGCGGGCTGACATCTTGGATGTCAGCCCAGCACTCGGGAGCCCGGCGGGGACATTAGATGTCATCGCGGCGACGTGATGCCATCTAATTCAGGCGCCCCCCCCCCCGCATGTGCGGAGGAGGCGCCTGAAAGGGAGGGGGGGAGGTCCTTCGGACCTCTCTCCCTCCCGATCGCCAGGGAGCAGGGGGTTAATACAGGCACCGCTTGGAAGGGCACAGCCTGCCCTTCCAAACGGTGGCTGTCATTAACCCCTGGGGAGCCGGATCACGAATCGGCGCTGAAAAGCGCCGGTTCGTGATCCTTTCCCGGAGCTGCCCGACATCTTGGATGTCGGCCAAGCCTCCGGGAACTCCCCCTGAGGACTGGCGTCATCATGCATAGCACAATGACGCCAGTGCTGGAGTTAACCCCTAGCTGCCAGCAACGGTGGAGATAGGGGGTTCCAATGAACTCCCTATCTCCCGATCCGTGGCAGCTAGGGGTTAAAGTTTGATACTGTTGGATCGGCCAGAGCATGGCCGTTCCAACGATACCAAACACGAAGGTGAAAAAGTTTTTTTAAAAAAATAAAAATTTAAAATAAAAATAAAAAAATATTTTAAAAAAAATTATAAAAAAAAAATAAACAAGTTTTTTTTTTTTTTGGTTTGTTAATGCAGCAATATTGTTCCCATTTCAATTATAATGTGAACAATGATGCTGCACTAACGATTTTTGTATGCGGTGCGTTTGTTAAAAATCGCGTAATTTCCCCCCAAAAAAACATAACGAGACCCCATCTCTAATTTTTTTAACAAGCGCACCCCATACAAAATATAACCGCAATTGCTCGCATGTTAAAATGTGAAAAAAATACACTTTACATGTTGTAAATTATTGAAAATTCATATTTTATTGCATTTTTTGTTATAATATACAGACAGGTCATGACGTATACATATAATAATGACATATTATTAATCTGCCGAGTCTGCCGGAAAGAACGATATATAATATGTCTGGGTCATATACTAAAATAAGCCTTCAAAACACGTTTAAACAAGATGAGCAAAACCGGTAAAAATGACCTCAATACAGAGGCGTGAAACGCCTCAGCAGCGAAAGGGTTAAAATACGAAGATCCTCAGTCTGGTCAGGACTCTCTTCAGGTAAAGGATTATCACTAGGATTTTCAATATATTTGTAAAAGATTCCAATTACGGGATCTTCCTTTTGGCTCTTAATAAGATCTTCATTGGGAGAATCTTGACACCACTGTGCTACATTACTCTCGACCAGTGGCGTAGCGTGGGGAGGGCTGGGGGGGCCGCGGCCCCGGGTGCAATTTTCTTAAGGGCGCATAATTTCAAAAGAAATTTGCGCCCCTAAAAGTTGAGGCCCGGGCTTGGGCGGCTGTTCGAATGCTCTATCCGCATTCGGACAGACGCCCCTGGACCCCCGTCTCTGGCATACTTACCTGCCTTCCGCTCGTTGAAGGACCCAAGCCGCGGTCACGTGGGAGTCCCACGTGATCGCGGCTTGGGTCCTTCAACGAGCGGTAGCGAGGACACTTTCCCTGCTCCGCTCAGGCAAGTAAGTATGCCGGAGACGGAGCTCCAGGGGCGGCTGTCCGAATGCTGATAGAGCATTCAAACAGCCGACCCATGTCTGGTCTGGGGTCTGAGCTGGGGCATATCCATGAGAGCTTGGGGGGCAGTATCCATGAGCTGGGGCATATATCTATGAGAGCTTGGGGCAGTATATCCATGAGCTGGGGCAGTATCTCCATGAGCTGGGGCATATATCCATGAGCTGGGCAGTATCTCCATGAGCTGGGGCAGTATCCATGAGCTGGGGCAGTATCCATGTGCTGGGGCAGTATATCCATGAGCTGGGGCAGTAATTCCATGAGCTGGGGCAATATATCCATGTGCTGGGGCAGTATATCCATGAGCTGGGGCAATATCTATGAGCTGGGGCAGTATATCCATGAGCTGCTGGGGCAGTATATCCATGAGCTGCTGGGGCAGTATATCCATGAGCTGGGGCAGTATATCCATGTGTGAGCTGGGGCATATCCAGGTGTGAGCTGGGGCAAATCCATGAGCTGGGGCAAATCCATGTGTGAGCTGGGGCATATCCATGTGTGAGCGGGGCAAATCCATGTGTGAGCTGGGGCAAATCCATGTGTGAGCTGGGGCATATCCATGTGTGAGCTGGGGCATATCCATGAGCTGGGGCAAATCCATGTGTGAGCTGGGGAAAATCCATGTGTGAGCTGGGGAAAATCCATGTGTGAGCTGGGGCAATATCGATGTGTGAGCTGGGGCAATATCCATGTGAGAGCTGGGGCAGTATCCATGTGTGAGCTGGGGCAATATCCATGTTAGAGCTGGGGCAATATCCATGTGTGAGCTGGGGCAATATCCATGTGTGAGCTGGGGCAATATCCATGTGAGAGCTGGGGCAGTATCCATTAGGGATGAGCTGTTCGGGTTCGAACGGCTCGGAGTTCGGAGTTTTTGGCAGTTCAAAAGTTCGCGAATTTCGAACTTTTTGGGCGTGTTCGGTTCGGGTTCGAAAAAAAAAAGAAATTTTGAAAAAAGTATAGAAAATGCTTAAAAAAATACTAAAAAATCTAGAAATAAAGAGACTCTTCACTGCAGAATATTATAAGCAGCGGTTTATTAGATATTGAATTAAAAACTAATGTGTACGTGGAAAGATTATCAACTCTAAATGACCTCTGTTCACAAACGGGCATAACACCAGGTGTTTTTAGTCTGGTAATCAATTTGATACATTGTACAATATACTGAGGGTGGGGTGGTGTCTGCTTCTGATTGAGATTTGAGAATTAATTTCCCTAAAACATCCTAATATGCTGCATTTAACTGGTGTTTGAAAAAAATCTAAAGCAATGTTATTTTTCACCTCGGGATTAAACATTCACAGGGTTATTCAGCGAGCGGTGAAAAGCAGGAAAATAACTGGAGAAGTGAAAATTCTAGGTCAAAATAGCCAAACCAGAAAAATTCTCCCATTTATCTCACTTTCCAAATCGGCTATTTGGTCTAGATTGTTCTCTTCTCTTGCCAGTTCTCCTGGCTTTCACCTCTTTCTCAGGGTTGTTCAGAGAAAGGTGAAAACCAGGAGAATGGCAGGAAAAGAGAACAATCTGGACCAAATAGCCGATTTGGAAAGTGAGATAAGGCTAGGGTCAGACTAACGCATTTTTCGCAGTGACCGTCAAAAAGTGCGTCCGAACGCATTGCCGTATTTTTTCACGGATTGCGTGAAAACGGTCATACGATGCGCATTTTTGTGCGTGGTTTTTTACGGATCCAAACCAGGAAACTTTGGGTGTCTGGACGTTATGTTGGCCGGACATGAGCAGGGTCTGACGTCTCCAAATCACACACACACACCGCTAGTGGACGCAGCGCACTCTGTACGTCCGTACTAGTGGTTCTGCGTTCTCGAAAAAATGCGTTCATTTTCCACTTGCGTTGCGCAGCCGGACTTTCGTGCGACCATACTTCGTATATTGGCCGTCATTGCCCGTCATTTGCTGCTAGTGCGGCCGTGATTAAGTGTGCCTAAACGCACGTTAAAAATTCGCTTGTCTGACCCTAGCCTAAATGGGAGAATTTTTCTGGTTTGGCTATTTTGACCTAGAATTTTCCATTCTCCAGTCATTCTCCTGCTCTTCACCGCTGAAGGTGAAAACTCAGGAGAATGACTGGAGAATGGAAAATTCTAGGTCAAAATAGCCAAACCAGAAAAATTCTCCCATTTATCTCACTTTCCAAATCGTCTTTTTGGTCTAGAAGTTTCCATTCTCCTGCTTTTCACTGCCAAAAAATCAGTAAACATTTTCTGTGTGTCCGAAAATGTCTCCTCTTTTCATACAGACTGTCGCCCCAAGCAGTTGTTTATGGATAGATTAAAGGCAAAGCATTGACCGTCATTTGAAATTTCATTTTTTGGTTTTAACATATTTCTACACATCCTAGAAATCCGCCACTTCACGGGCAGGTTATGGGGACCTCCTAGGCACGATATTTGAAGGAATTTTTCATTTTTATTTTTAACCCTTATTTCATGGAAAACTCACTGTCCCTTTAAAAACGTATTTTTTTTAACTTTTTGTCCTTGTTTCCTGTCCCCCAGGGCACTACCCGGACCCCCATACACCTTTTATGGCAAATATGTAGCATATATGCCCTCTTGGAGGGCACTCTAAAGAACCGAATTTTCAGCCCCATTGACTTGCAAGGGGGTTCGGGTTCGGGATCGGTCCCAAACAAATGGGAAGTTTGGGTTCGGGCTCGAACCGAACTCGGGGGGTGTTCGGCTCATCCCTAGTATCCATGTGTGAGTTGGGGCAATATTCATGTGTGAGCTGGGGCAATATCCATGTGTGAGCTGGCTGGGGCAATATCCAGGTGAGCTGGCTGGGGCAATATCGATAACGTGTCCACAGGTTGGGGGGGGTGCACAATTCTTGGCTGGCCCCGGGCGCTGACAACCCACGCTACGCCACTGCTCTCGACCTTAGATTTAGTCTGCTGACGGGTAAGTACATCTATATGTGTATCATTTAGTAAGTGATCAATATTTATAACTTCATCACTGACCGCACCCTGTTTAGCCAATTTGTTAGCTAGGTCATTGCCTTCTTTATCCATACCTGAAATTTTGGAGTGACCTTTTGTCTTTTTCCAATAAACGGTTAAACCATTTTCAGTCACCATCTTATCTATTTCTCCAAATAGATCGGCATGTTTAACAGGTTTGTATTTAACAGGTTTGTTATATCATTTCTTTTCCAACCAGGCAAATATTCAACGAAACTGTTACGGGCATAATTAGAATCTGTGACTATCAGAAATTCTTTAACATCATAGTCTATAGCTATTTGAACGGCTTTATAAACTGCGGCTAAATCAGCGACTTGGCTGCTTTTAGCACCGATATTATATCCTACTGATATATTGGGATATTCTTTTGTCCATGCAATACCAATGCCAGCTACCAGTTTCCTCTCTTCTCCCACGATGGCGTGGTAAGCACAACCATCTATATATAACCGTGGAAGTAGGGAACAGTATTCTTCGTCATAGGCCTTGTAAGGTGATGATGCTTACTCTTGTAAGAAATCATCTCCTGGGAGTTCTTTATCAGAGGAGGGATCTGCACAATCATGGAATTCGGCAAGTCCTTGAGCTACTGGATTCTTTTGATCCTGTCTATACCGTACCTCCAATGGCCATCCTTGTAAGGATAACGTCCATGCAAATATTCTGCTATTGGATAGGTTCCCGTCCCTTATTCGACTACTGTGTAGATATTGTAAGGGTGGGTGTGCAGTTTCAATTATTATCCTCTCTCCTTGGGTATAACTCCGAAAATTCTGTAGTGCCCAGACTGTGGCTAGTAATGCTTTTTCACAGTCACTAAATTGAATCTCCACTGGAAATAGGGACTTACTGGCATATGCAATAATTTTACTCTGATCATCTTGCTTTTGACATAAAACGGCGCTCATGCTCAAATCAGTAAAACCAGTCTCCAGATAGAAAGGTTTACCCCCCTCTGGATAGGCTAGGCATGGAGCCTGGGTGAGTTTTATTTTAAGCTCAGTCATAGCTTGTTCTTGAGTCTCGCTGGGAGTGGAAAGTGACCAGAGAAACCACCCGGCGAATATGATTTTTTTAAAATATATATATTGTCATTTTATGCCTCCAGAATAAGACAACTATCTCATTCGAAGGCTTAACTAGGTATAAAGGGACATTTCAAGGCATGTTGTGTGCTGTTATTTTTGCATGTGGTAGGATTTGATCTTTTCTTGATAGTGTAGCGCTCACTCCCGGAGGAGCCGCTGAAAATGAACCACGGGTCAGTCTCCCCGCACTAGGGAATAAATATACTCCAACACGCTGGACAGTTTTACAATTTAAAAGGTTTACTAAAAGGTTTGCAGCTCTTAAGACACGGTATATACAGGAAGCTTTACAGTACTTTCGTAACACGATAAACGCGTAGCGGTAAAAGAAACGAAAACCCGAGGGCTTCGTGTTTTCGGAAGAAAAACCCCCGACCGAGCAGAAAATTAAAAGATACGAAATTCGAAGAAAAAACGCGTAGCAGGACACAATAAAATACACAAGTCTCGTATCACGGTAAACGCGCAGCGGGAACAAAAAGAGGAAAAAATGTTCGGAATGTAGCTTTAACTTTGCCCCCTTGTCCCGATTCGAAAAAGGAAAATGAGTCCTGCACCGGTTAAGTCCCAGAACATGAGGTGATATGTATTGGTGTGTGTAGGGTACCCGGGTACTTTTCAACTGGCCAGTGAGTTTACTTTAGCGATGTCTTCGACTAGTAAGTTGGGGCCCTGTGGGTTTTAGAAGGAAACAGCAGCGTACGCTCTTATTTAAACACGGCCTTGGGGCCATCCAGCGCAAGCTTGAGATTCGGCTGGCCCAGGACGCCTCTCCGCTCGATGTTGCCGGGGGATGCCGACCACCGGATCTGTTGTCTGGCCCTCTGTCTGTCAGCCGCGACTCATCCAGCTTACCGCCTGCTCCCCGCTTCGATAGACCGCGGTACTCCTCACTCCTGGGGTCTTCTCTCCTTCAGCTGCACTTGAATAGCATAGAGGGTGAGGTCTGTGTCCCGCAAGCTGAGTGAGCCAATCCTGAAGGCCCGATCCACTCTGTCTGCGCTCCGGCCTATCTTTGGTCTCTCTCTCTTTACTTTGTGCATCCGCTCTCCTTGACTCCCTGGCGCGCTCTGCCTGTTCTCCACGAGGTGCAGGATGTACAGCTCTCCACAAACCCACCCACTTCCTGTTTCTTCGCAAAGCATGCATGGACATGTAGTTCAAGTGTCCAGGGTCTTTAATCGTGATAGTCTCCATCTTGTGGCCAAAAATGGGTACTGCCACAGTAAACTTTAACACATCGCTACAATAGCTTAAAATGTTTTCAGTCAGTTATTGTTATCCAGAACATGTGACCTGGAACTGACTTAATGCCACAGGAAGAGTTTGAGTACAAAAATGCAGCTGACTAACCAGAACATGTGTCCGGAAATAACTAAAACGCCATCTTGACCTACATTATGACTATAAAATAGCATTTGTATATAGACCTGTTATCCGACTTTCACTTTTATGGACAATACTGGTGACTGAGGAAGGCATTTTGGTCGCGCTCTGTTCAGCGGGTCGTTGGCTTTTTTCGAATAGATCCGATGTTCTGTTTGTCTTTTTTTTATACGTTAGGCGGTTTTGCTGCGGTTTATAGGATGCATTCCCTGCACTTTGGGGACCCTGCGGTGCATGCTTCACCACAGGGTCGGCGAATTTGACTCCCCAAAGTGTGGGGAACTAAATTCCGTTGGAATTTTTGTGCTCTTTGAAAACCTCTGTGTGAGTGTGATCTGCCTGTGTGTGTGTGCTTTCTACCTGTGTGAGTGTGATCTGCCTGTGTGTGTGCTTTCTACCTGTGTGAGTGTGATCTGCCTGTGTGTGTGCTTTCTACCTGTGTGAGTGTGATCTGCCTGTGTGTGTGCTTTCTACCTGTGTGAGTGTGATCTGCCTGTGTGTGTGCTTTCTACCTGTGTGAGTGTGATCTGCCTGTGTGTGTGCTTTCTACCTGTGTGAGTGTGATCTGCGTGTGTGTGTGCTTTCTACCTGTGTGAGTGAGCTGCCTGTGAGTGTGTGTGATCTGCCTGTGTGTACTTTCTGTGTATGTGTGTAAATGTATTGCTACATATGTATGTGTTTCTCTTAAAAATAAATAAATAATAAAAATGAAACAAGAGAAAAAAAGTATGTATATTTTGTTGTAACACCAGTTATGTCAATTTTGCTGCTGTTCCTATATCCATGTTTTTGCTTTTAACTCCAAAGTGGAAGGATTTGGTGAAGGTATAAAGAAAACCCACCATTTTGCACCAATGCTTACACATACAAATGCCAATGTTAGCTCGGGCCAGGGGATAGTGCCCTTAATTGACACAACAACATCCCGTGTCGACTCTGACAACTGTGCAGCAACAGCCTCTTCTTCCCATCTCTTCCTTTTACTCACTGACTCCTAAGCAAGCACCCATACAAGGATGAATAACCGATGGAAAAAACCACTGTGTAGGGAATTAATGAAAATAGGACAAGTGACTAAACACTAATTGCAAATAATATTCAAATCCTCTTGCGAGGAATAAAGCCTATTAATAGAATTAAAACATTAAACTTTAATTAATCTCAATTGTAAAAAATTAGGAAAAAGTTGTCAATTTAAAAATAAATTAATTGTTTATATTAAACAAATTAAACCCACATGTTGGTATCAAAAGGTTAAAGAATTGTGTATGTATTGTACTAAGGTAAATGGTGCGTCCACCAATTTACACAGATGCGCATATACAGGAAAGGGTAATAACCCTAGTCAAATTAATGACAAACTAGATGTATAAGAGGAAGGGGGGGATAACCCCACCTGAGTCGCGCTCTTACCAAAAATACAATATAACCTTGATGAAGCTTAAAGCCTAAGAAATCAAAATTAAATTAGGAAGAGCAGTAATAAATGGTGATTAAATTGACCCCCACGGGTTTAATAGAACTGTCAATGTGCTACTCGATTGGTAACTAATTAATTGATACCATTGGCTTGAGAATACCAGCAAATAATCAATTGTGGGATAATTGAAGTATTAAGCCCATTACATAGATTCTAATGGTGAAAATTGGACGCCTATTCAGGCGTGATAGTATATCTAAAGAGAATGATTTGCATGCATGCACATAATAAACACATATTGTGGTAATCGCTAAACCCAATGGTGGATAAGGATCACACGCATCGACTTAGAATTAAGCTTAACTCACTACATATGCAAGTAAAAAAATTAAACCAGGCATATATGTTAATATGGAGTTCGAAAGAAAGGTTGTCAATGCGTAGTTTATTAAACCACCGTACTACAAGACCACACCAATAAGACAAAAACGCTCAGGGAGGAGATGTGATAGTACAAATAATGATGAATAATCATACACCTTAGAGTTGGTTAGGAACGTTTCTATGTGGCGATCATACTGGCAACAAAATATTCGTCAAGAGAGGAGTAAACTGCACTTCCTCAATGATTAAAGTAGCAGAGTTGGTTTGAACCTACTACAAAAATATTGAACGAATGCTCGGCTAGCGATAAGTATCAGCTCCAGAACGGTTCAAGCAGTCATTAGTACTGAAATAAAATGTACAATTTATTACTGGCAGTAGAACTCAGTATATTTGTAATACTGTGAACCGATGGATTATTCAATTAGAGCCAACCAGCTCAGACATTCAAATATGCGAAGATAGGAGCTCCTGATGAAATTGCTGTGTTAACAGCAGAGAAACGCGCGTTGAGCGTCTGCAGGTTAATCGAACATTGATAATATATTTCTCGGTTAATCTAGCCGCTATTTGAACGGTCATCATACCAATAATTTTTAGCCGAGTGGCTGCTTAACCTGTGTATTTTTTTGGGTCAATTGAACCTTTGAATGTTCTCTTACCAATGATATTGAGCCTGGTGTCATCTGAATGTTCTTTTACCAATGGTATTGAGCCTGGTGGCTATTTATTTTTTCGTTTACAAAGTGCATGCACATTAACTAATGCTCGGGCTGTCAGTTATGTAACTGAGTGTGGATCCTAAAGATTTATACCCGCCGACTCGGGAACACGCTGTGTGTCCGTCATATTGAATACCTATCTTCGCATATTTGAATGTCTGAGCTGGTTGACTCTAATTGAATAATCCATCGGTATGTAAAAACCAATCGAGTAGCACATTGACAGTTCTATTAAACCAGTGGGGGTCAATTTAATCACCATTTATTACTGCTCTTCCTAATTTAATTTTGATTTCTTAGGCTTTAACTCTTTCGCTGCTGAGGCTTTTCCCGCCTCTGTGCTGAGCTCATTTTTACTGGTTTCGCTCATCATGTTTAAACGTGTTTTGAAGGCTTATTTTAGTATATGACCCAGACATATTATATATAGTTCTTTCCATCAGACTCGGCAGATTCATAATATGTCATTATTATATGTATACGTCATGACCTGTCTCTATATTATAACAAAAAATGCAATAAAATATGAATTTTCAATAATTTACAACGTGTAAAGTGTTTTTTTTTTCACATTTTAAGATGCGAGCAATTGCAGTTATATTTTGTATGGGGTGCGCTTGTTAAAAAAATTAGAGATGGGGTCTCGTTACATTTTTTTTTGGGGAAAATTACGCGATTTTTAACAAACGCACCGGATACAAAAATAGTTAGTGCAGCATCATTGTTCACATTATAATTGAAATGGGAACAATATTGCTGCATTAACAAACCAAAAAAAAGAAAAAATTTTTTTTTTTTTTTTTTTTTATAAAAAAAACTTTTTTCACCATCGTATTTGGTATCGTTGGAACGGCCATGCTCTGGCCGATGCAACAGTACCAAACTTTAACCCATAGCTGCCACGGATCGGGAGATAGGGGGTTCCAATGAACCCCCTATCTCCACCATTGGTGGCAGCTAGGGGTTAACTCCAGGACTGGCGTCATCGTGCTATGCACGATGACGCCAGTCCTCAGGGGGAGTTCCCGGAGGCTTGGCCAACATCCAAGATGTCGGCCAGCTCCGGGAAAGGATCACGAACCGGCGCTTTTCAGCGCCGATTCGTGATCCGGCCCCCATGGGGTTAATGCCAGGTACCATTTGGAAGGGCAGGCTGTGCCCTTCCAAACGGTGCCTGGGTTAACCCCCTGCACGCCGCCGATCGGGAGGGAGAGAGGTCCGAAAGACCTCCCCCCTCCCTTTCAGGCGCCTCCTCCGCACATGCGAGGGGGGGCGCCTGAATTAGGTGTCATCACGCAACCGCGATGACACCTAATTACTCCAGCGGCGGTTCCGGGTGCTGGGCTGACATCGAGGATGTCAGCCCGCACCGGGGGGGCAGCGACCGGCACCAAAGAGAGGACGCGCTCAGCGCGTCCACCGCATGGAACGCTACCTGCGGTTGGACGCGCTGAGCGCGTCCGTAGCAGTGAAGTGGTTAAGCTTCATCAAGGTTATATTGTATTTTTGGTAAGAGCGCGACTCAGGTGGGGTTATCCCCCCCTCACTGGTGTATTTTGGCCTAGGCCGACTAGGCCCAGGCCTAGGGCGGCACTTTCCAGGGGGCGGCGGCCCGCACTGGATGGCCCCACCCCTAAAAAAAAAAAAAAATTTTTTTTTTTTACTTTTGCAAAGTATTTTACCAGGGAGGATACATTCATTGAGATTTCACTAATTTACACTTTCAATTTCACTTTACAGGGGGCAGCAAAAAACCTCACCACTAAATGGGTTACTCACAGAGCACCGAAATGATGCCAACTTTTTGGTGTTCTGTAGTTCCCTGCACTTAGGAGAATAAACTTTCCCCACCCTGCAGTGAATTCACCATTCACCACAGGGTCCCCAAAGTGCATAGAGTCGGCCGCTGAATGCTGCCACCGCAAACCCGTGGCCTGCTGTTTTCAAAAGAACTACTGAACGAAAATGTCTGGAATTTACATATAAGATCCTATGATTGATAATAAAAAGTTCTGTTACAGAAAAAAGAAAAACTGCTATTAAAAAAAGGGGGGGAATTTTGCCCAAAAAATCTGAAAAATGACTAAAAGGTACTAAAAAAAAAATCAATAAGTAAAGACTTTTTACTGCAGATTAAAATAATAAATGATTTATTAGATATTGCATAAAAACTGAATATTTTTAACATTGAAACCTATGGGATTCGCCTGAATAAACCTGCTGATTGAAACCACCGAACATCAGGGCATTTCACTGCCATTTCTCTGAGTCTCAGTACCACATGACTGCCTGAACCACGTGAAACGCACGCGCGCAACTGCCCGCCCTTTCGTTAACACAGACTCTATTCTGGACTGAACACCCACCGGGAAGGGAATCAAAGCTACAGTGCACCCTCTGGCAGTGTCACCCCACTGCTGACAAGATGGCTCCACAGCATAATTGCTGTGTGCTCATATACACTCGGTTTGCTGGAAGTTTTACTGCAGTGGATTCTGATGCACTCATACACACCGCACATTTCATTGCTGGGAGTTTTATTGCTGTGGATTCTGATACGCTGACACACACCAAACATTGCATTGCTGGGAGTTTTATTGCTGTGGATTCTGTGATACACACTGCATATTACTGTGAGTTTTATTGCCCTGGAGCTCTGGGATACGCTCATACACACTGCACATTACTGTGAGTTTTATTGCTGTGCAGTTCTGTGATATGCTCATACACACTGCACATTTCTGTGGGTTTTATTGCTGTGCAGATCTGATATGCTCATACACAGTGCCCATTTCTGTGGGTTTTATTGCTGTGCAGCTCTGTGATACGCTCATATGCAGTGCACGTTTCTGTGGATTTTATTGTTCAACCAATTAGAGCGTCTGTGATCCAGTATACTTGACATGCGTGGCTGTTCTTTGTAAAAATGCTTGAATTTAAACATTTCATAATTTTCTTTATCTCAATAGATACATTTGAAATGGTATACAAAATATACAAGTAGGCACTTGGTATCCACTTTTAATATAAAGAGAGGAAAAGGCGGAGCTCTAAGAGGAAAAGGTGGAGCTCTAAGAGGAAAAGGTGGAGCTTAAAGAGGAAGGGTGGGGATTAACCAGGGAGAGGTGTGCCCTTGACAGGAAGGGGTGTGTCAAATTTAAATTAGGGGGTGCACGAGTTTAGTCAGGCCTAGGACAGCACAAAACCTAAATACACTACTGCCCCCCCTTCCTCTTATACATCTAGTTTGTCATTAATTTGACTAGGGTTATTACCCTTTCCTGTATATGCGCATCTGTGTAAATTGGTGGATGCACCATTTACCTTAGTACAATACACACACAATTCTTTAACCTTTTGATACCAACATGTGGGTTTAATTTGTTTAATATAAACAATTAATTTATTTTTAAATTGACAACTTTTTCCTAATTTTTTACAATTGAGATTAATTAAAGTTTAATGTTTTAATTCTATTAATAGGCTTTATTCCTCGCAAGAGGATTTGAATACCCATACAAGGATCCCTCTCAGTTTCATTAGCCAAAATAATTAGATATACATTAAGGGCTGTACTGGTTCTGCCACCTAGTTGTCTAGTGTATTAATTCAAAAACAAATAGGCAGAATCACAAAATAACACATCAGTCAGAATAAATCGGAGATTCTGATGGGAAAGAGAGAGAGGGTGACTCTCTAATTAGTTTAGTGTAAAGTTAAAGGTATTTACAGTCTTGATGACTCCAGCTGCCGAGCTTTCCCAGTGCAGAATCCGTTAACACCAGCCTAAAAAGACATAAAATAAATCACCCTCTGTCCCACGGCGAGGACTGCGGCTCCAACCGCCTCCTCCGGCCGGCAAGAGCAGGGAAAGACTGGGGGAAAAAGTCCCCCCAGTCTCTCCCTGCGTATCACTACGCCGACCGGCCGGATCTCGCGAAGCGAGATCCAGCTGGTCATGTGACCGCCGGCGTCTGCTTCAATGGAGTCCTATGGCCTTCATTGAGAGGATGTGCGCAGCTGCGCTTAGCGGGCGCAAACAATGCAGGCAGCACTTTTTGCACCTGCATTGTAATCCCCCGTTAAAACGGGGGCAGTAGGGGGAGAACTGCGGGCGCCGTTTTTTCTCTCTACCGCCCCCGTTTTAGCGCGGGAATTGTAATAGAGCCCTAACTCTTTCCGTGCTGTTTTGGAACATAATGCAGAATTGAACAGTGAATTTATTGTGTAATGTAGTTGTAACATAAGTTTCGTAGAGAAATATATAATTATTAACAATCCAGAGTGTTATATTAACCCGGCATCAAGATTTATAAACACACCCTTTGTAACGTAACTGTTTGTAACATAAACCTTGCATTACCTTGTGGGGTGTATAGCATGGAACTATATGGCCTCAAAGGACCTTCACCTCGCCTCCCAGGGGTGTTAGCTTACCTTTTAGATGAAACAATGTGTAATTCTGTACTGTGTCATCACTTCTCATCATAGGTGCGTTATTGCAGCAGCATTGTTCACTTTACAATTGAAAAGTGAACAATGCTTGCTACAGTAATAGAAAATATATATATTTTTATCATGTTTTTTACAAACTACATGATCATGTTTGGTATTATTGAAAGGCCAGACTGTCTTTCCTGACCTTATGGGATATAGAGAAGTGGAGATATTGGTGGCCTTTCTCAAGCTGCATTCGCAACTGAAATGATGCCTCTAGGAAACTGAAGTTGTCCTTTGGGGAAATCTGAGTCCTTTCTTTTGCTTGGTTTCATCAGAAGTTTCACCCCCTGGGGTTCGAGGAGCACCCTGTATCGGAGGTTTCTCTTTTTCTTTAAAAAGACAATTATACCCTCTATCCTTTTGTTATAGGAATTTTGGCAAAGACTATGGATACGTTTTCAGTGTCCCACTGAAGATTTTATTGTACTCCACTACCCATTGGGTATATCTGATATTTTTTAATGTTGCCATCCTATGGCAACCCCTGACTTTTTGACTTGTTTGAATATTTGTTTTCTGTTCCATATCTGCCATATGGCTTCTTATCGTTTAGCCTTTTCATTTTGTTCTGCTCTGTCTTAAGCTCTTGTCAGTTACTGGAGTTAAATGTGGTTGCTTTAAAGATCTGTATAAATGCTCTATCACACTATCAGATTGTAAGATCACCTGAGCAGGGTCCTGTTTACCTATTCTTCTCCACATGTCAAAATTAATTAACTTTTTTAGTGTACAGTGATGCGGAATATGTCAGCGCTTTACTAATAATTGCAATTGTAATCGCTCCTTTCATATGCTGATTTTACTATGATATGATCATTATTCTGGTACATTACTTTTACACATTCGCTTTTAAATGTCAAGCGTAGATTTGTGCATGTCCCAAGAGGCAAAGACAGCATCAGATGCAGTTTACCACAGCCCACTTACCGTTGAGGATCTGTGTGACGTCCTGGTGGCACTTGCTTGGAACCATGAAGTTAATACAACTATAACTAACTCATCACAATTACAAATTAATGTCTCTTATACAAATTATCGGAGTCATTAATTTACAGCAAGGAGCCGCAATGACCGAGACGCACGCAAGGATGGAATAGCAATTTCAGACGTCAAAATAACTGCGGAAACTATTATGTATAATGGCAGCAACCATTAACTGAACTGCAAGAGTGGAATAGGGTCTGAGGATTTTTTGTGTGTAAAAGCTTTTTATTGAAACACAATTGATGGTATACAACACAGTAGGCAATGCAAAAAAGTTTAACCATGTGAAAAGGATGAACACTGAAAGCTATTAAAGTCCCAGGATGGGGACCAGGAAATATGGTTGCCTTTGCAGTGTCATTTTATAATATACAATTAGCATAATGATTAAAGTGAAATACAAAACTCAAACAAAATGAAAAATAAAAACAAACACAAAAACAGTGGTGTCTCGAATACAAACATAACGAAATAAAGCAAATAAGTAGGAATAGGAGGCAGCGCTTGACAAAGAAAGTACCCAGTAACCCTCAGGTAGAACCTCACTGGTCTCGTTTCTTCAAGCTGCTCCCCTGGTCTTAACAGCAGAAAATTGTTCATATTTACCCAGAGAGGGAAAATACAATTCCTTGATGCCCCAGACCCTTTCCACCCTGGCCACCCTTTCCCTGAAATTAAGGAGCTACCCGATGGCGCCAATAGACATGTATGAGACCTCAGGCTGCAAAGAGCAGAATAGATAGTAGGGAATTCTTAAAGGAGTCAGCAGAGAAGGGCAACGTATTAAGGTAGAAGGTTTCTACACAAATGTTGGGTGAACCACCCTAAGGCCTGAGGTTTTATGATATCAGGTTGGCTCTGTGATGCTGGGCTGGGTTTTTTCTTTGTCCCCCATTTTTTTGGTTGCAGTGAAATCCCAGCCCATCCAAGCAACTGACGTAGTGCTTGCTGTATGAACATGGGTGACGGCCCCGTTTAAGTATAGAAAAATATTTATAAATTCCTATCCTTGCCTGATATTTCAACTAGTGTATCCATGTGCAACTACTACAGTACAGAAGCCACGCAAACCTCTACACTGTAATAGCCGCACTGATACATTTAAACATGCACACGCAATGAACACTATACTGTAATAGTCACATTCATATGTTAAAACATGTAACTTGCAATGCCTGTCCTGTAATAGCAGCAATGATAAATTAAAGTAGTGAATCCGGAAGCAGGATTTTTATAGGTATAGGTGAAAAGTCTATTTCATTATTAGAAAATTTATATTTATTTGAAAATAACTTGTATGTTTTATTTAACACTTTGGGATGTTTTTGTGAACCTGAGAAATGTTAAATGAAATTTACAGTACATTTGGATTATTAGAAACACGTTCTTGTTTTTTGAGACTATCATGCATTTTTGTGGCCGAGTATCACGCACAATGCAGATGCTGGATCACTGCAAAAGCAGATCTGTCAGTCGCCGCTCCAGGGGTGTTCCTGTTATATGCTATGGTAGGCATGTGAGAAATCTATAATGTGCACTGGAATGTGCATGTGGCAACAAAGGGTTTTCCCATCAGTTGAGGCTTGCGACTTTGAAGTTTGTCAAATTGTCCCTGTATTTTGGAAACCACATCTCATTCAGCTATTTCACACTGGAGGGTCACAGTGCTGGGAGTGAGCACAGGTCCAGGGGAAGCCAATTACAGCCTAATTGGACTCATTGGGTGCAGGGGCTGCTGTGGGCACATTGCTGGAGAACGCAGAGAACCTGAGAAGATGCCACTATAACCAAAAAGAGGTCTAGGCCGGTGCTATATTTAAAAGGCACATCAAGCAGTCAGTAGGAGCTCACCGCCAGGCGGCTTCAATCAAGGTGAGCACATTTTGGTATTCATATTATTCTATATACAAATTTCACTATGGAGGATTTGTCCCTCTTCCCCCCTCTCTGAGTCCATATAGGATAAAAAAGGGGCTGAATATATCCAAGAAGGACCAAATATGGAAAAGCAAAGATTGGGAGGACCTAGACATTATTAATTTCCACAAGACTGTAATTCAGACTGTAAAGGTTTATATGTTTAAAATTATTATTGACTCTTTTTCACTCACCAAAAAAGTGAAGTACATTTCTCACATACAAATTGTGGACAGAACTCCATTATTATAATCACTATTTGGTTATGAATGAACATATCACTTGCTATATTACTGTTGGTAGATTATCTATAAGTCACCATCTATATAAATCACTATTCGATATATGACTGCATGAACTGTCACATTATATGAAACTGATTAATGGTTATTTGATATATGAATTGATATAAAATCATACAACATTGTCACCATATTGGTAATTGATTGAAACACTTGTGCCAGTTGAGATATTCTTTACTGTTTGGTATATTTGAGCATGGTACCCTTAGAGGGTTTAAGATTCCACATCTCCCATTGATCTTGGCCGCAACCTTGTATGCGCTTACATTATGTACATAGCTGGCCAAAAACAGTGGTGCTAGATTTGGGCACTCTTTTCTATATTTTTGCTGGAAAAGGTGTTTGAGGACATTGGTGTATTTTCAGTAACTTATTTTTTATTTTGGACAAACCAAACCGTCCTGTGTAGGGTGGGTTTGCGCCTGGCGCCATATCAGTCAGCTTGTAAAGTCCGGATCCGCAACTTCCTATACCTATAATGCTGGATATCTCATGTGTCTACTTGGGGAACACTTAAAAGTTAGTGAGTTTTGTTCTTCTGGCTCGGCGTGGAAGCCATGGGCTTTAGGAAACTCATATTTTCCAAACATTCCCCGCTAAGTGAATCCAGCCCTTGGTTTCTGTGATATCAGAGATAACTCAACAGTGAGAGATACCAAGAATGTCCTTCTCTACACCTTTCTGAAACGTGTTAGTTATATGTTCGATTATGAGATGTTGTTACCATAAACATGCTTAATTGTTTAGGATTTCAACCATTAAAAACGTGAAAATTAACCGTTTGTGATAATTAACAGTGTGTAAGTAATAAATGTACCATCTGAGCAAAACTTAAAATAATGTCTGTGTGTGTCCTTTCTTATTTTAAATCAGTTATTGCATGAAAGTAATACAAATTATGTAAATCTATGGTATATTTATTTTATTCATGAAGTACCAGGCCAGTGTTTTATATAAAGTTACGGTACCCTCTAGTGTTTAACTAAAATATTATTTGCAGAAGCTAAATTATTAATTTCAATCAATTCTATAGATATGAGCTCATTTATTATACTGTATGATCATGATTTCATATTCATATCCCATATATTTCATATCCCAGGATATACTTGAAAACGAGAGAAATCTCAATGTATCCTTCCTGATAAAATCCTTTGAAAATAAATAAATAAATATTAATCTGATACGCAAATGCTATGATGATATTGCAATAAGATTGTATTTACTCTCCATCAAAATTATTACAGCTCAGGAGGAAATAGGAGGCAGACAATCATATTCCCTTCTTCTCCTTTACTGGGTGACCATTTGTAAACATTGTTTATATGCATTATTTCGTGTTTGCAAAACTACATTAAACCATTTCAATACAAGTAATAAGGCAAAACTAATTCACATTAAACTCTTATTTCTTTTTCCCTTTTTTATCCCTTTCACTGCTGAGTCATTTCACCTCTGTGTACTGAGATAATTTTTACCATTTTGTGCTCATCATGTTTAAATTAGTGATGAGCCGAACACCCCCGTGATACAATGCCTTTGGTGGCAGCAAGTGCCTTCACACCGTAACCTCTTTGTGGTATTGTGGAAGAGTGCAGGGTTGGACCCTGCGGTCCAATATTAAAATGATATGAATCTGGTACAGGCGTCAGTGCACCCAAATATTGTGCCTTTGGTGGCAGCAAGTGCCTTCACACTGTAAGTAACCCATCTGTGGTATTGTGGAAGAGTGCAGGGGTGGAACCTGCGGTCCAATATTAAAATGATATGAATCTGGTACAGGCGTCAGTGCACCCAAAAATTGTGTCTTTGGTGGCAGCAAGTGCCTTCACACCGTAACCCCTTTGTGGTATTGTGCAAGAGTGCAGTGGTGGAGGTCTTGGGAATGCAGAAGAGATCCCCGATCTATTCAGTTACGTCAGCATCAGGGGATTGATAGCTGCTGATCCAGGACTGATTCATTTTTATAAATGTCAGCCGGTCTACAGAGTCGGTGGACAGACGCACTCCAAAAACCTCCAGCGGCACTGAACGTCCTTTCAAAAAGCACGCTGGATGAAGGGCAACCTAGTAGCTGCATAGCAAATTGGCTAAATTCTTGCCAGTGATCCAATCTCAACACCCAGTAAGCCAGTGGATCATCTGCTGTAAAGGTATACAGGTCTGCCCTTGCCTCTATGTAGTCCTGCACCATATGGTGAAGACGCTGGCAATGGGTGCCTACATTTGACATCCCTGAGCGTCGTGGACTAAAAAAAATTAAAAAGGCAGTCAAGCGGCCCCGGCCTTCACAGCTCTTCCTCTGATCATCTGCAGCCTCAGAAGCACCTGTGTCATCACTTGGTAACCTACCAGTGCCTGGAAAGGTGTTACACAAGTGTCGCTTTATAGCGTACTCAAGTTGTTTCATCCTGTCCTCCCTCTATGCAGGCAGGATGAGCTCTGCAACTTTACCCTTGTATCATGGATCAAGAAGGCTTGTCAACTAGTAATGATCCCTCTCCTTGATAGCACGAATCCTGGGGTCCTTTAGCAGGCTTTGCAGGATAAGGGAGCCCATGCAGTGTAGGTTGGAGGTAGCATTAGCTTCCGAGTCTTCCTGGTCAATGAGGATGACCCCATCGTGCACTTCCTCCTCCCAGCCACGTACTAGTCCTTGCGTTTCTGGGCACACAAAACCCTCCCTTGAGGAATCCCCACCTTCAATGCCCCCACTACTTAAATATTCCTCCTCCTCCTCATCCTCCTCCTGTCTGATCTGAGGACCTGCAGGAATACTGTCTGCATAAAGACTGGGGCCTTGAGAGGCCTCCTCTTCCTCCTGCTGCTCTGCCTCTTGTGCCACATCTATAATTCCCCACAGAGTGCGCTCCAGCAGGAACACTAAAGGAATTGTGTCACTGATGCATGCACTGTCCCTGCTCACCATCCTTGTTGCCTCCTCAAATGGTGACAGTACAGTGCATGCATCCTTGATCATCAGCCACTGCGGGGGGGGATCAAGTTGACCTGAACCTGTCCTTATGCCATACTCACACAGGTACTCATTGATGGCCCTCTGCTGCTTGTGCAGATGCTACAGCATTGCCAATGTTGAGTTCCACCTGGTGGGCATGTCACAGATCAGACGGTTTGTGGAAAATTGGAATTCGCTTTGAATTTCTGCCAGGCAAACACTTGCTGGGAATGACCGTCTGAAGTGGCTGCAGACTTTTCTGGCCTGGCTGAGAAGCTCTGCCAGTCCTGGGTACCTGGTTAGGAATCGCTGTACCACCAGATTTAGGATTTGTGCTAGGCATGGTACATGTGTCAACTTACCCTGGCATAGGGCGGAGAGAAGGTTGCTGCCATTATCACAGATGCCCATTCCCAGCTGAAGCTGGCGTGGTATTCTAGCCCGGTGTGGCTCCTGTCCCCTAAACAAACCAGCTCAAGCACAGTATGGCATCTTTTTTCTTGAGCCATTGCGTAGCCCCTGCCACGCGTCAGTTTAACTGCCACTTCGCCAGAGACAGAGAAAGAGGAGGAAGAGGTGGTGGAGCAGACAGACCTCATACAAGCAGCTGTCATGTCCTCAGCCCCCGCTGCGCTGCCAGGGGGGTCTGGGCAAGGTCCTGTGCCAGGAGCTGGCCAGCTGCCAGCACTGGGAAATGGCAGAGTGGCGTCTGAGAGGGCTGGTCCCAGCATGGTCACGAGGAGCCGCCGGGTTTAAAACAGGGCGCGAGGAGTTGCCTCGTCGCCCTGTCGTGGAGTCTGATTCCCGCATAGTTGTTTATTGATTTTGATTGTCTTCCTGTTGCCAACCCGTTTTTTGTATTCGATCCCTTCTCCTGTTAATTGACCCGGCCTGATTTCTGACTATTCTCTGCTGATTGATTCTGGTCGTCTGTGTGGTATTTTGGTGGTTTAACCTCATGCTTGCCGCTGGGGTGTTTACACGCTACTGGTGAAGTGTTCCTTTTCATCGGTGGGTCTTGTCCGTGGCCTCGCTAAGTGCCTATACCCAAACAAGGATTCACGTTCGCCAGCCACAACGATTATTTCAATCCGCGATTGCTAAGTCATGTTTATTTAATGCTGATTGTCAGTGCGCGCTTACCTTCAACAATACTCGTTCTTGTTTATACAACAGACCTCGAAGTGTATGTTTTGGTTCCTACCATCCTGATGTACCGCTGACCTGTCTCCGAATATCAGCAAACGTTAAAGTTACATATTTCCTGACTGCCCTGCAGTCCGCTCAATTCATCAACTGTCTAAGTGATCTGCTTTTCTCTATATGTACTCTAGGTATTCTATTGGTCTCGAAATCATTAGTACTTAGTAGCGACTCTGTGCATGGTTCTACCTTGTTGCCACAAGTGTCTGATTCTGGGAGATTTAATCAGTGTTTAAACGTCAAGAAGAGTTCTCAGCCCTTAAGGATCTCAACTCCGCTACTCCTTAGTGGGCGATACCCCGCCCGTTACATCACGACAGGGCCAGATATGGATCCGGCTGATTTATCTTCACTGGTGTCTAGATTGGGTGATATTATCACCAAACAAGAAAAACAAGACTAACGCATGGTTCACTTGGCTCAGGCCTTGGACCTACTCATGGAGCAATTCAAACAATTAGGCCAGGCCTCTCCGCCTCCTTCCCCTATGGTTGGCTTGTCTTCTCAAACAGTATCTGTGTCCTCTATGGTTGCTACTGGTGTAGCTCATGTCAGTTTAAAGACTCCTACGTGCTTTAACCCTTTCGCTGCTGAGGCATTTCCCGCCTCTGTGCTGAGTTCATTTTTACCGGTTTTGCTCATCATGTTTAAATGTGTTTTGAAGGCTTATTTTAGTATATGACCCAGACATATTATATATTGTTCTTTCCATCAGACTCGGCAGATTCATAATATGTCATTATTATATGTATACGTCATGACCTGTCTGTATATTATAATAAAAAATGCAATAAAATATGAATTTTCAATAATTTACAACGTGTAAAGTGTTTTTTTTTCACATTTTAACATGCGAGCAATTGCGGTTATATTATGTATGGGGTGCGCTTGTTAAAAAAATTAGAGATGGGGTCTCGTTACATTTTTTTGGGGGAAAATTACACAATTTTTAACAAACGCACCGCATACAAAAATCGTTAGTGCAGCATCATTGTTCACATTATAATTGAAATGGGAACAATATTGCTGCATTAACAAACCAAAAAAAAGAAAAAAAAATAGTTTTTTTTTATTTATAATTTTTTCAAAAAAATTATTTAAATTTTTTTTTTCAAAACAAATAAAAATTCAAAGTCATGTTTGGTATTGTTGGAACGGCCATGCTCTGGACAATCCAACAATATCAAACATTAACCCCTAACTGCCACGGATCGGGAGATAGGGGGTTCATTGGATCCCCCTATCTCCACCATTGGTGGCAGTTAGGGGTTAACTCCAGGACTGGCGTCATCATGCTATGTACGATGATGCCAGTCCTCAGGGGGCATTCCCGGAAGCTTGGCCGACATCCAAGATGTTGGCCAGCTCCGGGAAAGGATCACGAACCGGCGCTTTTCGGCGCCGATTCGTGATCCAGCCCCCATGGGGTTAATTCCAGGTACCGTTAGGAAGGGCAGGCTGTGCCCTTCCAAATGGTGTCCTGGATTAACCCCCTGCACCCCGGTGATTGGGAGGGAGAGAGGTCCGAAGGACCTCCCCCCCTTTCTGGCGCCTCTTCCGCACATGCCGGGGCGCCTGAATTAGATGTCATCACGCCGCTGCAATGACATCTAATTAGGCCGGCGGCGGTTCCGGGTGCTGGGCTGACATCGAGGATGTCAGCCCGCACCGGGGGGCACAGCGATTGGCCGGAACCCAGCCGATCGCTGGCCCCAAAGGGAGGACCTCCACAAGGAACGCTACCTGCGGGTGGACGCGCTGAGCGCGTGCACCGTAGCGAAGGGGTTAATGGGAGTTCAGGGTCGTGCAGATGGTTTATAACCCAAATCCAGATTATGTTTGATTTGAATCCTGATATGTGTCCCACAGAGAAAGCCAAGGTGGGTTACGTCATTAACCACCTAACCGAGAGAGCTCTGCTATGGGCAACCCCCCTGTGGGAGCTACAGAAACCTGTGGTACACAATTATGCTGAATGTATGGCTGCCTTGCGACGCACGTTTGATCCTGCTAGAAGGGCAACAGGGGCAGCTAGGGCACTATGGCGTATATCCCAGGGCAACCGCCGAGTTGCTAAATACGCAATAGAATTTAAAATAATTGCAGCAGAATTATCTTGGCCTAATGATGTGCTTGTGACCGTGTTTCTCGAGGGCATTTCAGAGAGTCTCATGCATGAACTAGCACCTATGTTATTGCCTGAGGAGCTAGAGGATCTGGTGGATTATTGCATTGTTCTAGATGATCAGATGCATGACAGGAGGTCTGGGCGTAGCAAGGTTCATAAGAAATCTCAGGAGGAGGCTTGTTCTACACCTAGGTCTGCTCACGCTGTCTCTCCTCCCAGGTCGGTAACCACTGAACCAGAGCCTATGATACTAGGAAGCTCTGGTATAACAAGAGAGGAGAGACAATATAGCCTCCGAGAGGGTCTATGCCTATGTTGTGCGGACAGAGGGCATTTCCGTTTACAATGCCCCAAACGACCAAAAGATCTAATGTGTCGGGAAATGAACAAGCCTAGAATCTCCTGAGAGACGGGTTCTGAGTACTATAATTGTGTCTCTCGTGTCTAGCAAAAATAAAAATAAAAGATCTCGTGTTGTGGTGCCTGTGTCCATAGCCTGTGAGAAAATCAGGTTGAACACAGAAGCACTGTTAGATTCCAGGTCTGCAGGGACTTTTTTTAGATTCTGGTTTAGCTGCCATTCAC
The DNA here is from genome assembly GCA_009667805.1 of Leptobrachium leishanense. Classification (NCBI taxonomy): domain Eukaryota; kingdom Metazoa; phylum Chordata; class Amphibia; order Anura; family Megophryidae; genus Leptobrachium; species Leptobrachium leishanense. Next base: position 456,901,162 of record CM019064.1, on the reverse strand, counting down.
CAAGTGCCACTGGTGGAGAGAGAAGTACCTCTCCTTATCGAAAGTATCGATGGCAGGAAACTGTTAAGACCCCACTATACACATGATACTGTGCCTGTCTCTTTTTGTACTGGAGTGATGCATAAGGAAAGAATCAAGTTTCAAATCATAGAGTCACCCACGGTACCCATCGTATTGGGGTACCCTTGGCTAGCTAAGCACAATCCGATTATCAATTGGTCTATAGGAGAGTTGGCATCCTGGGGGTCTAAGTGTCTGGGTATGAGTACTCTGGTGGGCAGTCTGAACGTAGCCACTGCTCCTCCAATCTCCACAGAGGTTCCCACATGGTACAAAGATCTAAAAGAGGTATTTGATAAAGGGAAATCTGAAATCCTAACACCACATAGGCCATATGATTGTGTCATCGACATATTGCCAGGTACCATGCCTCCCCGGGGTCATGTCTATCCATTGTCACAAAAAGAGAACGATATCATGGAGGAGTATATTAAAGAGAACCTAGCCAAAGGGTTCATTCATCGTTCTTCTTCTCCTTTGGGAGCTGGATTCTTTTTTGTGTCTAAAAGGAAGGGGATTTAAGACCTTGCATTTACTATAGGGGGTTAAACAGAATCACTATACGAAATGCCTATTCCATCCCACTGATATCAGAGTTGTTTGACCGTTTAAGAGGTGCTAAGATATATACTAAGTTGGATCTTCGTGGTGCATACAACTTGGTAAGAATCAAACAAGACCACGAATGGAAGACCGCTTTTAACACCAGGAGTGGCCATTATGAATATCTGGTTATGCCATTTGGCCTGTGCAATGCGCCAGCGGTCTTCCAAGACTTTATAAATGATGTCCTGCGGGATTTTTTGCAACTCTTCGTTATCATATATCTAGATGATATATTGATTTATTCTCCTGATGTTGAGACTAGGGATGAGCCGAACGCCCCCATGTTCGGTTCGCATTCGAACTCGAACAATTTAAAAAATTCGAGTACGAATTCGAACACGAACCGAACTCAATGCAAGTCAATGGGACTCGAAAGTTCGAATTTTAGAGTGCCCTCCAAGAGGGCATATATGCAAGATATTGGCCATAAAAGGTGTATGGGGGTCCGGATAGTGCCCTGGGGACAGGAAACAAGGAAAAAAACTTTTAAAAAAAAAACTTTTAAAGGAACAGTGAGTTTTCCATGAAATAATGGTTAAAAAAACCCCGAAAAAGTCCTTCAAATATCGTGCCTAGGAGGTCCCCATAACCTGCCTGCGAAGTGGCGGATTTGTAGGATGTATAGGAACATTTAAAAATAAAAAAATTACATTTCAAATGACGGTAAACGGTTTTCCTTTAATCTATTCATAAACAACTGCTTGGGGCGGCAGCTTGTATTAAAAGAGATGTTTTAGGACACGCAGAACAAGTTTAGTGATTTTTTGGCTAACTTATGGTGAAACTTATGCAGGCTTTGGATGAAAGTAACAATAGGTGCTTTAAAATTGTGCCTTTAGTGTCGGCAACAGTGCCGTCACACTGTAACCCCTCTGTGGTATTGTGTAAGAGTGCAGGGTTGGACCCTGTGGTCCAATATTAAAATTATATAAATCTGGTAATATAGGCGTCAGTGGCAGTGCACCCAAATATTGTGCCTTTGTGGCAGCAAGTGCCTTCACACCGTAAGTAACCCCTCTGTGGTATTGTGAATAGTGCAGGTTGGATCCTGCGGTCCAATATTAAAATGATATGAATCTGGTAAGGCGTCAGTGCACCCAAATATTGTGCCTTTGGTGGCAGCAAGTGCGTACACACCGTAACCCCTCTGTGGTATTGTGGAAGAGTGCAGTGGTTGGACCCTGCGGTCCAATATTAAAAGGATATGAATATGGTATATAGGCGTCAGTGGCAGTGCACCCAAATATTACTGCGCTATAGTGTATGGCAGGATGGAGCGCACCAGCAGTAACAGCAGTGGATATACCAGACAGGGGCACAGAGCGAGAGTAGTTGTTATATCAAAACCAGCTCAACAACGTTTAGGCACTAGTACTGCGCTACTGTATATGGTGAGAATTGGCTCACACCAGTCCCGGCGGCTCTGCGTCATCACGCCGCACTGTGCCCTGATCACTCACAGCTGCGCCGGGTGCCACCGAGCTCTGGCATTCGGCCAGCTGGCGGCACCATGCGTTCGGGGCCCCCCCGATCACCACCTGGGGCCTTGGATGTCACAATATTACAATCCAAACGCAAACGGGTTAAGTAACCAAATTTGTAAGAAGACTAATTAATGCAGCATATCAATCTCACACTGCCGGGCAGCACCTTAAGGCCCGGTTCACACCTAAACGTTTTACAGCGCATTCCTGCATGCTGTAAAATGCATAAACAGGAAATCCCATTATTTGCTAAAAGGTGGAAAGCCTGCCCAGAGGGCAGTCTATTGTGGATATACTGCCCCTGCTCATGGATATATGCCCCAGCTCATGGATATTGCCCCAGCACGTGGATACTGCCCCAGCTCGTGGATACTGCCCCAGCTCGTGGATATTGCTGCAGCACGTGGATACTGCCTCAGCTCGTGGATATTGCCCCAGCTCGTGGATATTGCCCCAGCACGTGGATACTGCCCCAGCTTGTGGATACTGCCCCAGCTCGTGGACATTGCCCCAGCTCGTGGATACTGCCCCAGCATGTGGATACTGCCCCAGCTCGTGGACATTGCCCCAGCTCGTGGATATTGCCCCAGCACATGGATATTGCCCCAGCACGTGGGTACTGCCCCAGCTCGTGGATATTGCCCCAGCTCTTGGATATTGCCCCAGCACGTGGATACTGCCCCAGCTCGTGGATATTGCCCCAGCACGTGGATACTGCCCCAGCACGTGGATACTGCCCCAGCACGTGAATACTGCCCCTGCTCGTGGATATTGCCCCAGCACATGGATACTGCCCCAGCTCCTGGATATTGGCCCAGCTCATGGATATTGGCCCAGCTCATGGATATTGCCCCAAGCTCCTGGATATTGCCCCAAGCTCCTGGATATTGCCCCCCAGCTCATGGATATTGCCGCCCAGCTCATGGATACTGGCCCCCAGCTTATGGATATTGGCCCCCAGCTCGTGGATATTGGCCCCCAGCTCGTGGATATTGGCCCCCAGCTCGTGGAGATTGACCCCCAGCTCATGGATACTGGCCTCCAGCTCATGGATACTGCCCCCCAGCTCGTGGATATTGGCCCCCAGCTCGTGGATATTGGCCCCCAGCTCGTGGATATTGGCCCCCAGCTCGTGGATATTGGTCCCCAGCTCGTGGATATTGGCCCCCAGCTCGTGGATATTGACCCCCAGCTCGTGGATACTGCCCCCAGCTCATGGATATTGCCCCCCAGCTCATGGATATTGCCCCCCAGCTTATGGATATTGGCCCCAGCTCGTGGATATTGACCCCCGGCTCGTGGATATTGCCCCCCAAGCTCTCATGGATATATACCCCATATCAGACCCCAGACCAGACATGGGGCGGCTGTTCGAATGCTCTATCGGCATTCGGACAGCCGCCCCATGAGCTCCGCCGTCCGCACCATACTTACCTTTCCGAGCGGCGCCGGGGAAGTGAAAGTTTCCCCGCTTCCGGTCTTTGAAGGACCCAAGCCGCGGTCACGTGACCGGGGCTTGGGTCCTTCAAAGAGCGGAAGCGAGGGAACTTTCCCTTCGCTGCTCGGGGGACGGGTTGGATGCACACAGCAGCCGGGTAGAGGCTGCGCTCGCAGCCTCTACCCGGCTGCCGCGCGCATCCAACCCCCGAGCAGCGGAGGGAACTTTCCCTTCGCCGCTCGGGGGTTGGATGTGCGCGGCAGCCGGGTAGAGGCTGCGAGCGCAGCCTCTACCCGGCTGCTGTGTGCATCTTGTAACCGCCGTGGCGAGCCGGCAGCCGGCTCGTGCCGCGGCGGTTGCATGCGCGCGCAACCAACCGCCGCTGGTTGCGCACGCATGCGCAGAGTAAGGCTTGGCGACGGACACGCCAAGCCTTACTCAATTATAGTATAGAAGATGGGACCCGTTCATACCTGGGCCTTTTACAGCGCGCAGGCCCGGTGGTCCTTGTTCCTGTCCAGTTTTAGTTTTCTGTTGACATACCATCCTGGGTCAAAAAACACGAAGGATGATGCCTTGTCTAGGCAATTTGAGTCTTATAAACAGCATACATTCAACCACAGTCCCATCATTCCTCACGAAAGGATATTGGGTACAACAATTCTGACTGTGTCGTCTCCGTTGTTGGAGAGAATTCAAGCTGTTCAGGGTGTTGCTCCTTTTGAAAAAACTCCTGGTAAGGTCTTTGTACCTGAGGAAGAGAGAACACAAATGATGACAATATACCA